>CM042836.1:3405489-3520489 GCA_023653725.1 Bungarus multicinctus
GAGGAAAGGAAAGGAAAGGAAAGGAAAGGATATTAGAATAACTGAATTGGAGGGACCTTGGAGGTCATCTAGTCCAACCCCCTGCTTAAGCAGGAGACCCAAGAGCATTCCAGAGTCAAATGTCTGTCGAATCTCTTTCTTGAAAACCTCCAGAGATGGAGAAGGGAAGGAAGGAAGGAAGGAAGGAAGGAAGGAAGGAAGGAAGGAAGGAAGGAAGGAAGGAAGGAAGGAAGGAAGGAAGGAAGAAAAACGGAAGGAAAGAAAGGCAGAGAAAAAAGGAAGGGAAGGGAAGGGAAGGGAAGGGAAGGGAGGAAAGGAAAGGAAAGGAAAGGAAAGGAAAGGAAAGGAAAGGAAAGGAAAGGAAAGGAAAGGAAAGGAAAGGAAAGGAAAGGAAAGGAAGGATATTAGAATAACCGAATTGGAGGGACCTTCGAGGTCTTCTAGTCCAACCCTCTGCTCAGGCAGGAGATCCTATACCATTCCAGACTAATGCTTGTCCAATCTTTTCTTAAAAACCTCCAGTACTGGAGCAGCCACAACTTTTGGAGGGAAGCCGTCCCACTGATTAATTACTCAGTCAGGATAATTAATTGAGCCCCAACTTTATGTTGCTAAGTGAGACATTTATGAAGTGAGTTGCGCCGCATTTACGACTTTTCTTGCCTGCGGTCGCTAAGCGAATCGTTGCCTTTGTTAAGTTAGTCACCCGGTTGTTAAGTGAACCTGGATTCCCCCTGAACTGGGCTGGTCAGAAGCTCGCAAAAAAGGATCACGTGACCCCCCCCCCCCCGCCCCCCAGCAACTGTCATAAATGTGAGTCGGTTGTCAAGGAGCCTCATGTGACCACCGGGATGCTGTAAAAGTCATAAGTGTGAAAATGGGTCCAAAGTCTTCATATATTTTAGTCTCCCGGCCTTTAATCTTGTCAGCTGCTCTTCTCTGCACTATTAGCTACAGGTAGTCCTGTAGGAAGGGAGCTTGGAGGTCTTCTAGTCCAGCCCTCTGCTCAAATAAAAAGCCCTCCACCATTTCAGGCAAGTGGCTGTCCAGTGTCTTCTTAAAAAACTCCAGGGATGGAGCCGCCACAACTTCTGGAGGGAAGCTGTTCCGCTGGTCGATTGTCCTCCCTGTTAGGAAGTTTCTCCTTAATTCCAGGTTGCTTCTATTCTCCCTCTTTATTCTGTTCTCTTCTGTTCTATTCCATATATTCTATTCTACATTGCAATATTCTATTCTATTCTACATTCCAATATTCTATTCTCTTCTATATTCCAATATTCTATTCTATGCTATTCTTTCTCTTCTCTTCTATTCTACATTCCAATATTCTATTCTATGCTATTCTCTTCTATTCTATTCTACATTCCAATATTCTATTCTATTCTATTGCTATATTCTATTCTACATTCCAATATTCTCTTCTCTTCTACATTCCAATATTCTATTCTCTTCTATATTCCAATATTCTATTCTATGCTATTCTTTCTCTTCTCTTCTATTCTACATTCCAATATTCTATTCTATGCTATTCTCTTCTATTCTATTCTACATTCCAATATTCTATTCTATTCTATTGCTATATTCTATTCTACATTCCAATATTCTCTTCTCTTCTACATTCCAATATTCTATTTTATGCTATTCTCTTCTATTCTACTTTCCAATATTCTATTCTATTGCTATATTCTATTCTACATTCCAATATTCTCTTCTCTTCTACATTCCAATATTTTATTCTATGCTATTCTCTTCTCTTCTATTCTACATTCCAATATTCTGTTCTATTCTATTCTACATTCCAATATTCTATTCTATTCTACATTCCAATATTCTGTTCTATTCTATTCTACATTCCAATATTCTATTCTATTCTACATTCCAATATTCTATTCTATTCTATCTACATTCCAATATTCTATTCTACATTCCAATATTATATTCTATTCTACATTCCAATATTCTATTCTATTCTACATTCCAATATTCTATTCTATTCTATACATTCCAGTATTCTATTCTATTCTTATTCTATTCCTTGATTAGTTCCCATCCATTGTTTCTTCTCCTGCCTTCTGGCGATTTGGAAAAACAATTTGAACCCCTTTTTTCTTTGTGGCAGCCCCTCAAATATTGGGAGACTGTTCTCATGCCCCCCTTACTCCTTCTCTTCCCTAGACTAAAGGTAAAGGGGTTCCCCTCGCACATACATGCTACTTGTTTCCGGCTCTAGGGGGCGTTGCTTGTCTCCATTACAAAGCCAATGAAGAGCCAGCGCGGTCCAAAGACATCTCTGTGGTCATGTGACTGGCATGAATAAACGCCTTCGAAGGCAAATGGAACGCTCTTCCCTTCTCACCAAAGGGATCCCTATTTTTCTACTTGCATTTTTTTTACATGCTTTCGAACTGCTAGGTTGGCAGAAGCTGGGACGAGGAACGGGAGCTCCCTCCATGATGCGGCGCTAGGATTCGAACCGCCGAACTGCCAACCTTCCTGATCGACAAACTCAGCATCTTAGCCACTGAGCCACCGTGTCAAGAGGTAGCATTCAGCCGGTTCTGACCAGTTCTGGAGAATCGATAGCGGAAATTTTGAGTAGTTTGGAGAACCGGCAAATGCCACTTCTGACTGGCCCCACCAACCCCATCTATTCTCTGCCTCCCGTTGAGTCCCAGCTGATGGGCTGGGTCTTCTTTGGTTGCCCTGCACAGGAGAACGGAGCTGGAAAGCAGGTTAGTGGGGTGGGGAGGGAAGGGGGATTTTGCAGTATCCTTCCCCTGCCACGCCCAACAAGTCACACCCACCAAGCCATGTCACACCCACAGAACAGATAGTAAAAAAATTGGAATCCCACCACTGACCGCATCCCTTTCCTAGACTAGCCAAACCCAATTCCTGCAACCATTTTTCGTATGGTTTTTTTAAGCAAGGGCCTTCAAACTTGGCAAGTTTAAGACTTGTGGACTTCAACTCTCAGAATTCCTGAGCTAACATGACTGGAGGAGGAATTCTGGGAGTTGAAGTCCACAAGTCTTAAAAGCTGTCAAGTGTGAAGACCCTTGCTCTATTCTCCTATTTTATTCTATTCAAATTCTTATTCAAATTCTTATTCAAATTCTTATTCTATTCTTATTCTTATTCTATTCTTATTCTCTATTCCAAGGCTCTTCAAACTTGGCAAGTTTAAGACTCCCAGAATTCCTGAGCTAACATGACTGGAGGAGGAATTCTGGGAGTTGGAAGTCCACAAGTCTTAAAAGCTGTCAAGTTTGAAGACCCCTCCTCTATTCTCCTATTTCATTCTATTCAAATTCTTATTCTAATTCTTATTCTATTCTTATTCTCTATTCCAAGGCTCTTCAAACTTGGCAAGTTTAAGACTCCCAGAATTCCTGAGCTAACATGACTGGAGGAGGAATTCTGGGAGTTGGAAGTCCACAAGTCTTAAAAGCTGTCAAGTTTGAAGACCCCTCCTCTATTCTCCTATTTCATTCTATTCAAATTCTTATTCTTATTCTAATTCTATTCTTATTCTATTCTTATTCTCTATTCCAAGGGTCTTCACATTTGGCAAGTTTAAGACTTGTGGACTTCAACTCCCAGAATTCCTGAGCTAACAGGGCTGGAGGAGGAATTCTGGGAGCTGAAGTCCACAGGTCTTAAAAGCTGTCAAGTGTGAAGACCCCTGCTCTATTCTCCTATTCTATTCTATTCAAATTCTAATTCTTATTCTATTCTTATTCCCTATTCCAAGGATCTTCAAACTTGGCAAGTTTAAGACTTGTGGACTTCAACTCCCAGAATTCCTGAGCTAACAGGGCTGGAGGAGGAATTCTGGGAGCTGAAGTCCACAGGTCTTAAAAGCTGTCAAGTGTGAAGACCCCTGCTCTATTCTCCTATTCTATTCTATTCAAATTCTAATTCTTATTCTATTCTTATTCTCTATTCCAAGGGTCTTCACACTTGGCAAGTTTAAGACTTGTGGACTTCAACTCCCAGAATTCCTGAGCTAACATGACTGGAGGAGGAATTCTTGGAGTTGAAGTCCACAAGTCTTAAAGCTGTCAAGTGTGAAGACCCCTGCTCTATTCTCCTATTCTATTCTATTCAAATTCTAATTCTTATTCTATTCTTATTCTCTATTCCAAGGGTCTTCACACTTGGCAAGTTTAAGACTTGTGGACTTCAACTCCCAGAATTCCTGAGCTAACATGACTGGAGGAGGAATTCTGGGAGTTGAAGTCCACAAGTCTTAAAGCTGTCAAATTTGAAGACCCCTGCTCTATTCTCCTATTTTATTCTATTCAAATTCTAATTCTAATTCTATTCTTATTTTTATTCTATTCTTATTCTCTATTCCAAGGGTCTTCACACTTGGCAAGTTTAAGACTCCCAGAATTCCTGAGCTAACATGACTGGAGGAGGAATTCTGGGAGTTGAAGTCCACAAGTCTTAAAGCTGTCAAATTTGAAGATCCCTGCTCTATTCTCCTATTTTATTCTATTCAAATTCTAATTCTATTCTTATTTTTATTCTATTCTTATTCTCTATTCCAAGGCTCTTCAAACTTGGCAAGTTTAAGACTCCCAGTATTCCTGAGCTAACATGACTGGAGGAGGAATTCTGGGAGTTGGAAGTCCACAAGTCTTAAAAGCTGTCAAGTTTGAAGACCCCTTTGTTTTCAAGTCTCCATGCCTTTGGTTCTCTGAGTTGCTCTTCTTTGCACTATTAGCTATTCGCTCTCCCCCCACCCCGGTTACATCGATTATTTCTCTCCCCCGAGGCCACGAAGAATCCCACTTTCCCCGCCGTGTCGCGCAACAAGAAAACACAACACCGCAGCTCCGGGGAATCGTGAGAGTTTGAGAGAGTCCCCGGGGGAGTAGGGGGGGGGGGAGAAGGAGAAGGAGAAGCTGTTGAGGAGGAGGATCTCCAGACCGAACGAGGTCCTCCCTCCACCCAAAAGTCCTCAGCAAGACTAAGCAAGGGGCGAAGGGAGGCAGCGTTACCCGATTCTCATCGTAGATGATCTGGACGATGCTGCGGTGTTTCTGCTCCACCGGAGGAGGGGAGACGGGCTTCTCTGGTTCAGGCGGTTTGGCTGCTTCTTCCTCCAGCTGTTGCTAAGAGACCAGAAAGGGGGGGGAGGAGAAGAGAGGAACGTCAGCCACACGTGCGTAGGCACTGAGTCAGAGAGAGATAATGCGAACATCTGGACTGGCCAGATGTTGCCTTGGCGAGTTCGGAAGGAGAGGGGTGGATGACCCAGCCGTTGCAAACAGAGCAAATATTGGAGCGGACTTCAGGAAGAAAAAAAAATTACAAGGGCAAGCAATCTGTCTTCCATAGGAGACTTGTATATATTGTTGGAGGTTCAGAAGGAGGGCTGAGAAAATAATTGCAGACCCCTCACCATCCTGGACATAACCTGTTTCAAATCTGCCCCTTGGGACCCCGGGGTAGGGTGTGATATGCCCAAACAATTCGAGGTAGGGGTGGTTTTTTTCCCTTGTGCCATCGCTCTGCTGAACCCCTAATTCCCACGGCACTGTCTTTGGTCTAAACATATTCATCCATGTTGTATGGCTGGGTGTACTAGACAACACAGAATCAACTGTAGAGATCTTCAAGTTTCTAGGTTCTTTCACATCTCAGGACTTAAAATGGACACCTAACATCAAAAACGTCATCAAAAAAGCACAACGAAGAAGGTTCTTTCTGCGCCAACTCAGGAAGTTCAAACTGCCCAAGGAGCTGCTGATCCAGTTCTACAGAGGAATTATTGAGTCTGTCATCCTTCCTAGTACCTACCTCTTCCCATTTATGACTATAACTGTGTTGCTTGTATCTTTATATTTATACTGTTTTATTTGTTTTCCTAGTATGTTTTGATTGCATATTAGTAACCTATGTATGATTTGATTGCTTATAGCAACCTATGACTATCACTGTGTTGTATCTTATGATTCTTGATGAATGTATTTTATTTCTTTTATGTACACTGAGACCCTATGCACCAAAGACAAATTCCTTGTGCGCCCAATCACACTTGGCTGATAAATAATTCTATTCTATTCTATTCTGTTTGTTCTGTTCTGTTCTGTCCTGTTCTGTTCCTATTTCTATTTCATTCCATTCCATTCTTAATTCTATTCTATTACATTCCATTTTTATTCTATTCTGTTCTGTTCTGCTTTGTTCTATTCTATTTCTATTTCTATTATTTCTATTTCATTCCATTCTTTATTCTATTCTATTCTTTCTAGTTCTAATTCTTATTCTATTGTATTTAATTCTTATTCCTGTGATCTTCTTTTCTTTCAGTGTTGAGGTCGAAAGAGACAAGGTGTAGACAAGAGAAGGCATTCAGCTGGGAAACTTTTGAGCATCCTAGACCAAGCTAAATTCCCAAAATGCTAGAGAATTCCTGGAGGCCGGGCAGTCCCGACAAATCAGCCATCTACACACACACTGAGATAAACGACATCTACACACCACTCCAATGAGACAAATCAAAAACCTCAAAGGCCACAACACCTCCTTGGCAGCAATCAATGCCCCGATAAGCAGAAATTAACATCAGGATTAACACCAGACCCCACCAGATCCAAGGAATAAACAATACCGCAAAGGAACTGCCAACTCAGATAAACCAAGAGTCAACAACAGCCTAATCAAGGACAGAGAACAAACCCCAAACAAACTTCTAGCACTGATGTTACTTAGCTGAGACATGAAACGTCTACAAGAAAACCACCAAGCTCAGAGAGCACCAAGGACCCAACAGTCCTTCTCCTCCTCCTCCTCCTCCCCCTCCTCTCTACAAATTCCCCTCCCTTCTAGCATTGACAATATTACCTAGTTGGGTCATGAAGTGTCTGCAAGAAAACCACTGAGCTCAGAGAACACCAAGGACCCCCAATCCTCCTCCTCCTATCCGCAACCCCCCTTCCATTCTATCCCTGATGACATTACCTAGCTGGGTCATGAAATGTCTGCAAGGAAACCACGGAGCAGCAAGGATCCCACAGTTCAACGCTGACCTACAAACTTTCTCTCCTATCGGAGACAAGACGGAGCCAGAGACAAAAAATTTACTGCATTGGCAACCCATAACGAATGTCTCCTGGGAGGCCCGAGATCCTGTAGCTGGGTTGAGGGCTACCGACTGAAAACTTCCATATTCATTCTAGCATAATACAGGAGCCATCCTAAATTATATTAGACCTATCAAGACGTTTAACCATTCTAGTCCGAAACCATGGTGACCTAGGCCCTAATCACCTCCTCTCTTGACTACTGCCAATGCATGCAACATGGGGCTGCCGTTGAAAAGGATCCGGAAGCCTCTGTTGATCTAGACCGCAGAGGTTTGTGCAAGTCTAGATTCGCACACGTGTCACCTCTCTTGTGAGGTTGCTGGTCTGTTTCCGTGCCCAGGTCATGCTGGGTATCATCTTCACAGCTCTACGTGGCTTATAACCAGGTTATTTGAAGGACCATCTTATCCAGTTACCACTACTTGACCCACCGGAGCAGGGAGGTAGGATATTTTATGGATCCTCTCTCTTAAGGAGGTCCATCTGGTGGGACTGAGGAGAAGGGTCTTCTCCTTAGTGGCTCCCTCCCTGTGGAACATCATCTCCACAGAGATAAAATGAGAAATAATAAGATGTTATGGTCCCCTCTCTTAAGAAAGGTCCATCTGGTGGGATCAAGTGGAAGGGCCTTCTCCTTGGTAGCTCCCTTCCTGTAGAATATCATCCATGCAAATATTGGAAATAAGATAGTATGGGTCTCCTCCCTTAAGGTCCATTTGGTGGGACCACAAAGAAGGCCTTCTCCGTGGTGGTTCCCTCCACGTGGAAGATCATCCCCATAGAGATAGAATTGGAAATATCTTATGGAGTTCCTCTCTGTTGTGGTTCACCAGCAGCAGGTGCGTATGGCTGAGAGCGAGGACTCGGATGAGGGGCCTGCGTGTGAGGCAGGGATGGGGCCAGGACCACCAGGGAGTGGAGTGCTGCCTTCAGAGGTTGTGGAGGCTGGCAGCAGTGAGGAAGAGGAGCCCGAGGAGCCTGTGCCCAATGCGTGTGTGCGCAGGGCTGCTCGAAGGAAAGAGCAGCTGCAGCAGCACAGGCGACTCGGGAGTAAGGCTGCAAAGTAATGGCCCCTCCCTGAGGAGATAAAAGCCAGCTGAGAAACCGGAGTTCTTTGCAGGAAGCAAAGAAGTTTTTGCACTCGAGCCTTGTGGACGTTTGGACTTTCTTAGTTTGTGTTTGGAGGCTTTTTCTGTTTGAACTATTTCTTGGCAACTTTATCTGGTGTTCTTGGCAGCCTTGCACCACCTTGGCCAGGCTCTTTCTTATCAGAGACAATTAGTTTGAAACAGCCTTTTAATCGGGAAGGAACAGAATTTGTAAAGAATCATTAAAAGGTTTTGCTGTTACCTCTGTTTTGCGTTTGTTTCCTTGGAACCGGGTTTGGGTCAGAACACTCTCTTAAGGAGGTCCATCTGGTGGGATTAGCTATACTGGGTCTTTTAATCTTTGTGAAGCCATCCGGAGTCAGTATGAATGAACTGGGCAGCCATATCGATCTTCTTAACCCCCTAACACCAAGTACTCCCGTTCTCCGCAAATGGCTGACCTGCTTTTTCTTCAGTTTGAGGATCTGCTGCTCCACTTTGGCGATCTCCCGGTCAACCCGGTCCATGCTCTGGATGAGCTCTTCCTTCGACAGCTTGGAGGGAGAGGCGTTCTGGTCCTCTCCGCATGACTGGCTCGACATGGGCGATGGAGGGCCTTCATGCTTGCCTCCGAAGACGGGCTCCTGCCGTTTGGAAAGAGGGAAAGAGGGGGAGAGGGGGGAAGAGGGAGGGAGAAAGGGAGAGAGGGAAGGAGAGAGAAAAAGAGAGAGAGAGGGAAGGAGAGAGAGAGGGAGGGAGGGAGGGAGGGAGGGAGGGAGGGAGAGAGGGAAGGAGAGTGAAAGAGAAAGAGAGAGAGAGGGAGGGAGGGAAGGAGAGAAAAAAGAGAAGAGGGGGAGGGAGAGAGGGAAGGAGAGAGAGAGGAGAGGGAAGGAGGGAGAGAGGGAAGGAGGGAGAGAGGGAAGGAGAGAGAAGAGAGAGAGAGGGAGAGAGAGGGAAGGAGAAAGAGAAAGAGAGAGAGAGAGGGAAAGAGAGAGAAAAAGAGAGAGAGGGAGAGAGGGAGGAGGGGAGGGAGAGAGGGAAGGAGAGAGAAAGAGAAAGAGAGAGAGAGAAAGGGAGGGAGGGAAGGAGAGAGGGAAAGAGAGAAAAAGAGAGAGGGGGGAGAGAGGGAGGGAGAGAGGGAAAGAGAGGGAGAGAGAGGGAGAGAGGGAGGAAGGGAAGGAGAGAGAAAGAGAGAGAGAGAACAAGAAGAAAGCAGGGTGAACTCGGTGTTGTCATGATGATGATGATAAAAGAGAAATTCCAGCTATAAAAAGTTACACGTTCCCCTCAACTTACGACCACAACCAAGGATAAAATGTCCTTATCCTCCCCTAAGGATAAAACACCCAGAGACGAACTGAGCAATGTAGAATACAGGCCCGTGATGGCTAATCTATACAGGTGGCACGCAGAGCCATTTGTGCCGGCACGTGAACCCCAGCCAAACTTACCTGCAGTGCGCATGTGCATACCTCGGAGCTGATTTTCGGCCCGTTTGAGGCCTTTTTCGCCCTCCCGGAGGCTCGAGGAAAGCCTCTGCAGCCTCAGCAGGCCGAAAAACGGGCCTTCCGGAAATACCAGAAGTGCCGAAACGGGCCCGTTTTTCGGCCTGCTGAGACTGCAGAGGCTTCCCTCGAGCTTCCAGGAGGGCGAAAAAGGCTCAAACAGGCCGAAAATCAACTGGGAGGCCCCGCACATGCGCACTGCAGGTAAGGGGGCGGGATGGGGGTGTTGCGAGTGCATGCACGGGGGGGGGGGGGGGGCAGGGCACATTGCATTGTGGGTGCCAGCGTGCACTCGCTTTCAGCACAGCACAACGGAAAGGCTCGCCATCGCTGTTCTAGGCAGTCCCATGCAGTGAGCCATGTGCAGATTTGGGAAACAAAACAGCCACTTCACCAACGCATGGCGCAACGTAGGAGAACAAACCCATCGGGACTCGATTGAAAAAATAAAGTCCACCTGCATTTAAAAGACAAAAAAGGCTTTTGAAGACAGCAAAAGTCCACCTTTTGGACAGAGAAGACCTCTGGTTTGAAAGAGGGGTCCAAGAAGCCATCTGTGTCCAAATTGAGCAGTCCCCTCTCAACAGAGGAGGGATACCACATCCTCTATCTCCAGTCTACAACACAGTCCTTTCTGCAGTTCCAAGAAGCCCCATTTGCACCACTCAGGTGGCCCTGAGGGCACAGGTAACCCTCCAAGTGGCCTCAACGACCCTCTAAAAAGGATGCAAATGACCAGCTGTCTTTATGCAAGCAGTAGAAATCCTTCCGTTCTCCACCATCCAGTCAGAACTGAAGAAGCTTCATGGATGAGAAGCGAAAGGTCTTCAAAGAAAAACAAGAACATCCAGTTGCCTCTGCAAAAAGCACCTTGGGGTAACCATGACTTGGATGACGGACAATCTCCATAGAGAGTGCCATTCTAAAGATCAAACAGTCACTAAATGGCTGTTCATTTAATGAGCAGTCTGTATTTCGAAAATAGATACATTTATTTTTATTTTATCTATTTCTATCCCCTTTTTTATAAGCATGACAGTGAACACGTACAATATTCCTTCTTCCTCCTATTCTCGCCTTAACAACCACCCTTTTAAGGTAGCTTGGACTGGGAGTGATTGGCTCAAGGTCACCTAGCTGTCTTTCATGCCTAAGGCGGGACTAGAACTCCTTGTCTCCTGGTGATTGGCCCAAAGTCACCCAGATGGCTTTCAGGCCTAAGGCGGGACTAGAACTCCCCGTCTCCTGGTGATTGGCCCAAAGTCACCCAGATGGCTTTCATGCCTAAGGCGGGACTAGAACTCCTGGTGATTGGTCCAAAGTCACCCAGATGGCTTTCAGGCCTAAGGCGGGACTAGAACTCCCTGTCTCCTGGTGATTGGCCCAAAGTCACCCAGATGGCTTTCAGGCCTAAGGCGGGACTAGAACTCCCCGTCTCCTGGTGATTGGCCCAAAGTCACCCAGTTGCCTTTCATGCCTAAGGCGGGACTAGAACTCCTTGTCTCCTGGTGATTGGCCCAAAATCACCCAGATGGTTTTCAGGCCTAAGGCGGGACTAGAACTCCTTGTCTCCTGGTGATTGGTCCAAAGTCACCCAGATGGCTTTCATGCCTAAGGCGGGACTAGAACTCCCCGTCTCCTGGTGATTGGCCCAAAGTCACCCAGATGGCTTTCATGCCTAAGGCGGGACTAGAACTCCCCGTCTCCTGGTGATTGGCCCAAAGTCACCCAGATGGCTTTCAGGCCTAAGGCGGGACTAGAACTCCCCGTCTCCTGGTGATTGGCCCAAAATCACCCAGATGGCTTTCAGGCCTAAGGCGGGACTAGAACTCCCCGTCTCCTGGTGATTGGCCCAAAGTCACCCAATGGCTTTCATGCCTAAAGTGGGACTAGAATTCACCGTCTCCCGGTCTCTAGCCTGGTGCCTTAACCGCTAGACCAAATTGGCTCTCCAAGTTTGGCTCTGATGCCCACAGGAAAGGTTCTTTATTATTACCACGCCTGTCCATGCCACACGCCCACCTGGCTCACGAAAAGCAGCCCCAGGAGCAGATAAGAGCCGGGAGAACTGGCAGCGGGCCGGGAGGTGAGGCCAGGTGTCAACAAAGGACAAAAACCAGCCCTGCCGCCTTCTCAACCTTTGCTCGGAAAACACCAGTTAAACATTAATCACCCGCCAGGACTTTTAAACTTGACCTGAAGTCAGCCAGCAAACATTGAGCCTTCGCCCATCCAGGGTCTCCCAATGCCAGAATTCTCAGCCAGGGTGGTTTGTGGCTGGGGAATTCTGGGAGTTTAAGTCAGAATAGAGCTAGATGAGACCTTGGAGGTCTTCTAGTCCAACCCCCTGCTCAAGCAGGAGATCCTTTACCTGTGATGGCAAACCTATGGCATGCGTGCCGGAAGTGGCATGCAGAGCCATCTCTCCGGGCACGCCAGCCGTCACCCGTTGCTCTTCCGGGTTCTGGCCAGCTGGCCTTCGTGTGTGCGGGAGCACTCCCTGGCATGCATGCACGCGCCGGCAAACTGGTCTTCCCATGTGCATGCGTGTTATAAACTGGAAGACAAGCTGGCTGGTGTTCATGCCCGCGCTGGGAAGCTGAGCTTCCGGTTTCCGGCGGTCTTGCATGGCGCGCTCTTCTAATTTTCGGGGCTCGCGCACGCTCCTGGTTTCAGCACTTGATGCCGGAAAGGTTCTCCACCACTGTCCTAGACCAGCGGTAGGGAACCTTGGCTCTTTTATCACTGATGGACTTCAACTCCCAGAATTCCTGAGTGAGCCATAAAAGGTTCCCCATCCCTGGCCTAGTGGTTTTTCAGTTGTGAGGGAAATCAATTTTTGACTGGAATGGGATTGTTTGATATACAAATGTCCTAATTTTTGACTTGAATGATCAATATTCTTTATATGTCCTACATTTGTATATTAAACAGTCCCATTCAAGTCAAAAATTGATTTCCCTCACAACTGAAAAACCACTAGGCCAGGGATGGGGAAACGTTTATGGCTCACTCAGGAATTCTGGGAGTTGAAGTCCATAAGTGATAAAAGAGCCAAGGTTCCCTACCACTGTCCTTGACCATTCATTCCAGTCTCTTCTTGTAAATTTCTAGTGTTGGAGCAGCCACAACTTCTGGTGGCAAGCAGTTCCACTGGTTAATTGTCCTCCCTGTTAGGAACACGGGTGTCAAACCCGTGGCATCACATGATTGTATCGTGATGCTTCCTCCCCGCTTCACGGCCTGCGCATGATGCATGCGGCCCAGTTTGACACCCCCTGGTTAGGAAGTTTCTCCTCAATTCCAGGTTGCTTCTCTCCTTGATTAGTTTCCCTCCGTTGCTTCCTGTCCTGACTTCAACTCCCAGAGTTCCCCAGCCCGGATATCCTATACCAGGGGTGTCAAAGTGAAGGCCCGCAGGCTGGCCCACGGGGGCTTTAAATCCGGCCCATGGGCCCGGCCTGGAAACATCAAGGGACTGGCCCACGGTGCAGCTAAAACGGGCTGTGTGCACCCCCCCACCCCGGTTTTCATTCTCCATGGCTTCCTGCAGCACTCTGCCAGCTGAAAACAAACCAAGAAACAGGCCCAAAACAAGCCAAAGAATGGACCCCAAAAAGAAGCTCAAAACAGGCTGAAAAACAAGCCAAAAAGGCCCTGAAAACAGGCCAAAAAACGGGGCCAAAACAGGCTGAAAAACAGACCCAGAACAGGCTGAAAAATGGGCCCAAAACAGGCCAAAACAGGCTGAAAAACAGGCCCAAAACAGGCCAAAAAGCAGCCCAAAATGGGCCCAAAACAGGCTGAAAAACAAGCCAAAAAGGCCCTGAAAATAGGCCAAAAAACAGGGCCAAAACAGGCTGAAAAACAGACCCAGAACAGGCTGAAAAATGGGCCCAAAACAGGCCAAATCGGGCCCAAAACAGGCTGAAAAACAGGCCCAAAAGCAGCCCAAAATGGGCCCAAAACAGGCTGAAAAACAAGCCAAAAAGGCCCTGAAAATAGGCCAAAAAAACGGGGCCAAAACAGGCTGAAAAACAGACCCAGAACAGGCTGAAAAATGGGTCCAAAACAGCCCAAAAACGGGCCCAAAACAGGCTGAAAAATGGCCAGCAGAGTGCTGCAGGCAGCCATGGAGGGAGAAAACAAGGTGCAGAGGTCTCCCCATGTGAACCACACACCCCCACACGCCCCATTTTGGCTGGCAGGGTGCTGCAGGAGACATCTGTCCTGGCCCCCTCCACGCCCACCTCCCACCAGCCCGCAGAGGAGTACTACAATGCTGATCTGGCCCTCGAAGAAATCCACTTTCACATCCCTGTCCTATACAATTTGACACAAGTGACTAGCCAGTCTCTTCTTCAAAGCCTCCAGGGATGGAGCCCCCACAACTTCTGATGGCAAGCAGTTCCCCTGGTTAATTGTCCTCACTGTTAGGAAGTTGCTCCTTAATTCCAGGTTGCTTCTCTCCTTGATTCGTTTCCATCTGTATCATCTGCATCATCCATCACTTCTCGTCCTGCCTTCTGGTGCTTCAGAAAATAAGTTGAACCCCCCTCCCCCCTTCTTTGGGGCAGCCCCTCAAATATTGGAATACTGCTATCATGTCTCCCTCTAACATCAAAAATGTCGTCAAAAAAGCACAACAAAGAAGGTTCTTTCTGCACCAACTCAGGAAGCTCAAAGTGCCCAAGGAGCTGCTGATCCAGTTCTACAGAGGAATGATGGAGTCTGTCATCTGCACCTCTATAACTGTCTGGTTCTGCAACCCAACAGGACAGACACAGACTTCAGAGAGGAATTAGGACTGCAGAAAAAAACATTATTACCAACCTGCCTTCCATCAAGGACCTGCATACTGCACCCTGAGTCAGAAAGAGGGCTGTGGAAATATCTACAGACCCCTCACACATCCCGGACATAAACTGTTTCAACTCCCACCCTCAAAACGACGCTACAGAGCCCTGCACACCAGAACAACTAGACACAAGGACAGTGTTTTCCCTAACGCCATCACTCTGTTAAATAAATCATTCCCTCAACACTGTCCAACTATTTACTAAGTCTGCACTACTATTACTGTTAATCTTCTTATTACTCCTTATCACCCATCCCATCCCACTTGTGACTGTATGACTGTAACTTTGTTGCTTGTCTCCTTATGATCTATATTGACTGTTTCCTAGTATGATTTTATTGTAACTTATGACTATTATTAAATGTTGTACCCTTTGACTCTTTACAAATATATCTTTTCTTTTATGTACACTTGAGAGCTTATGCACCAAAGACAAATTACTTATGTGTTCAATCACACACTTGGCCAATAAAGAATTCTATTCTATTTTCTATTCTATTCTCTATCCCATCCCATCCCATTCTATTTAAATTCTATTCCCATATACTTCTATTCTATACTATTGTACCTCATGACTATTATTAAATGTTGTACCTGATAATTCTTGATTCTTGATGAATGTCTCTTTTCTTTTATGTACACTGAGAGCATTTGCATCAAGACAAATTCCTTGTGTGTCCAACCACACTTGGCCAATAAAGAATTCTATTCTAATCCATTCCATTCTATTCTACATTCTATTCTATTCTACATTCTGTTCTATTCTACATTCTATTCTATTCTATTCTATTCCCTTTCCTATTCTATTCCCTTTTCTATTCATTTCTTCTATTCTATTCTATTTATTCTATTCTATTCCCTTTCCTATTCTATTCTGTTCTATTCCTAGTCCTTCTGTTCTCTAGACTAGCCATACATGCATATGAGAAAAACAGACAGAGCTTAGTTCACACTACCAGGGGGTTGATATTTTTTTTAATCACACCCAGTGGATGCGCCTGACAAAAAACTTGACCATAAATGGCTTTTATTAGTTTCTGGCAAGCCATGTATCCCATTGTGACATGATAAGCAAAGTCGACGGGGGAAGCCCGATTCGCTTAATGGCTGTGTGGCTAATTTAACAGCTGTGGTGATTCACTTAACCGCCGTGGCCAGAAAGATTGTAAAAAAGGGGGCAAAGCTCACTTAACAACTAACTCGCTGGGCGATGGTCCCCATTGCGGTCGTAAGTCGAGGACAACCTGTATTCCCCCTTGATTGGCTGCCCGAAAAGTCTCCGCCCCGCCAGGGCCTGGTTTTACCTTCTTCAGGTCCGATGAGCGCAGCCCTTCCTGGAGCTGGTGGGCCAAGGGCAGGACCGCAGTGGCACTGACCCGCTGGTAATGAGAGTCCGAAACCTGGTCCAGGCGGGGCCGCTTGGAGTCCAGGGCGTCGTGGTCGGCTTGGGAAGGGCCAGCGTGGAACTGGGACTCGTAGCCCGACCTCCTCTCCTGAGGCCTGGAAGAAGAAGAGGAAGACGAAGAGGGGAGAGTGAGGAAGAAGCTCGAAGCTGGGGGGGAGGGGGGGTGGAATCTGAGGGCTCCCTAACCAGCCCAAGAAAAAGTTAAAGAAACAAACCAACAAATGTTAACGGGTAGAAGATAATATTTGTAGCTCAGGGTTGAACCGTGGGGCCTTGGGGGCTCTCTGAGCTTGGTCTAGCAGATGGTTTTATAACCCAACATCATCAATGCTAGAAGGGAAGGGGGTTTAGAAGAAGGAAGAAGGTGGGGGAGGAGGAAGGAGGAGGCGAAAGGGGAGGAGGAAGAAGAGGAAGAGGAGGAAGAAGAAGGAAGGAGGAGGCAAAAGAGGAGGAGAAGGAAGGAGGAGGAGGAGGCAGAAGAAGGGAGGAGGAAGTGGAGAAGGAGGACAATGACTGTGGGGTCCTTGATGCTCTCTGAACTTGGTGGTTTCCTTGCAGACATTTCTTTACCCAACTAGGTAACATCATCAATGCTAGAAGGAAAGGAGGTTTACGGAAAGGAGGAGAGGAGAGGAGAGGAGGAGGAACAGGAGGAAGGGGAACAACAAAAACAGGAGGAGGAGGAAGGGGGGGCTGTCTTGGTTCTCTCTGAGCTTGGTGGTTTCCTTGCAGACATTTCTTTACCCATCTAGGGAACATCATCAATGCTAGAAGGGAGTGGGGTTCATGGAGAGGAGGAGGAGGAAGACTTTGAGGTCCTTGATGCTGTCAGAACTTGGTGGTTTTCTTGCAGACAATTAATTTAATTAATAAACTAAGTAACATCATCAGTGTAAGAGGGGATTTATTTACCATAGCTTGTCCTGTCATGTTCATGAAGGTGTTATTTTTATTCTTGGTAATGAGGTTGTTGTTTATTGTAGCCAATATATATATTTATATGGATTTGTAGTTGCCCATCTCAGCTATTATATATATATATATATATACACACATATATATATATATATATATATTTGCTTTCGGAGATTTTCGCAGGTATTTGTATGTGGATCTTTGGTTCTTCGGGTTTTTTCCCGCGTAGAGTTGGAAATATCTAGGCGACGTTTCGATGAAGTCTCATTCATCATCTTCAGGCTTGTGTCTTCGGCCTTGTGCTTCTCAGAGTGATGTGAGATTGCAGCTGCTTCTTCCTTTTAACTACTAGTGGGGGTGTGACTTGATTGGATGGGGGTTTGGCTGTGTTCTGATTGGGTGGGGGTGTGTTCTCATTGGTTGGGGGTTTGGCTGTGTTCTGATTGGTTGGGGGTGTGTTCTGTTCTGGTGGGGGTTTGGTTGTACTCCGGTTGGTCTCAGTTGCTGGGGGATTTGAGCTGGTGAGCTGTGATCCTGTTGTTTGGCTTCGCGTTCGTGGTCGTGCCACATCTTCATGGTGGGTATCAGTTCCCTTCATGTATGGGTTGGGGGGGTTTGAAGCAGGTAGTGATGCAGCTGTGGTACGGCTTCTGGTCCGTGGTCGTGCTTCATCTTCTGTGTGGGTGTGAGTCTGCTTTCTGCGTGGAAGTGTGGTGGTAGTTTCTTGTGTGGCCCTTGTGGGTGTGGGTCTGGTGTCCTTTATGTTAGGTACTCTTTTGTTAATGAGGGCGGGTTTCCAAATGGCTGGTAGGCGGGAGGTGTCATCACTCTGAGAAGCACAAGGCCGAAGACACAAGCCTGAAGATGATGAATGAGACTTCATCGAAACGTCGCCTAGATATTTCCAACTCTACGCGGGAAAAAAACCCGAAGAACCAAAGATCCATATATATATATATATAAACACGAGAGCAAACTGCACTCCCTTCTAGCCCTGCTGATGTCACCTAGTTGGATAACAGCTGCAGAAAAACCACCGAACTCAGAGAGCACCGGGGACCCTCTCCCCCTCTTCCCTTTCTCCTTGCAAACCACTCCTCCCTTCCAGCACGGATGATGTTACCTAGTTGGGTCACAAAACGTCTTCAGGAAAACCACCAAGCTCAGGGAGCATCCAGTACCCCACAAAAAGCTGCAACTAATAAGATGGGCTTGCCCAATGCCAAACCCACACCCGATGCTAACACCGCCCTCTTGAATCACACCTCATCCTGCACACCTGAAACAAGAACGAACTCGGAGCTCCTCTAAACTAATTCTACTACTAATACTACTACTAATAATAATAATACACCAATACTTGCAGAGAAAACGCCAACGCTTACCGGTCCGAGCCAGGATGAAATTCGGAGAGCAAAGAGGGGCGACGGCGGAGCTGCTGCTGCTGCTGCAGAAGTTGGCTACCCTGGCCGACTTCCAAGTGGGATGTGCGGAAATCCGGCACCGCAAACTCCTACGAAGGAAAGGAATGAAAGGAATCGCCGTTAAGGGCAGAGGGAGGCATCTCAGCAAGACCAAGCAGAATGAGAAGAACACCAGAGCCCAGGTCCACCTTCTCTTGAGGGATCTCCAGGAACATCTGGCCCTCCTTCTGGTGGCCTTCACCATGTCTTGTCCGACATCCCCAGATTTAGAACGGCGTTTCCCAACTTTATTTAAATTTATTTATTTAAATTTATTTGAACGTTATTTTGTTTATATTTATTTATTTAAATTTATTTATAGTTATATATTATATTTATTTATAAATTTATTTACATTTATTTAAATTTTATTTTAAAACAAATCCATCTTTCAGTTACACAGTGCTTGGACTGGGAACATATATCTTGTGCAAGTATTTTTTTTTTTAAATTATTTTTATAAACACATCATTGTGTGAATAGTGCGGTTCCAGGGAGTTTTACATTTTGAAACAAACATGACAATAATTCCACTTGGCTATTATTTTCTTACATCATTTGGATATTAATACATATTATCGATTTAATTATTTAATATTCTCATACCCTATTTTATATCAATCTCTATATTCTTAACATCATTTCTCTTGTCATAGCTTCTATATTGATAGTCCTATTTGCAAGTATTCAACAAATTGTATATACCTATCCAGATTGTTTTACTTGTAGCAAGTATTTATATTATGTATATATTTACTAGGATTACATTCAGAATATCATTTAACTTCTTACTTTATTTTCCAACCATTTATTTATTATTTATTTATTATTTATTAATCAGATTTCTATACCGCTCCCTCTCTCAAAAAGGGACTTGGGGCGGTGTACAGCCTACTAAAAAAACACACAGAAATCCCATATCATGTAATATTCCGCTTCTTCTTATTCTTTAATTGCCAATGTTAATCTATTCATTTCTGCACATTCCAATATTTTCATAATCATCTCTTCCTCAGTCGGAATCTTTTCATTTTTCCAGTTTTGAGCAAATACAATTCTAGCTGCTGTTAATATATGTATGATTAAGTATGTTTTTTTTTTCTTTACTATAGTTTTCGGGTAAAATCCCCAATAAGAATATCTTTGGTTTTAAATCTATGTGTTGTTTGAATTTCCATCTATGTGTGTATTTTAGTCCAATATCTTTTAGCTTCTATACATGTCCACCACATATGGTAGTATGTTCCAGGCATCTGGTGACATTTCCAACATTTTGCTGATTGTGTTTTTTCCCAAGAGGCAGCTGAATTTTCTTTGAAGAGGTTTCGTTTCTCATGAGCTTCAGTGGCGCAGCGGTTAAAGTGCAATATTGCAGGGCTACTTCTGCTGACTGTCGGTGCCTGCAATTTGACAGTTCAAATCCCACCAGGCTCAAGGTGGACTCAGCCTTCCATCCTTCTGAGGTAGATAAAATGAGGACCCAAAATTGTTGGGAGGCGGGCAATAGGCTGAGAGGGCTATAAAAGCATTGTAAAGCGGCATATAAGTCTAAGTGCTATTACTATTGGACTCTGACCAGATAATGGGAAATGGAAGGATTTATATTCTTTGCAGACAGTTGGTCATTTGCATCTTTTTAAAGAGTCGTTGAGGCCATTTGGGGGTTTATCCACATCCTCAGAGTCAGCTGAGTGGTGCAAATGGGTATGAAGCCTTCTGTAACACAGTCCTCTCAATAATTCCAAGAAGGCTCCACACCCATCTGCACCGCTCAGGTGACCCTGAGGACGTGGATAAACCTCCAGGTGGCCTCAACGACTCTCTAAAAAGGATGCAAACGACCAGCTGTCTGCAAGGAGTGGAAATCCTTCCTTTCCCAGCCAGCCTATCAGAGCTGAAGAAGCTTCTTGGATGAGAAGCAAAATGTCTTCAAAAGACAAACCATCACCAGAAAGTCTAGTTGCCTCTTGGAAAAAAACACCTTTGGGACTGGTTTAGGTTAGAAAATGCTTATTCCATTTGCAGATTAGTCCTCCACTTCATAGCTTCAACTTATAACGGTACAGGTAGTCCTTGACTTACAATGGTTTATTGAGTGACCAATCGAACAGCTACACTGTGGTTGAAATTGAAAAGTCACTGAAAAAGGTGACGTTGACCCAGGGTTGGGATTCAAAATTTTTAACAACCGGTTCTGTGGGCGTGGCTAGGTGGGCGTGGCTAGGTGGGCATGACCATGTGACTGGGTGGGAGTGGCTTTTGTTTTTTTGCAGCCAACCCCCACCCCAATTTTTTGGACCTTCTGAGCCTCAGGGAACCCTCCTGGGGGGCGTTTTTGCTCCCAGAAGGCTTCCCTGGGGCCCAGGAAGGCAAAAAATGGAGCACCCCCTCGCCCCCCCCTCCATTTTTTGCCTTCCTGGGCCCCAGGGAAGCCTCCTGGGTGAGGCAGCAAGACAGCGAGGGGGATCCCGGCACAGTTGATCATCAGAACAGCTGATCGTTGGGAGGGGGGAAAAAAAGGATTGAGTGGGTTGGGGAGAATGCAGTCAGCGATGTTGCGCATGCATGCAATGTTGCATACGCATGATAAGGAGTGACTGAGCGGGGCACGGCGGAGAGGGGCGGGGCCAGGCAGGGGTACAATTTGCCGGTTCTCCAAACCGCGCAGAATCATAACTAAGTAAATTTAATTGGGTTTTAAATGGTCAATTTTATTCTTTTAACTTTTAATTCAATCCCTGATTTTATACTTCTAAATTTTCAATTGGATGGGATACAGCCGGACCAATGTATTTAATATATTTTTAAATGGTATTTAAAGTATATTTATTTTTGATGTTACTTATGTGTTTTTTAGTAGGCTGTACACCGCCCTGAGTCCCTTTTTGGGAGAGGGAGCGGTATAAAAGTTTGATAGATAGAATAGATAGATAGAATAGATAGATAAGATAGATAAGATAGATAGATAGATAGATAGATAGATAGATAGATAGATAGATAGATAGATAGATAGATAGATAAATAAATAAATAAATAAATAAATAAATAAATAACAACCAGTTCTATGGAACCAGTCCGAAGCGGGATAATCCCACCCCAAGATTTGACTGTTTTTCACTCTTACGACCGTTGCAGCATTCCCGTGATCATGCGATCCAAATTCAGACTCTTGCCAACTTGAGTCATCCTTATGACCGTGGCAGCATCCCGGAATCATGTGATTTCCACCCCCACCCCCCCACCCCTTCTGCGACCTTCTGGCGAGTAAAGTCAACCGGGGGAAGCCAGGTTCGCTTAACAACTGCAGTGATTCTCTTAACAACAGTGGCAATCGCAAAACTCCCATAACTTTCTTGCTTTAGCCACAGGATTTCGAGCTCAGTTGTCGTCGTACGTTAAGGAGCCCCTTATATGTAGAAGACAGGAATCCTGGAGCGAGCCCTGTGGGATTACCCAGAATCCCTCCCTCTCCCGGGGCCCTCTACTACTTGCCTGCTGGTGTCGGCCACCGGGAAAGGTATACTGGACCGAATGCGCTGAGTATCGGCCCTGCTCCGTGCTGAACGCGCCCTGGTTGGGAGGGTAGCTTGAGCTGGACATTGTCGTAGGCGTTTTTTGCAAAGTTGTGGGATCAAGAGTGCTGGGCGACCAGGTCTCCAGGAAACGGCCTAGGAAGAACCAGGGGAGCGTTAGGGAGACCCCAAGATCCAGAGGGAAGTGAAGTTCTTTTCCTTTTAAACCCATTGGGCACACCCAGATTCCAGGATTAATTTATGGTTCTGTACCATGAAAATGTTGAAAATGCATATGGATAGATCAAAAGACAGATATGGATAGATAGATAAAAGGAATATAAGATATAGATGGACGGACGGAGGAGAGAAGTATGTATGTATGTATGTATGTATAAATATGGATAGACAGATAGACATGGATGGAGAGAGAGAGAAAGAGATATAAAGATATAGAGATGACAGATGATAGAGACGATACAGACAGATGGAGATAGAAACGATATAGAAATAGGCAGATAAATGATAGAAGATGATATGATGGGCAGCCAAAGATAGATATAAACAAAGACATAGAGATGATGGACGGATGGATGGATGGATGGAAGGAAGGAAGGAAGGAAGGAAGGATGGATAAATAGAGAAGGAGATGGGAATGGGAATGAGAGGGAGGGAGGGAGGAGGAACAGGGAAGAAGATGGGAATGGAAGGAAGGAAGGAAGGAAGGAAGGAAGGAAGGAAGGAAGGAAGGAAGGAAGGAAGGAAGGAAGAAAGAAAAAGAAAGAAAGAAAGAAAGAAAGAAAGAGAGAGAGAGAGAGAGAGAGAGAGAGAAAGAAAGAAAGAAAGAAAGAAAGAAAGAAAGAAAGAAAGAAAGAAAGAAAGAAAGAAAGAAAGAAAGAAAGAAAGAAAGAAAGAAAGAAAGAAAGAAAGAAAGAAAGAAAGAAAGAAAGAAAGAAAGAAAGGTGGGTGGATAGATGATTGATAGATAGATAGATAGATAGATAGATAGATAGATAGATAGATAGATAGATAGATAGATAGATAGACAATTATAAAGAGAAATATAGTTAGAAATAGAGATGAAAGCTGTAAAGATGATAAAGAGATAATAGACAAGAAATGGATGGATGGATGGCAGAGAGACAGACAGACAAGATCACCTCCACACAAACTTCTACTGCTAAGCTACCTTTCCACCAAGTCAGGAAGCAGAACCAGATAGAGAGGCAGACGTGCCCCCCTGTCCCCCCCAGTAATACCCCAAAAGCTTTCAAGCAAAGGGCCAAAGAAGAGCATGACCCAGACGCCTGGCAGGGGTGCCTCTTCCACACAGAAGGTGAGCCAACCTCAGGACAGAGGGTGATGCAGAGAAATCTTGCCCGTTGCTCACTCAGCAAGTGGGCAATCTGAGGTCCTGCTGGGTTCTGGAGAACAAATGCTACAACCTCGACCAGTGGCCCTGCTGGTTGGGTCTTAATACAATACAATCCAAATTTGGAAGGAGGTGGTGTTACTAGACCTCCAAAAGAACGCCCCACTAACATGCCCCATTAACAGAGGCATTGAATTTCGGTACTACAAAATAAAAATAAACAGCAAAGAAAAGGACCAGGGGAGACCGGAGAGCAGTCTTCCAATATTTGAGGGGCTGCCCCAGAGAGGAGGAAGGGGGGTCAAGCTATTCTTCAAGGCACCCAAAGGCCAGACAAGGAATAAAGGATGGAAATTGATCAGGGAGAGAGAGATTCAACCTGGAAATAAGGAGGAATTTTCTGACAGGGAGAACAATCAACCCATGGAACAGAAGTTGCCTTCGGAAGTGGTGAGAGCTTCATCCCTGGAGGCTTTCAAGAAGAAACTGGACTGCCATATGTCAGAAATGCTGTAGGATCTCCTGCCTGGGATGGGGGGGTTGGACTGGATGACCTACAAGGTCCCTTCCAACTCAGTTAATCTGTAAAATTACTGCCACAAAAAATGGCAGGTCCATCTTCCCCTCTCTTGATCTCTGGTAGCAAGCGGGAAAATGAAAAGTTTTGAATCTGAAAAGGTTTCAAGTTCAAAATCCTGTTTCTCGCTTCAAAACAGCTACTCTGATCATCCCGGAAGGGCCTTGAGTATGAAACTATCTCACTCGAAGCTCAAAATACCCGTTTCAAATTCAAGAATATTTCCTTTATGAGTGAAACAGCCTTTAAAGCAGGAAAAAAAAAATCCCTACTTAAAATTCAAAATGTTTTTTGCATACTGTTATGGTTGGCCAGCCACTTGGGTTGCTAAGTCAGATTTTCCAAGCTTGTTATTGAATCTTCCTTTCTTCCTTCCTCCCTCCCTCCCTCTTTCCTTCTTTCCTTCAAATTCCTTCATCTTTCCTTCTTTCCTTCAAATTCATTCCTTCCCCTCTCCCTCCGTTCCTTTTTTCATTCAACTTTTTCTCTTCTTCCCTCCCTCCATTCATCTTTCCTTCTTTCCTTCAACCTCCTTTCCTTCCCCTTCTCCCTTTCTTCTTCTCCCCTCCCTCCCCCTTCCATTTTTCGTTCCTTCCTCCCTCCCTCCTTGCATTCATCTTTCCTTCAACTTCCTTCCATCCTTACTTCCTTTCCTGCCATTTTTCCTTCAACTTCCTTCCACTCCCATCCATCCATCTACCCACCCGTTCAATTTTTGTAGTTGCCCATCTCAGCCAAGGGATTCTGGGCTGTTTACAATTCTAAAATTATACAACAGTGAAAATAATTTAAAAAAATATCCAAAGGATGCATACAGCAGCAACAAGATAGTTCAGCAACTAACATGAATGCCGAAAAAATTCGGCCCTTAACACATTTTTAGTCCTCCACCAATTTCAGCCACTCGTTTTGAAAATGGTTAAAAGTTACAACAGCCCTGGAAGAAGTACTCACACACTTATAACCATCTCAAAGAGATCAAAATGTGGATACAGGCAGTCCTTGACTTACAACAGTTCATTTAGTAACCGTTTGAATTTACAGCAGTGAAAAAATGTGACATTTCTCTGCGGACCACCAAACTTTTCTCGCGGACCACCAGTGGTCCACGGCCCACTGGTTGGTGCACTAAACAACAGCAGCAAGAAAGGTCACAAAAGGGGGGGGGGGAACCTCAAGTATCTCACTTAGCAACATAAATTTTGAGCCCAATTGTGGTTGTAAGTTGAGGGCAAGCTGTATTTATGACAGTCGCCGTGGCAGTCACATGTCTGGAAGTCATGTGATTCCCTTTTGTGACAAGCAAAGTTGACTTGACAACCGGGTGACTCACTTAACAATGGCAGTGATTCTCTGGGGCAGGATAGGTTGTAAAGTGGGGGAATGACTCACTTAACAACTTTTCTTGCTCATTCATGGAAATGTTGGCTTCAATGCTGACGGTAAGTTGAGGAATCTATCTATCTAATCTATCTATCTTCTATCTATCATCTATCTATCTATCTATCTATCTATCTATCTATCTATCTATCTATCTATCTATCTATCTATCTAACCTATCTATCATCTATCTATCTATCTATCTAACCTATCTATCATCTATCTATCTATCTATCTATCTAATCTATCTATCTTCTATCTATCATCTATCTATCTATCTATCTATCTATCTATCTATCTATCTATCTATCTATCTAACTATCTATCATCTATCTATCTATCTATCTATCTATCTATCTAATCTATCTATCTTCTATCTATCATCTATCTATCTATCTATCTATCTATCTATCTATCTATCTATCTATCTAACCTATCTATCTATCTATCTATCTATCTATCTATCTAATCTATCTATCATCTATCTATCTATCTATCTATCTATCTATCTATCTATCTATCTATCTATCTCTATCTATATCTATCTATCTATCTATCTATCATTCTATCTATATCTATCTATCTATCTATCTATCTATCTATCTATCTATCTATCTATCTATCTATCTATCTATCTATCTATCTAAAGCTTCCAAAAATATAAAGTTTTCCAGTAGCCCAGGCGCAGTTTGCCTTAAGCCACCCATAAAAATCCAGAAAATTCTTTTAAACAGGCTTGGTCTATCTAAAATTGGAGTTTTTCTAAGTCAGCTATTCCACCTCATTTAAGCAGTTTCATCTCGATGTGGGCAGGTTTATGACCTTGGCCTTTCCATTCCATCCCCCAGAAAGCTGCAAGATTATCTCTAGTGCCTTCTTAAAACCAAAATGTTTGTCTTTTGCAGACAAAATTAAAAAAAAAAAAAAAAGGGGGGGGGGGGGAGAACAGTGAAAAAGTTTCCAGTGGTTTTTACGAATGGAATAACTGAGCTGGAAGGGACCTTGGAGGTCTTCTAGTCCACCCCCCTGCTCAGGCAGGAGACACTGGCCTATACCATTCCAGGCTGCCTAGTCTCTTCTTAAAAAACTCCGGTAGGTAGGTAGGTAGGTAGGTAGGTAGGTAGGTAGGAAGGAAGGAAGGAAGGAAGGAAGGAAGGAAGGAAGGAAGGAAGGAAGGAAGGAAGGAAGGAAGGAAGGAAGAAAAGAAGGAGGAATAAATAGAGAAGGAGATGGGAATGGGAATGAGAGGGAGGGAGGGAGGAAGGAGGAACAGGGAAGATGGGAAGGAAGGAAGGAAGGAAGGAAGGAAGGAAGGAAGGAAGGAAGGAAGGAAGGAAGGAAGGAAGGAAGGAAGGAAGGAAGGAAAGGATGGATGAATGGATGGATAACTGAGTTGGAAGGGACCTTGGAGGTCTTCTAGTCCAACCCCCTGCTCAGGCAGGAGACCTTGGCTTATACCATTCCAGACTTTCTATAGTCTCTTCTTAAAAAACCCCAGAGGGAGGGAGGGAGAGAAGGAAGGAAGGAAAGGATGAATGGATGGATGGATAACTGAGCTGGAAGGGACCTTGAAGGTCTTCTAGTCCAACCCCCTTCTCAGGCAGGAGACCCTACACCATTTCAGACAAATGGCTGTCCAATCTCTTCTTAAAAACCTCCAGTGATGAAGGCACACCCACAACTTCTGGAGGGAAGCTGTTCCACTGGTTAATTGTTCTCACCGTCTGTAAATTCTTCCTTAATTCCTGGTTGCTTCTCTCCTTGATTAGTTTCCATCCCTTGCTTCTTCTCCTGACTTCAGGTGCTTTGGAGAATAAGTTGACCCCCCCCTCTTCTTTGTGGCAGCCCCTCAAATACTGGAACCCTGTTATGTCACCTCAGTCCTCGTTTTCATTAAACTAGACATACCTCATGTTTTAACCTCCAGTCCCCTAGCCCTTAATTTTTTTCATAGGAGACTGTCTAGGGCAGCGGTAGGGAACCTTGGCTCTTTTATCACTGATGGACTTCAACTCCCAGAATTCCTGAGTGAGCCATAAAAGTTTCCCCAACCCTGGCCTAGTGGTTTTTCAGTTGTGAGGGAAATCAATTTTTGACTTGAATGGGACTGTTTAATATACAAATGTAGGACATATAAAGAATATTGATCATTCAAGTCAAAAATTAGGACATTTGTATATTGAACAATCCCATTCAAATCAAAAATTGATTTCCCTCACAACTGAAAAACCAGTAGGCCAGGGATGGGGAACCTTTTATAGCTCATTCAGGAATTCTGGGAGTTGAAGTCCATAAGTGATAAAAGAGCCAAGGTTCCCTACCACTGGAATAGAGCAAGGGTCTCCAACCTTGGAAACATACGACTTGTGGACTTCAACTCCCAGAATTCCTCAGCCAGCATGGACAGGGCACTTGATTGTTTTCTTGCAGACATTTCATAACCAAGCTAGGTAACACCATCAGTGCTTGACGGGAAGGTGGGTTTGCTCTCTGTTTATATATAAATGGCTTTCCCTTGCAGTTTCAGCCATCAGAAGGCGGATATAAGCCAAATTTACACATCATTTAAGAAACTACAATGCTAAAAAGGAAACCAAAAGACCAAAACCTCTCCTTGCTAACCATCCCAGCCGGATAAACAGCGATTACCATCAAGATTAACACCAGACTATCAAGCAGTAAACAATACCTCAATCTAGGAACTACCAACTGAGACAAACAATCAAACGATTAACCACATCCTAATTGAGGCACTACCAAGGACACTCCCAACAACAACGACAGAGCAAGCCACTTGTACATCAAAAGAGAGCAAACCTCACTCCCTTCTAGCACTGATGATGTTACCTAGCTGGGTCATGAAATGTCTGCAAGAAAACAACCAAGCTCAGAGAGCATCCAGGACCGCACAGTCCTCCTCTTTCCCCATCCTCTTCCTCCACTCCTGTTCTGTTGGCTTCATCTAGGTCAATGCCGACATGTTGTTCCTAATAAATCTTTTGGATTCTTTTGAAGTTTGGCTCGAGGCTCCTGATTTAGTTAGGGCAATCACTGGAACCCTGACAGCAGGTTTCTGCCACAGCATGAAGCCGAGTCCTCGTCCCTATTAAACTCCTTTTATTTAATTTACAGTGAATTCCTCTCCAGCAAAGTCCCAGCCAACAGTCTTTCGAGATAGTTCACAATTACAGACCTTTATCAGGTTTGGAGAGCTGCCAGGCCGATATCTTTCAGACGCCACAATACTTGGCAAGAATGCAGGAATGAACTCATTGTCTCCTGCAAAAGCCCACTCCCCTTTCGCTCCTCTTTTATTCCCTATGGGAGGGGCCATTCACCGTCCACCTGAGCCTTTACTCCCGAGTCAAGCCTTTTTCCTTAGCTGTTCCCTTCTTCTGGCAGCTCTGTGCATGCACACACTGGGAACAGGCTCCAGCTGTTCTTCCCCACTGATCTCTGATTCCGAAGGCAACTGATAACTGTCAGACGGCCCTGGCTCCATCTCTGCCTCCTCATCAGAGCCTTCCCCAGACTCCAGGACTGGCCCATGTTCCTCCCCAACCTCCACACAGTCCAAATCTGCTGCCACAACAACTCCACAAACCCCACTCCCTTCTAGCACTGTTACCTAGCTGGGTCATGAAACGTCTGCAAGAAAATAACCACAATCAGAGAGCACCGAGGTCCCTCACAGTCTCCTCCCCCCCCCATTCCCATCTCCTTCCTCCACTCCGCAAAACTCACTCCTTTCTAGCACTGATAATGTTACCTAGCTGGGTCATGAAACGTCTGCAAGAAAACCACCCAGCTCAGAGAGCACACCAGAACCCCACAACAGGAGTATCAAACAACATTTACCTTCAGCATAAAGGACGCTTTAAATAGGGATCCATTGTCCTACTTAATCTAAAAGCTACAAAACTTGTTGGGACTTATACCTGAATATGCAAATTAATGTCACAACCGTTTTCCTTCTCTCTTCCTGTTTTGAATTCAGCCAGGGAAATAAGGTGAGCTCGGGCCTAAAATTAGAGACGGTTCCACATGTCAGCTAGGTTTTTATTCCTGGTCAGAAAGGAGGGAGCAGCCATTATTAATTGCCTTCCTAGTCCTAGCAGATGCAGGGAAGGGGGGGGGGAGGAATGAAAGAAATTGGTGTGCGTGCGTGTGTGCACGCGCGCAATCTGAAACCGGTCGAAGGCCTGCAGCCGAGTTCTTCATTTCACGAGAACCATGACTAAAGGCAGCCTTGTGGCTTGAATGGCAACTCCACCCTTCTCCTGTTCCACCCCCTTTTTAAAATTATTACTTTTTTTTTTTTTCAATATTACAATACAGGTAGTCCCTGACTTACAACAGTTTATTTAGTGACCGGTTCAAAGTTGCAACAGCACCAGGGTGGATTTAAAATGTGATTTAAATCACTACCGTTTCCCCCCAAAAATACGACCTACCCTGAAAGTTAAGTCCTAGCTGGATTTTCAGGAAAGCCTTGCCAGCAGTAGAAGTTGTTCCTTGAAGGCCTCTGACAGCAAAAAAGGAAGCCAGGGGACCTCAAGTCCCTCACTTGGACTGCGCAAGTGAGGTTAGTCAGTGGATGACGACGTTCCCCTGAAAATAAGACCTGGTGCCTTTTTTTTTTTTAGTGGCAAAAAAAATCTATTCAGACAGGGTCTTATTTTTGGGGAAACACCCGATAGAAAAAAAAAGGCTTGATTTTAATCAACTCGATTTAAATCGTAATGGTTAAAAGTCTGCTGTGAAATCGTGTGAATGCATCCATGCAATGCAAGTTATCTCAGCTTGCGGAACTCGGGTTCGCTGCATGAGTTTACCCCAAAAAATTTAAATGTTGCAAAAGATACAGCCTCATGCTACATAACTAAGCTCCATTTCATGCTGAATACACTAAAATTATTTATCTACCTCAAATAGAAAAGTACCTTTCCATAGATTTTTATTCCAAAAGCATTTTATTAAAATAAATTTGATAAAAAAATCAAAAAAATCCAATTTAAATTTTAAAAACTCCAATTAATTTTTTTTTTTTAAATATCATAGATTTTTATGCACTCTGAACGGCACTGAAAAAGCGAGTTATGAGCATTTTTCACACTTACAACCGTTGCAACCTCCCCAAGGTCCCGAGGATCAAAATCCAGGCGTTTTGGGCAACTGAACTCGTATTTATGATGGTCGCAGGGTCCCGCTTTGTTATGCGATTCCCTTTTGTGACCTCCTGAGAAGCAAAGTTCAAGGGGAGAAGCCAGATTCACTTAATGACCACTTAACAACTGCAGTGATTCACTTAACAACGTTGGCAAGAAATGGTGAGCACAATTGTGGTCGTAAGTCGAGGACTGTCTGCGTTTGGCCCTGTCTGTCTGATGAAGGACTCCAGCCAACATGAAAGTTTGCATTCTATTTTAGGATCTCATGTTTAGGATCTTTCCTTCAATGAGTATAAATAAATAGCCAGATTGCCTTCAATATCTTCAATCTACAGAAATTCATTTAGGGACCAAAAGTTGCACCAGCACTGAAGAAAAATGGACTTATGACCATTCTTCACACTTACGACCATATTCCTTTATTTATTATTAAATTGTTTGCCACCCATCCCGCTGTAAGGCAACTCTTCCAGCATTCCCATTGCCAGGTCATCAAAATTTGGACGCTTGGTAATTGACTCGCATTTATAACGGATGCAGTGTCCCGGAGTGACGAGATCCCCTTTTGTGTCCTTCTGACAAGCAAGGTTAATGGGGAAGCCACGTGGTTTGAATTCATATGCTTGACAAGTGTGAACAATGGTCCTAAGTCACTTTTTTCTGTGCCGTTGTAACTTCGGTCACTAAATGGGACTGTTGTAAGTTGAGGACTACCTGTATAAAGCAATTTTTTTGAAAAAAAAAAATCCATTGTGCAGGATTGGAGCTAGGACTTCCAGATGATCTGGTTCAAAATTAAATCCCTTTCTCATCACCCAAGTTACACCGGCTCAGATTAATAAATTGAATCAATACGTAAATCAAGCATCGTAACGGTGACGCAAAGATCAAACTCACCGTTTAAGTTCCTCTGAATTTTAAAGAGGAAATAAGAGATAATAATAGATACTGAGCAAAACGAAACAAAATTACCTCCCCCTTTTTTTTGCTAGATTAAAAAAGATGGGGAAAGGCAGACAATAATTTTCACCAAACATGAATTATTTACCAAAAGCTGCAACTACCAAAGGGAAGGAAGGGATTAGTGATAATTTTTTCCCTCTTTAATTCCTGCAACTTTAAACTGGTTTTTATATTTTATACTAGCTCGATACCCGTGCTTCACTACGAAACTATGTGGTTCTGGCTTAGTTTTGGAGAGGAAAATAAGGAAAAAAATTCTGCCTCTGCCTACCAGCATCCATCGGTATTCATCTGGCTAGCGTCCTGTCAGCGTGTGAGAGTTGAGGGCTATTTGGAAACTGAAACAGTATTTGCTGTGTGAGCAAGCAAGAAGACAGCAAGGAGCCTTGGGTGCTGCTTAGCTCAGCTGTTCTGTACTAAAGCTGCTTGGTGCTCTGAAACCGAAACTCCTCTGCTCTGGTGTTTTGCATTTAGAACAGCTTTCTTTTCAGGTGGGGAGGGTGAGTAGAACTCCTTAGCATTAGAGCATGTTAATAATAATAATAATATAGAAAATATTAATGCTCTGATGGTCTTTTCAAAAAATCCTTTCCTAGTGAGCACCTAGAAGCCAAAAGGAATGAATGTATGTGCTAAATTTCAAGTTTATAGGCTTTACGGTTCTAGAGATTTTGTGATGATGCGTGAGGGGTATTTCGCTTTTATATATATATATATCTATATATACAGAACTGTATTCCCATTTTACTGCATTGTGAGCTGCCCAGCGAGATGGGTGGCACATAAATTTAATAAATAAATAAAAGTAAAGAAATACTGGTAGTCTTGCTTTACAACCATTCATTTAGTGACCAAAGTTACAGCAGCACTGGAAAAAAGTGACTTAGGACCCATTTTTCACACTTACGACCGCTGTAGCATGTGATGACCCAGTGGTCACGTGATCCAAATTCAGACGCTTGGCAAACGACTCATATTTATGACGGTCAGAGCGTTCCCGGGGTTCACAGGATCCCCTTTTGAAACCTTCTGACGAGCAAAACCAACGGAGAAGTCAGATTCACTGAACAACCGTGTTCCCAACTGCAGTGATTCAGTTAACGGTGGCAAAAAAAAAAGGTCGTAAAATGGAACAAAACTCAGTTCAATTCAATTCAAATTCAATTCAATGAAGAATACGCCTCTTGTCTCTGCTGGCAGTAGCACCTGGCAGACACCTGACCCAGGGATGAGATTCTCCAGGTTCAGACCGCTGCTATAGAACCGGTTGTTATGATTCTGCGCAGTTTGGAGAACCGGCAAATCGTGCCCCCTGGCTGGCCCTGCTGCTCTCCAGCCGCCCCTCCCCGCCCAGTCAGTCCTTATCGCGCATGCCCAACATCGCTGACTGCGTTCTCCCCCGCCCAGTCTCTCCTTAAGACAGCGATGGCAAACCTTTTCGTTGTGGTATGCCGAAAGAGCGTGCCTGCTGGCACCCACAATGCAATGCAGCCTGCCCCCGTGTGCATGCACACCCCCGACCTGCCCCCTTACCAGCACTGCGCATGCGCGCGCTGCCTCCCAGCTGATTTTCGGCCCGTTTGAGGCCATTTTTGCCCTCCTGGAGGCTGGCGGGAAGCCTCTGGAGCCTGAAAACGGGCCTGTTTTGGCACTTCTGGTATTTCCAGAAGGCCCGTTTTTCGGCCTCCCGAAGGTTCCCTCCAGCCTCCAGGAGGGTGAAAATGGCCTCAAACTGGCCGAAAATACAGTTGGGAGGCGCACACATGCGCAGTGCAGGAAGGTTTGGCTGGGGCTCGCTTGCCCGCACAAATGGTTTGTCATCATTTCTTATTAATTTTTATTTATAATTTTTATAATTAATATTTATATAATTAATATAATAATTAATAATTCATATTTGAAGAGGATAGAGCCAGGTGGTGTTGTGGCAATTACAACTGCCTCACATGTAATACTTCCCTGGTTCGAATCCCAGTAAGGGTATGGCTAGCTGAAGAGAGCTAAGTAGCTCGAAATAGATCTATCCTAGTCTCCCTTATTTATTATTTAAATTATCAGCTTAAAAAAAAAACTTACACACATGTAAACTAAAGACAACGAAACAAATAGCTTTCTGTCGGTATGGTCTCTGGTGATGAGCCGAAAGACAGAAAAGAAAGCAGTATGCTTTCTCCCTTAATTGGGGCTTAACAGGGTGTTGTAACACAAAAGTATATACTTATTCCCCTGCCTTAGCTGATAAGGATAGAGGCAGGTGGTGTAGTGGCAATTACAACTGCCTCACATGTAATACTTCCCTGGTTCGAATCCCAGTAAGGGTATGGCTAGCTGAAGAGAGCTAACTAGCTCGAAATAGATCTATCCTAGTCTCCCTTATTTATTATTTAAAATTATCAGCTCAAAAACCTTACACACACACACACAAACACACACACATATATATAATACATATTTAATAATATATAATATATTAATATTAATATAATTAATATAATAATTAATAATTCATATTTGAAGAGGATAGAGCCAGGTGGTGTAGTGGCAATTACAACTGCCTCACATGTAATACTTCCCTGGTTCGAATCCCAGTAAGGGTATGGCTAGCTGAAGAGAGCTAACTAGCTCGAAATAGATCTATACTAGTCTCCCTTATTTATTATTTAAAATTATCAGCTTAAAAACCTTACACACACACACACACACACAAACACACACACATATATATATATAATACATATTTAATAATATATAATATATTAATATTAATATAATTAATATTTATAATTTTTATTATTATTATAAATTTTGGTGTTATCTATTCATAACTATGTTTTACTTATACTTATTATCTTGTAAGCAATTGACAAATAAATAAAATAAAATAAAATAAAATAAAATAAAATAAAATAAAATAAAATAAAATAAAATAAAATAAAAATCATGGCCTTAAGGTATTTTTCTTTCCTCCCTGATGATCAGGTGTGCCAGGATCCCCCTTGCTGTCTTACTGCTTCGCCCAGGAGGTTACCCTGAGGCCCAGAGTCAAAAAGAGGCACGGGGGGGGGGAGGGGAGAGACTGCTGCAAGCCCTCACCACCCCGCGCTCCATTTTTTGCCTTCCTGGGCTCCAGGGAAGCCTTTTGGGAGCAAAAATACCCCCCAGAAGATTCCATGAGGCCCAAAGGGCCAAAAAAAAAAAAAAAGGGAGGGGGGGGGTTTGCTGCGAAAAAAGCCACGCCCACCCAGTCACATGGCCACGCCTACCTAGCCACGCCCACAGAGCCGGTTGTTAAAAAAATTTGAATCCCACCCCATGACCTGATCTCTTTCAAAACCTCCGCAATCCTTTCCTAAATTTACATCCCTTACAATCGAGTCCCCAACCAGGAGGTGGCTTCTCTTTTTGGATGCCTTGCTCTTCTTGTGTGACGGATGCGTAACACCTGATTCAAACTTTCCCCTAGTGAGGATCCAAAGGGGCGGGGCACAAAGGCAACCCAGTCACGTAAGTAAGAAAAGTCCCTTTAAGACCTCCAACTTTGGCCCCCCGTGTCCAGTTACCTTCGGCCGGAGGAAAAAAATTCTCCCAAGAAGAGTCTTTAAGTGGAGGAAATTCAGACCGAAAACAGAGTACATATAAACTGTAAATAAAAATCCACACAAACCACCCTGGACAGGGCAGGAGAAGGAATTGCAGGCTTCAAAGGCCAACAAAACATATAGGCCTCGACAAAGAAAGATAACTCATGGTTTGCTTTCAGAAATATTGCTGTGCGTAGCTTGCCTTTTTAAACACTGTTTTCCCAGCTGCAGCTAATGAAGGGAATCAGGACCCTTTCCTCCCCCCGCAAGCCATGCAACCCCCGTTGCTCCCTTCTCCGTTCCTCTCTACATGCCCTAGGAGGAAGAGGGGATGGGGATGGGTCTTCCTCCAAATTCCCTCTGCCTTGCTCTATCTCTCCCCTGCTCGGCCCAGCCGGACTGTGCCCTTCCCCAGTTTCTTCCACAGCCACCAGAGCCACACTCCCACTCCCTGTCAGCTGCTCAACCCCCCCCCCCACCCGGAATCAAATTCCAACTAGGGCATGACACCCCTTTCCAAAGTAAGTTCTTCATCTCGGACCACGATCCCCAGCTTATTTGAGTTATCATTTATCACAACTACCTTGACCTGTCCCTTTAGTGTCCCTATTAAGGTCAGTAAGGTATCTGTTATGCTGGGACACAGCAAAAGCTGTGTGTTAATAGACCACAGCTCTCACCCTGCCAGATCCAACAGTTGTCCATACTGCCTTTCCCTGCAGGATCTTAGCGGTAGAGGAGGCTGGCAGTGCGGCAGCTCAATAGAGCGGTATTCAAACTTTTATTGTCAGAGTAAAACATGTGTACAATGAGATTGTCTGAGCCTCCCTGTCTAACAACTGCCTCTTGCTTTGCAATGGAAATTTCAGGCTCCATTGTGGTCGCAAGCTGAGGAATGCCCGTAGAGCAACGGCCCCAAACTTTTTGGGCATGAGGAAGTGGTTCTGTAAAGAGAAAGTGTTCCACGGACCGAGGGAGCATCGTGTTGTGGGCTGCCTCCATCCCACATGGGGCTTCGCTTGTTTGAATGGCGTGGTTTCTGCCATCGGTGGACTGCGGCTGCAGAGGAAGCTTCATCTCAGCGCAGTCTGACAATCCAGCCAGTTTCACTAACACCAGGCCAACGTAACCCTGGTGTTACTTTGTGAAAAAGCGAATTCCCCCGCCAGCAACACAAGGCACCGTGTTGTGGGCAGACAGCTACACAACCCCAGGGAAAGAACCCAAAGGTGCTTTTTTTTTTTTTCTTCAGGAGGCAACTGAACTTTCTGGGTTTTTTTTTTCTTTGAAGATGTTTCGCTTCTCGTCCGAAGAAGCTTCTTCGGCTCTGACTGGATGGTGGGGAAGGGAAGGATTTATACTCCTTGCAGACACAGCTGGTCGTTTGCATCCTTTTAGAGAGATGTTGAGGCCACTTGGAGGTTTATCTGTGCTCTCGGGGTCACCTGAGTGGTACAAATAGGTGTGAAGCTTTCTTGGCTGCAGGACAGAGAGCAGAAATCATCCTGCAGCCAAGAAAGTTCCAAACCCATTTGCACTACTCAGGGGACCCCGAGGGCACAGATAAACCTCCCAGTGGCCTCAACATCTCTCTAAAAGGATGCAAATGACCAGCAAGGCCTATAAACCCTTCCCTTCCCCACCATCCAGTCAGAGCTGAAGAAGCTTCTTGGATCAGAAGCAAAAGATCTTCAAAAGAAAAAAACAAGGAAGTCCAGTTGCCCCCTGAAAGAAAAAAAAACCCACCTTTGGGACAACCATGGCCTGGATGACGGAGAATCTCTGCAGACTCACGGGGGATTTACTAAGCAGCCGACCGAGGTATCGTTTTTAGAGAACAAGACGGAAGAACTTGCAAGATTCAAAGAAACGAGATTGCCTCCAGACAAATCAGGAAGTAAGCCCATCAGGTTGAGGAAGATGGGTGATGGGGACTTCCCCTTGACAGAATCCACCCATCACACAGCCATCGTAGCCGGCTCTGACTCTTAGTGGTAGTCCTTGACTTACGATCACAACCGAGTCTCAAATTTTTGTTGCTGAGACTTCTCAGAAAGCAACTGAACGAAAAACTGCTGGTGACCTTCTACCGCTGCACCAGAGAGAATATTTTAACATACTGCACCTGGGTATGGTTTGCCAATTGCACAGTGGCAGACAGGAAAGCACTCCAGAGGGTTAATGTCATTGCCCAGAGGATCCTGGGTTGCCCTCTCCCCTCTTTGGAAGAGCTTTTATAGCTCCCGCTGCCTTAAGAAAGTTCCAAACATCCTCAAAGATCCATCTCATCCTGGGCACCTTTTTTTTTTGAACTATTACCATCTGGCAGATGGTACAGAATAATAAAAACAAGGACAAACAGGCTGAAAAACAGTTTTTATCCCAAGGCAGTATCTCTTTTGAATTCTGCTGTACAGTGCAGTGTTGGTGTGGTGTCGGGGGTTTCTGGTTCAATGTGTGAAGGGTGAAGGAAGTGTGTTTGTGTTTATTTTCTTGGTCATGATGTGCACTGAAGATAGTGTTTTTGTTGTACGAGGTGCAATGACAATAAAATAAAATAAACAGATGTCCAGTTAGTAACCCGGTTGTTAAGTGAATCTGGCTTCCCTGTTGACTTTGCTTGACGGAAGGTCACTACCCCGCTGGGCCGTCATAAATACGAGTCAGTTGCCACACGTCAGAATTTTGATCACATGATCACAGGGATGCTTGCAAGGGTAATAAGTGTGAAAAACGGTCAGTTTTCTTTTCCAGGCTGTTGTAACTTCGGTCATTAGAACAAATGGTTGTAAGTCGAGGACCGTCTGTATTTATAAATGGTGTGTAATGTCACCTCTTTTGCGTAACCACGCCATGTACTAAGACAGTTTCCTTCCACCCCACACCTGAGGGCCTTTCCTGTGCAATGGATTACAAGGCCCATGACCCTGAGCTGCACTCTGCCTAGGATTGAATTGTATCCCTAGCCTTAATCCTGTCTGGAGGCTGTCGCACTCGGAAGCCTAATGTTACACATGGGTGTGTAAGGTTTCTCGGTCAAGATGATGAGGGGACTGGAGGCTAAAACATACAATGAACGGTTGCCGGAACTGGGCCTGGCTAGTCTAGGGAAGAGAAGGACCAGGGGAGACAGGAGAGCAGTCTTCCAATATTTGAGGGGCTGCCACAGAGAGGAGGAAGGGGTCAAGCTATTCTTCAAAGCAACTGAAGGCCAGACAAGGAACAATGGATGGAAACTGATCCAGGAGAGATTCAACCTGGAAATAAGAAGAAACTTTCTGAGAGGAAGAACTATCAACCCATGGAACAGAAGTTGCCTTCAGAAGTTGTGGGAGCGTCATCCCTGGAGGCTTTCAAGAAGAGACTGGATGGCCATCGGTCAGAAATGGTGCAGTTTCCTGCTTGGGCACGGGGCTGGATTAGATGACCTACAAAATCCCTTCCAACTTGGTTAATCTGTCTGTCTGAATTACTGATACAGTCCGTCTAGTTTAGGATTTTATTTTGCATCACTTCAAATCTTCCAATTAAAATATGTAAGCTCTATCCTCCCTACAGACTTTATAGATTATTTCTACAGAATATCTCCATACCCCTCGCACCCTGGACATAAACTATTTCAACTCCTACTCTTATAATGACACTATACAGCACTGCACACCAGAACAGGTAGACACAAGGACAATTTTTTCCCAAACGCCATCACTCTGCTAAACAACTAACTCCTTCAACACTATCCAACTACTTAGCAAGTCTGCATTACTATTCTTCTTCTCATTCTTCCTATTACCTATCTCTTCCCACTTATGACTATAATCATGTTGCTTGTATCCTTACAATTTATATTGCTTTGTTTCCTAGTATGAGTGCTTATTAGTAACCTACGACTATCACTGTTATATCTTATGATCCTTGATGAATGTATTTTATTTTTCCTTTCTGTACGCTGAGAGCATTTTCGCCAAAGACAAATTCCTTGTGTGTCCAATCACACTTGGCCAATGAATAATTCTATTCTATTCTATTTATATGCTGTCCATAACCCTGATAACGTGACCCTGGAGTATAGTTAATCCTCGACTTAACAACCAAAAGTTCTGTTGCTAAGTGAGACATTGTTAAGTGAGTTTTGCCCCGTTTTACGGCCTTTCTTGTCACAGTTATGAAGCAAATCACTTCAGGTGTCAAGTTAGTCACACGGTCGTTAAGTGAATCTGGCTTCCCCATGGACTTTGCTTGTCAGAAGGTCGCAAAAGGGGATCGTGTGACTGCGGGAGACACTGCGACCGTCAAAAATAGGAGCCAGTTGCCAAGCCTCTGAATTTTGATCACGTGACCCTGGGGATGGTACTATGGTCGTTAAGTGTGGAAAATTATCATTATTATTTATTGAATTTATATTGCCGCCTATTCGCCCATGGCGACTCGAGGCGGCTTACAAGAATGTAAAACCATATTTAAAATAAAAAAATAAACAATAAAAACTAACAAAGAGAATGAAATAAATTAATAAATTACAATAGAACAAAATCTGGAATAAATAAATAAATAAATCACCCCCCCAACTCCCACCCACCCTGTCCCGATGACAGCAGATCACATGAGCCTTTTGCTCATAAATCATTTTTTCCAGTGCCGTTGTTACTTTGAACGGTTACTTTAAACAGACTACCTGTACTCACTTTTTTGTATTTTATATTAATATGGACTGTTTCCTAGTATGATTTGAGTGCTTATTGTACCCTATGACTATCATTAAATGTTGTACCTGATGATTCTTGACGAATATATCTTTTCTTTTATGTACACTGAGAGCATTTGCACCAAGACAAATTCCTTGTGTGTCCAACTATATTTGGCCTATAAAGAATTCTATTCTATTCTATTCTATTCTATTCTATTCTATTCTATTCTATTCTATTCTACTCTCTATCCTGTTCCATCCCATTCTGTTTAAATTCTATTTCTATATCCTTCTATTCTATTCTATTGTACCCTATGACTATTATTAAGTGTTGCACCTGATGATTCTTGACGAGTGTATCTTTTCTTTTATGTACACTGAGAGCATTTGCACCAAAGACAAATTCCTTGTGTGTCCAATCACATTTGGCCAATAAAAGAATTCTAATTCTAATTTCTTTTTTTCCTGTCCTTTCCAAGACGCTGAAAGCAAAATAACAGAGTTGGAAGAGACCTTGGAGGTCTTCTAGTCCAACCCCATGCCCGTGATAAGGAGACCCTATTCCATTTCAGACAGGTGGCTGTCCAGTCTCTTCTTAAAAACCTGATATGAAGCACCCACAACTTCTGGTGGCAAGCGGTTCCACTGGTTAACTGTCCTCGCTGTTAGGGAGTCTCTCCTTAATTCCAGGTTGCTTTTCTCCTTGATGAGTTTCCACCCGTTGCTTCTTGTCCTGCCTTCAAGGGCTTTAGAGAATAGGTTGACCCCTTCCTCTCTGTGGCAGCCCCTCATATATTGGAAGACTGCTGTCATGTCCCCTGTAGTCCTTTGCATTAAGCTAGATATACCCAATTCCATTTCCTGCAACCATTCCTGTTTTAGCCTTTAACACAATAACAGAGTTGGAAGGGAACTTGGAGGTCTTCTAGTCCAACCCCCTGCTCAAGCAGAAGACCCTCTACCATTTCAGATAGGAGACTCTCCAGTCTCTTTTTAAAAACCTCCAGTGATAGAGCACTCACAACTTCTGGTGGCAAGCGATTCCACTGGTTAACTGCCCTAGCTGTTAGAAAGTTTCTCCTTAATTCCAGCTTGCTTCTCTCCTTGATGAGTTTCCCATCCATTGTTTCTTGTCCTACCTTCAGATGCTTTGGAAAATTAGGTTGACACCCCCCCCAATTCTTCTTTGGGGCAGCCCCTCAGATACTGGAAGACTGCTATCATGCCCCCTCCCCTAGTCCTTTTCTTTGCATTAAACTAGAGAAACCCAAGGCAGGCTGCCTGCCCTCCCTTGTCCCGTTTTTTGCCTGTGCAGCTTACAAGAATTGGGAAAGTGCAGCTGGAGCGGTCAGGAAAATGCTGGAGATGGGACAGTTGATGTGAAGACAGGTTGGGAATGGCTGACCAAGAGCGGGAATGAAGAACGGGGAAGAGAAGAAGGTCAGCAGTGAGTAGCTTTGCTAGAGTTTGTGTTAACTACAGGTAGTCCCTCAAAACAGTGACTTAGGAGCGTTTTTCACACTTATGACTGTTGTAGCATCCCCACAGTCACCTGATTCAGATTCAAAATTCAGGCGCTTGGCAACTGGTTCATGTTTATGACGGTCGCAGGGCCCCTGGGTCATGGGATCCCCTTTTGTAAACCTTCTGATAAGCAAAGTCAAATGGGAAGGCAGATTCCCTTAACAGCCCTGTTGCTAACTGAACAATTGCAAGGATTCCCTGAACAACTCCGGCCAGACAGGTCGTAAAATGAGGCAAAACCTAATTAACAAGCTGTCTTGCTTAGCAACAAAAGCCTTGGGCTCAATTCTGGTCGTATGTCAAGGACGGCCTGTCAATGCAGCTTATAAAACACGTCCAAGACTATGGCATAATTTCTCTTTTTTAAAAATTTCTCTGAGCTGAACTAGCTCAAGTTCTCTCTGTTCATTTAGCAATCATTTTAAGTTACCATAACACTGGGGGGAAAAAAGATTTGCAACCACTACTCGCACTTACAACGTTCACAGCACGCCTAAGGTCACCGGAACAAAATTTGAGCACAAATACACAACCAGTGTGTATTTACAACAGTTCTGCAGCCTCCCTGGGTCACCTGATTGTTATTTGTGATCTTGCCAGTTGGCACCCAACAAGCAAAGTCAATTGGGAAGTGTTGGATTTGATTTAACCGCCATGAGATTCATTTAACAACTTCAGGGATTCCCTTAACCACTGGGACAAAAAGGTGGTAAAATAGGGTGTAACTCATTTAATGCCCACCTCGCTCAGCAATGGAAATTCTGGTCGTTAAGTCAAGGATTTCTGGCTTTTTTTAAAATTCAAAATAATATTATACAGCACAGATACTCCTCTAGTATTCCTCCCCGTGAACCCTGTGGGGAGGATCCTAGCCCCCTTTATGTTTGAGAGAGACTTTAACTAAGATTTCCACCACCTAGTAAAGCACCTTCCTCCCTTTATGCTGAAAGGGAGAGACTGGCCCAAATTCCCTCAGGGAGTATGGAGGCCTAAGGTTTGGTCTAGTGGTTAAGGAACCAGGCTAGAAAACAGAAGACTGGGAGTTCTAGTCCCGGCTTAGGCACAAAAGCTGGCTGGATGACTTTGGGTCAATCACCTGGAGACAGAGAGTTCTAGTCCTGCCTTCAGCATGAAAATCAGCTGGGTGACTCTGGGTCAATCATCAGGAGACAGTGAATTCTAGTTCTGCTTTAGCCATGAAAGCCAACTTGAGTGACTTTGGGCCAATCACTAGGAGATGGTGAGTTCTAGTCCTGCCTTAGGCCTGAAAGCAGGCTGGGTGGCTTTGGCCCAGTCCCTCTCCCTCAAACCAACCCACCTCACAGGATTGGTGTTGTTGTAGAGAAAATAGTAGGAGGGGTGTGTCTTGGGTATCTCCTCTGCCTTATTTGTAAAAATAATAAAGGCGGGATGTAAATAAATAAACAAAGATAAATAGAGCCAAATCTCCCTGCTCCTCCACCAGACATTTATTCTCTCTTCCAGGCGGCCCCATCCAGCCTTTCACAATCTAAACACCTGTCGGTTCTATAAAGACTCTAAGACCCATCATCCCCAGCAACCACAACCTGCATGCCACCATTACCACCACCACAAGAAAGGAAATTCCAAGAGCAAATTCTGGAGTTGCAATCTGACACCAAAAGCTGGGGAACATGGGCTGGCCGGGGATGATGGGAGCTGCCGCCGATTAAACATTCAGGGCAGGGGACAATGGGAGTTTCAGACGGAGTGGCATCCTATCCATGGAAGAGCACCCAAAGGTTGAAAGTGCAACGGCGGGGATAATGGGAACTGTCTCAAACCTCCTGAAGGGGGAAAAGTAAGGATAGGAGTTGAGGATGATGGGATCTGGCACCCAGATGAATATGGACCACTCAGACCCAGAATGGAAATTGCAAGTGAAGCAGCAAAAATATGGGCAGAGCCAGGTGTGGGTGTGAGGTTGGGGACGATGGGTTCCCATCCTCCCCAAACTTTAGATCTATGGAGATTCTGGGGGCGTGTGAGGTTGGGAACAATGGGAATTGTAATGGGATCCCATCATCCCCAACCTCTAGATCTACGGAGATTCTGGGGGCATGTGAGGCTGGGGACGATGGGAATTGTAATCCAAGGCACAAAACACAGGGCCGGGGAAAGGAGTACAAAGTAGATAGATAGGGCTGCCGTCCGGGGTCGGTGGGTGTCATATGGGGAAAGGGGGCGAAGGAATACGAATTCAAGTGGGAGGTGTTGGTGCTGCGAACGATGGGAGGTGTAGTCCCGGCGCACGTGCACAGAACCGCGCAGGCGGGGAACGATGGGAGGTGTAGTCCGGCGCCTCGGCATACTTCGAGCGGAGGGTCCGTTCGCTCCCCCTTCGACCTGTCAGATTGCCGCTCCCCCCCCCCACCCTCACCGGCCTCGCCCCCCCGCCTCTTCCGCCCTCCTTTTCCTTCTCGCCTCCCCCCCAGAAGGCCGGAAGTGCCCCGCCCGGGAAGGAGCCGCGCCGGGCCCGGTCTGGCCTCACCTCATTCTACAATTCCTCGGCGGCGTCGGTGGCACCAGCGGTGGCGGCGGCAGCGAGACCTCCTCCTCCTCAGCCGCCGCCATCTTGACTCTCCCCCTCCCTCCGAGCCCCCTCCCTCCGGCTTCCCTGAGGCTCCGCCCCCACCCTCGCCCTCGCGAAGCCGGGTCCTGGCAGCACCGTCGACGCCCTTTCGCCCACTTAAAAAAACCTCACCGGAGCAGCACTTAGAAATTCTCCCGTCCGCTCATCCGACAGGCTCCTTGCGAGTTGTTAACTCTTCGAAGGGGAAAGAGACGGAGTGAATTCCATAGGAAGCGCGCGAGCCTATTCGAGGTAGGAAAATCGACTACACCCCTTCCAGGACCGTGCGGCACCAATTAAGCGAACTCTACGGTGGGGACGCTTCAGGCGGCGAGGCGGGGGGGGGGGGAAGAAGAGTCGGAGAGGCGCGCTGGCCAATAGGGATGCCAAGGCGGAGGGGCGTGGCCCCGAACAACCAGCCAATGGGAGGGAGCAACTCAGGCGGCCTCTGAGGTGAAGGCGATAAGGGGGGCTTTGTAGGGACCTGGTGGACTGTAGACATAAGAAAAGTGCAGAGACACGCGCGAAAGATATTGCGACATGATCCTTTAGAAACTTGTTTTGGCAAAATATACTATATTTTCCCACGCTTGCCAGCTCTAAATTGAAGAGTTTTATTGGCTTTTGCTGATTATTATTTTTAAACGGCGCCAGATATTAATATTCAAGTACATCTGCAATCAAAATAAAGACTTTAAAAAACTAATTAAAATAACTCTTTGCTATACGGTCGGCTAGAAAATAAGATTATTCTTTCTGGGGAAAAATATTGCAACTTTTGCTTAACCTCATTAAATCCATGGAGGCTCTGAATTCTGTTTCCCGGAATAATAAACCAAAAACAAAAAGGCTTCTTCTGTAAATTTTGCATCTGGTATCCCAGCAAGAGATACCCCTCTTCGCTTTTCTAAATCTATGGGCTAGATAGTTCCGGCTCTTCTTGAGGATGACGTCACGTCCAATCAGAGAGCAGGAACGGTAAGCAGCCCTCCCCAACGCCACTGGAGGGCGGGAAATCTGTCCCCATTTTCAACCAATTAGAATATAGCATTCTTGCCTAAATTCATTAAGAAATCAAGACAAGGAAGAGGGAGGGGCAAAGTCTCCTGGAATTAAGGGGCAAATTAATTTAATTAGCCCTTAATTGAAAATCAGCAAAAACTCTTTTGCACAACGTTAATTATATGGGTGGGTTTGGGTTAGCAACTTGCCCAAGGATTTTGGCTTCAGACCTAACCATATTGGCAAGTTCATACACAACACAGTTCACACACCATACTACTCTGTAGCCAAAACTTGAGTTCTTAAATCAACTATCATTGCCAAGAAATACATTGCTGTATAGCTTGCAAAGTAAAGATCTCTACCCCGGGCCACCCCGATGAAGCCGTCGAAGTGATGACCCGATGCCTGGAGGCCGTGCGGTGTTGGATGGAGCAGAACAAGCTTCAGCTCAACCCATCTAAGACTGAGTGGCTGTGCTTCCTGGCACCCCGGTACAGCCAGCTGGTTCCATCGCTGGCTGTGGGGGGGGGGAATTCTTGCCCCCAGAGAGAGGGCTCGCAATCTGGGTGTCCTCCTGGATGTGCGACTGTCACTGGAAGACCATGTGGCAGCCATCGCCAGGGGGGCTTTTGGCCAGGTCCGTAGGATCTCCCAGTTGCGGCCCTTTCTGGATCGGGATGCGCTTTGCACGGTCACCTCCGCCCTGGTGACCTCCTGCCTAGACTATGCCAACGCTCTCTACATGGGGCTGCCTTTGAAGAGTATCCGGAGGCTCCAGCTGGTGCAGAATGCGGCCGCGCGGGTGGTGTTGGGGGCTCCTCGGGGCTCCCATGTTATACCACTTCTGCGCGAGCTGCATTGGCTCCCGGTGGCCCTCCGGGTGCGCTTCAAGGTCTTAGTTATCATCTTTAAAGCGCTCCATGGCTCGGGACCAGGATATTTGCGAGACCGCCTCCTGCCATTATCGGCCTCCTGCCGACCAATATGCTCCCATAGAGTCGGCCTCCTCGGGGTGCCGCCGGCTGGACGGCTGGGCCTTCTCATTGGGAGCACCCCCTCTCTGGAATGAATTACCCCCGGAGATGAGGGTCATCCCTGATCTCATGACCTTCCGTCGTGCGTTGAAAACTCATTTATTTCAGCAAGCCGGTCTGGCCTAGGGGTTTTTAAATCTTTTAATCCGGTTTTAACTTTCTTAATTCCCTTATTTTTAATCTTTTGAAAGGGCCAATGTATTTAATTCTTTTAATTATTAAATATTCTATATGTGTTTTATATGTATATTTTATCTTGGCTGTTCACCGCCCTGAGTCCCTTTGGGAGAGGGGGGGCGGTATATAAATTTAAATAAATAAATAAATAAATAAATATCTGTAGACTTCGATTCCCAGAAACCACTAGTAAACCTGGGGAATTCTGGGAGTGGAAGCCCTCCCCTCTTAAAACATCCTGGCTGGGGGATTCTGGAAGTGGAAGTCCACCTCTCTTCAAGCAGGGAGATTCTGGGAGAGGAAGTCCACCCATTGTAAAGCATGCTGGCTGGGGGATTCTGGGAGTGGAAGTCCACCCATCCTAAAGCATGTTGGCTGGGGGATTCTGGGTGTGGAAGTCCACCCCTCTTAAAGCATCCTGGCTGGGGAATTCTGGGAGTGGAAGCCCACCCATTGTAAAGCATGCTGGCTGGGGGATTCTTGAAGTGGAAGTCCACCCATCCTAAAGCATGTTGGCTGGGGGATTCTGGGCATGGAAGTCCACCCCTCTTAAACCATCCTGGCTGGGGAATTCTGGGAGTGGAAGCCCACCCATTGTAAAGCATGCTGGCTGGGGGATTCTTGAAGTGGAAGTCCACCCATCCTAAAGCATGTTGGCTGGGGGATTCTGGGATTTGAAGTACACACACCTTCAAATTGCCACAGTTGGGAAATACTGTATTACACATTCAAAGCTCAGTAGATTTATTCAGGATGGAAAAAATAAACACATTGCATGATAGTTTTACAGACTTTGCAATGTCAGCCCAAAAATAGTAAGGAAAAAAACTCTACCGTTTTCCAAAGGAATTGTTAACAGTTGATTCTGCAGAACAAAGAAATCCATCTATGGGTACAAGCAACATAACCAGCAGTAATGTGAAAGTCCCATTTGATTTGGATTACAAATTCCAGGCAAAATTTGTGATAACACATCTTGAGTTGCAGCAAAATAAGTGTCGCATTCTCAATTTGCAAGCCAAGAAGAGCTATACATTTCTTCCAATTACAGTAATAAATAGCCACTTTGGTTTAGTGGCTAAGGCACCAAGCTAGAGTTCTAGTCCTGCTTTAGGCATGAAACCTAACTGGGTGACGGGTCAGTCACCGGGTGATAGTGAATACTAGTCCTATCTTAGGCATAAAAGCCAGATGGATGATTTTGAGCTAATCACTTTTCTTCAGGCCAGTGCACCTTAAAGGGTTGTTGTTAAGAAAAATGGAGGAAGAAAGAGGATGATTTGGCATGTTTGCTATCATGACTTACTCCATAAAAGTCATAAAGGCAGGATATAGATAAAATGTAAAGTAATATTTTGTCACAGTGGTTCTCAAAGTCTGGTTTGGGAACCCCTTAGAATCCCTAACCAAGACCCTTTCAGTGGTTGCCCCAAATACAAAAATTTCTTTCCAGATTTCTGTTTTCATTTCTAATAGGGTAAAATTAATACACATAACCATATAAAGCAAAGCTTTTTGGGCCCAGAGTTTGTTTTAATATTATAAAAGGATCCTGAATCTAAAAGGTTTGAGAAGAGCTGTTCTATTAGATTGAACCAATCAAAGATCCATTTTAATTTCACCTGCCAGTGTTTTTTTTTTTTTTAAAGGCCACAACTGCACCCTAATTTGAATGCTAATTTTAAAAAAATGTTTGTAGCATAACATTTCAGGCATGAAGTGGCTTGTTTGTGAGTAACTCCTACTGGATTCATTTGTGCTTCTTTGGAGGCCGGTGGATATTCCACCCAAATACATGTGGTTGGAGCTGAATGATCAGTTCATATTACACATACACTTGCATTGTGAAATGCAAATTGTTTAAAGGTCATCGCAGAAGAGTCGAATTATTTTCCTTCTCAGTTGTATGATGTCGATGAAAACAACTGAAGGTTCAGTGTTCAACAATTATAATCATATTTCTTATCGCTGTAAACCAGGGGTGTCCAACCTTGACAACTTTATGACATATGGACTTCAATAGAATTCCCCAGGCAGCATGGCTTAAGATGGGTGGGCTTCCATTCCCAGAATTCCCCAGCCAGCATTCTTTAAGATGGGTGGATTTCAACTCCCAGAATTCCCCAGCCAGCATGCTTTAAGTTGCCCAAGTTGGGACGGCTTGGAGAAAACTAATCAGGAAGAGATATTCAGACAGCTGCACAATATTTGATTTTAAGGCTATGCCTACCAAGCAAAGGACATGTATCCGTTTTATTCTATTTATTTATTAAGATTTTTATTTATTGATTTGATTTGTCAGTTGCTTACAAGATAATAGGAATAAGTATAAACATGAATAAGAATACAGAAAATAGGTATTTATTTATCCCACCTTTATAATAAGTTATTGGAAGTGGTGAACATACATAACATTCCTTCTTTGGCTTATGTTCCTCAAAACAACAACTCTGTGAGGAGGGTCAGTTGGGCTGAGAGTATATGACTGGCCTAAACTCACCCTGCCAGCTTTCACAACGAAGGCAGGACTAGAACTCACTGTCTCCTGGTCATTGGCACAAAATCATGCAGCTGCTTCAGATGGAACTAGAATTCACTGTCTTCCGGTGATTGGCCCAAATTCAGCAGATGGCTCTCACGTCAGGACTAGAATTCACCGTCTCCTAGTCTCTAGATCAGCACTTTATCCACTAGATCAGATTGCCTCTCATTTCCTTTTGTCAGATATCTGATTATCCTACTTTGGACTGACCAGCAGCATGTAAAAAGTCTTCAAAGAAATGTTATATTTAAACAGATAAACCGTATCTCAAGCAAGCAAGTGGAAAATAGCTTCAGAAGTTTGGGAAGCATTTTGATTTCCAGTGAGAACGTTTAAAACTTTGTAAAAATTTGTAAGGCAGGATGATTGCACAATAAGGACCTTTTCCTAAATTAAGCACAAATGGAGAATTTCTTTTCCAGCACAGATCAGAAATTTCAGTGGCAAATCCTTAATTCCTCTTCCCCTTTGTTTGCAAGCCAGCAAATAATAAGAGCAGCATAAATTTGAGTGCAGGGAAAAAAACCTTCTGGAAATTTAAGGTTAGTCATGCATTGGTTATATAAACTTTGGAAGTTTGCCAGCGAGAGGAATCCTGTACTTAACACAAAATATATCTTTGTAGGATTTTGCATAAATATATACATAGGATTGATTGGTCAATTATTTATTTAAAAACTAATGATGCCCTACATATTTAAAGGTATTGATGAAAAGGCAAGCATAACAACATTGTGAAGAAATCTGCAAATTACAACTTCATTTTTAATAAGGCATTTATTTGGAAGGGAACACTGTTAAAATCAGGCCATTCTAAGTAACCATACTCAAGACCAGATGGCAAAATACCTTTCCATTTATGCTGAATAAATCCAGATGTTCTCTCCAGAACAAGAATGTGGGAGCCTGTTATCTCAAAAGAATATTGGTAGCTGCGGCTTGAACTGTGGGGTCCTAGGCACCCTCTGAGTTTGGTTGTTCTTGCAGATGTTTCATGACCTGACTAGACAATATCATCAGTGCTAGGAGGAGTTTGCATAGAGGAGGAAGAAGAGAATTGTGGAGTCCTTGGTACTCTCTGACTTTGGCTGTTTTCATGTACTGTTCATGACCAGATTAGGAGACATCATCAGGGCTAAAAGGGAGTGGGCTTTGTGGAGGGGAGGAGGAGCAAGAGGAGAGGACGTGGGGTCCTTAGTGCTCTCTTGAGCTTGGTTACTTTCTTACAAGCATTTCATACCCAACTAGGGAATATCATCAGTGCTAAAAGGGAATGGAGTTTGCGGAGAGGAGGCAGCGATTTGGTGCTCTAACTAGAGAATATCATCACTGCTAGAAGAGAGGGGGAAGGAGAGGAGGACTCTGGGGTCATTGGTACTTTGTCAGCTTGGTTGTTTTCTTGCAGAAGTTTCATGACCCATTAGGGCTAGAAGGGAATAGGATTTGTGGAGAAGAGAACTGTGGGGTCTTTGGTGCTCTCTGGGCTTGATTGCTTTCTTGCCGACTTTTCATGATCCAATTCAGTAACATCATCAGGGCTAGAAAGAAGTAGGGTTTGTGAACTAAGGAAGAGGAGAAAGGAGGGCAACTGTGGGATTCTTGGTAGTCTCCGAGCTTGTTTGCTTGAGGACATTTCATTACCCAACTAAATAACCTCATCAGCAACGAACCAATAACTTCACAGCTTTTATCTCCAGCAAATGCAATATTCCTGAATATAGTGCTATTTATCCATTGTTAATTTATCCATTAATAGCTTATCTGGTTTTCTGGATTCTGCCAACAACCTGAAATTAAGCAACACTTTGCAAAGGTGAAGTTCACACTGTACGAGAGAGTCCAATGCAGAGGTGGTATTCAGCAAGTTCTGACCAGTTCTAGAGAACCGGTAGTGGAAATTTTGAGTAGTCCGGAGAACCGGCAAATACCACCTCTGATTGGCCCCGCCCCCATCAATTCTCTGTCTCCTGAGTCCCAGCTGATCGGCTGGGTCTTCTTTTGTTGCCCTGCACAGGAGAACGGAGCTGGAAAGCAGGTTAGTGGGGTGGGGAGGGAATAGGATTTTGCAGTATCCTTCCCTTGCCACGCTCATCAAGCCACGCCCACTAAGCCATGCCACCCCCACCAAGCCACGCCCACAGAACTGGTAGTAAAAAATTTGAATCCCACCACTGATCCAATGTCCTTTAGTGTCTCTGAGGAGTTTTGCCATGTGTTTTTTCTTTTACGAATGAATTGGAAGGGATCAAAATTGAGATAGTTAAAAGGATGCAGGATGCTACACTTGAGCTGCTGATCCAGGTATTGAAGCATTGTATTGAAAGGCGGAACCAACCCAGAGGCGTTAAGATAAAAGATAGATTGTATCTTATCCTAGATTTGGTAATCTTTTGGTTCCCAGCAACGGTTTTACCAGCCAGCTTGGAAATACCAAGAAAATACAATTTTCTCTAAAAGAATAAGAGGCGGAACTATTCGTTTGCGGTTCAGGTTTCCATCCGGACTTTCTTTGTCCCTTCCTCTTTTTTTCTTCTTTCCTGCGTTTCAATGGCGACGAACGCCCCGTTTCTTTTCCTTTTTGCCGTTCTTTTGCTATGGTTGCTTTCTCGTTGGTGGCTGCAGCGGTACCGCGGTCTGAGGAAGTGGCGGCGGCCGGACCATCGGACGCTTTCCTCAGACGGACCGGAGGCGTCAGCGACGGTGCGACGCGACATTCAGACCACCCGCGTCCTCTTCGTGACGGCGCACCCTGATGACGAAGCGATGTTCTTCGCCCCCACCATTCTCGCCTTGAAGTCGGCCAGCCTGTGGCTGCTCTGCGGCTCCACAGGTGAAGGGCGGGGGGGGAGAGAAGAGCGCTGCGGAGTTGCCTAGCAACCGCGGCCTCGGAACGCCCATCTTGCGCGCGGGGCTGACCGAGCTCTTGCCATTGCGGAGTCGCTCTGACGTCATCTGGCTTCGACCTTCCCAAGAGCTCCGCCCATCTAGCTTGTGTATTGCCTGAGCTAATAAAGGTCCGCCATTGAGTGTGACGTCACTGAGCCTCAGTTTGCCCTGTCGACAAAATGGGCATAAGAACCAAGCAGAAGTTGGTTCTTTGAGAGGCTTATGTTGCCTAAAAAGACCGTCATAAGAACATGCCAGTTGCCAAGCCTCTAAAGTTTGGTCACATGACCGTGCCACTTAAGTCGTTTTTTAAGTCCTTTAAATAAAGGGAGAAAAGAAAATGAAGAAAATAGGAGAGAAAGCTCTGCAATAAACATCATTTTTTCCCCAAACATAGTTGTTAAATTAGCAAAAGTTAATGCTAGAGTAGGACTGGGGAGATGCAAGTCCCCCTCACCTGTGGAATCTTAATATGTAATTTTGGGCCGTGGGTGACACTCTCAAAGATCTTTTTCTGGGGATTGAAGAAGAAAAATAAAATATACATGACTGGTACATTATTTTCTTAATTATAATAGGGTTTAATGGGGGTTCCATCACTGGTGGTTTTCAATAAAAAGTTTTGTAAACCGTTAGTCCAGGATGATATAAGGACTCCTCCTGGGGAATGGGTTGCACTAGACTAGAAGACTTCCAAGATCCCTTTCAGCCCTGTGGGGTTCTATGGTAATCTTTCAGAATCAGACCATCCTACCTGGCAGGGTTGTGGTCTGGGGAAAACTGAAGGAGAGAGGGCCAGATACATTGCCTTGTATTCCTCAAAGGCAGGATAAAAACCAAGAGTAGAATAGAATAGAATAGAACAGAATAGAATTCTTTATTGGCCAAGTGTGATTGGACAGACAAGGAATTTGTCTTGGTGCAAATGCTCTCAGTGCACATAAAAGAAAAGAGACATTCATCAAGAATCATAAGGTACAATACTTAATAATAGTCATAGGGTACAATAGAATAGAAGGATATAGGAATAGAATTTAAATAGGATGGGATGGGATGGGATGAGATGAGATGGAATGGGATAGAGAACAGAATAAAGAATAAGAGTAGAGTAGAGCAGAGTAGAGTAGAATAGAATAGAGTAGAATAAGAAATGAGAAGAATAGAATAGAAATAGAAAATTCTTCTTCCTCTTTTCAGCTATCAGGATCTTGTTTCCAGTGTCTCATTCTATTCTTTTTGTTTTGATAGATTGATTGATTGATTGGGATAGGTTGCTCTGTAAGGACAAGTTTTCCCCGAAAGCCATCACGCTGCTAAACAAATAATTTCCTCAACACTGTTCAACTATTTACAAAGTCTGCACTACTATTACTATTAATCTTCTCATCACTCCTTATCACCCATCCTCTCCCACTTGGGACTGAATAACACTGTCATTTGTATCCTTATGATTTCTATTGACTGTTGTTTCCTACTATAATTCGATTGCTTATTGTGCCCTGTGACTATTATTAAGTGTTACCTGATGATTCTTGACAAATATGTCTTTTCCTTTATGTGCACTGAGAGCATTTGCACCAAGATGAATTCCTTATGTGTCCAATCACACTTGGCCAATAAAGAATTCTATTCTATTCTATTCTATTCTATTATTCTATTCTATTCTGCTCTGTACTGTTCTATTCTATTCTATTCATAGTCTTTTGAAATTTACTTACCTCTTTAGTGAGCATACCTGTAGTCCTTGAGGTACGACCATAATTGAGCCCAACATTTATGTTGCTAAGTGAAACATTTGTTCAGTGGTTTCCCCCCCCCATGTTGCGACCTTTCTTGCCACAGTTGTTAAGTAAATCATTGCATTTGTTAAGTTAGTCATATGGTCATTAAGTAAACCTGGCTTCTCCATTGACTTTGCTTGTCATAAGGTTGCAAAGGGGGAATCCTATGACCCCGGGACAGTACGGCCATCATAAATATGAACCAGTTGCCAAGCATCTAAATTTGGGGTCATAAGTGTGAAAAACGGTCATGGTTCACTTTTTTCAGCGCCGTTGTAACTTCGAATGGCCACGAAACGAATTGTTGTAACTCGAGGACTACCTATAAGTCTCTGCCGCTGCCCTCAAAACTGCCAAATGTACGACAAATATATGATAAAACTTAGCCAGTGAAACAAAAACACAGCAATTCTTTTCCAGCACAGATTCTGTTCTTGTGGAGTCTTATTCTGTTCATTCATTAACCTCTTCCTCTTTTGAGTCCTCCTCAGTGGGGTTTTTTTTTTTTTTTTTTTGGGGGGGGGGGGGAATGTTTGAGTGCCAAAAAAAAAAATGGTAAATGAATAAATTCCAAATGGAGGCAAAAGAGGTGACTTTGATCTCTTTTCTATCATTCACAGGGAATTATTATCAGCAGGGAGAGATTCGCAAAGCGGAACTGATCGAAAGCTGCAAAGTTCTAGGCATCCCTGCTTCCCATGTAACCATCCTGGACCACAGGTAAGTTGCTTTTAAAAAAAAGTGTTGGAAATGAATCCAAATAACAAAAACCTGGATCGGTGAAAACACAGAGATTTTATTTGTTAAGCTGTTTGCAAAGAGCGGTAGGATCTCAGCTGACTTCAACATGAAGTTTGAGCCAAGAACCACACTTAAGATTTCAATACATTACATTTTATAGTTTGTTTGTTTGTTTGTTTATTTGTTTATTTATTTATTTATTTAGTCAATTGCTTACAAGATAATAGGTATAAGTAAAAACATAGTTATGAATACATGGATACATATAAGAAAAATAAAAAAGAAACAATAGGACAGGGACGGTAGGCACTTTGGTGCGCTTATGCAGGCCCCCTACAGACCTCTTAGGAAAGGGGGGAGGTCAATAGTAGGCAGTCTAAGGTGGAAGTTTTTTTGGGAAGAAACCACAGGGTCAGGTAGAGTATTCCATATAGTTCTCTCCCGATTCCCCATGCCACTCCTACATCGACCCAGTGACCGAGTACAGCTAATCCGAAACATCTCATCTCCTTCAACACCTCCCATCACAATCTTATCTTACTTGTGCCTTCAGCAGGGCCTCTTTCTGAGAACAAAGAAATATCTATTCCCAACACCACACTTGTTACATATTAATGTTACATTCAGCACATCTTCCGTAGAGCAACATAATGATTATATGCATCTCTAACATATTCACCTATGCAAAGTAAAAGTCTGGTAAACTTAAGCTGATGCGTTGAAAAATAAAATCTAACTTCAACCGATTAAAGAAAGTTAGGGCAATGGTTTATCTCTTCTCCTATAGTCCTCCTAATTGATCCCTCTAGTCTTTTGTTATGTCAAATGTGTATGTGAATTGTCTTGACAGTTTGAGATACGTACCAATTCCTGGAGGAGATAGAGGTGGCATTACTTGATACAGGAAGATGTAATTGATTGCAGGTACATGTTTAAATGCATTAGAAAATATATTTACAGAAGGATTATATCAAGGTAGCAAATGTCTATAGAGCAACTGTCTTCTTAATGCTCTACAATATTATTCTCTTCACCTACATTTCATTTTTGAATTTTCTTATTTCTAACAAAAGGAACATTGTTGGGGTGTACACAAAGTCATAGAATCATAGAGCTGGAAGGAATCATAGAGCTGATCTAAAAGATCATCAAGTCTGACCCTTAGTACACCATCCCCGATATATAACTATGGGAAGTCCTCAACTTAACATTTCCGTGGCAAAACAAGACAGTTGTTCAGTGAGTTGCGCCCCGTTTTATGACTTTTCTGGCCATCGTTGTTAAGTGAATCACTGCAATTATTTAAGCCGATAACATGGTTGTTAAGCGAATCCATCATAAATATGAGCCAGTTGCCAAGCGTCTGAATTTTGATCACGTGACTGTGGGGATGCTGCAACGGTCGTAAGTGTGAAAAACAGCCATAGATCATTTCTTTCCGTGCTGAGGAACAACACAATCCAGTTCAGATGTATAGATTTGGCCTGCGGGGTCGGCCTGGAAATATGAAAGGACCAGTCCGCAGTACTTCTGGCGGCTAAAATGGGATGGATGTGCGCCCCCTCCTCCCCCCCCCCCGTGCCTTGTTTTCACCCTCTATGGCTGTTGTGGAGCAGCGGTAATCACTCAGGCAGACACGGAGGCAAAGGTTCAGCTCTAACTTTATTTTACAAAATAAAGGGTTACCGCTACTGCCGCTCTAACACGGCAGCCAGCTGGAGCGGCAACAGCTGATGCCGTTTGACGGCTGCCTTTGATAGCCGGCTGTCAAACGGCATCAACCAATGGGAGAGGTCCGTGCTTTCCCGCTCAAAGCACGGACCTGAGTGGGAACTTCAGTCGATACGCAACAATGGCCTCCTGCAGCACACTGCTGGTGGAAAATGGGCCGAAAAATGGGCCCAAAACAGGCCGAAACGGGGCCCAAAACTGCTGAAAAAATGGGCCAAGATGGCAAAAAAACCAGGCCCAAAACAGGCCAAAAAAGAGGCCAAAATGGGCAGAAAAAGAAGCAGAAAAAGGGGCCCAAAACGGCTGAAAAATGGCCCAAAACAGGCCCAAAACAGGCCGAAAAAGAGCCCCAAGTGGCCCAGATCTGGGCCAAAATGAGCAGAAAAAGAGACATAAAAATGGGCCAAGATGCCCAAAAAACAGCTGAAAAACAGGGCCAAAAAAACCCCCCCAAAAAGAGCCCAAAATGGTCCAAATGCCCAAAAACTGGGCCAAAATGGGCAGAAAAAGAGGCAGAAAAACGGGCCGAAATGCCCAAAAATGGGCTAAAAAAATGGCCCCCAAATGGCTGAAAAAGGGGCCAAAAGGCCCCAAAAATGGGCCTAAAACAGCCAAAAAATCAGGCCAAAACTGGCCAAAAGGAAGCCCCAAATGGCCAAAAACTGGTCCAAAATGGGCAGAAAAAGAGGCTGAAAAATGGGCCCAAAACAGGCCACGCCAAACCCCTCCACCGTCTCTCTGCCACTGGCCCGCAGACGAGAACTACAATGGTGATCTGGCCCGCAAAGAAATCCAGTTTGACACCCCTGTGCTAGAAATATTTTGAAACCCCTAATAACATTCCTATTTTCATCCATCTTTATTATAAATTTCAGGACACTCCTATGTTTAAAAACATTCTTTTCCCAAGATCAAATGCTGGTTTTCTTAGCACTGTGTGTTTTTTCCAGAATTGAGAATTCATATAACAGCTTTTTTTTTTTTTCAGCACAAGGAAAACATCCGACAGAGGACAAGTCAGTTTCTCTGTTCCCCCCTTCCACCTCTTGGCTAAGCAAATCCCAGACGGTCCTTATTTACAGAAGCACGCAAATGCAGCTTCCAAAAAGCAAAATAAACCCTGGGAATTAACAAAACATCTCGGCAACTTTCCTTGCCAGCTATTCCTGGAAGATCTGAGGTTTGGCAACCCTCTCCTTCGAGACGGGCTCTTTTTAGAGGAGGAAAATGAAATATATTTTTTAAAAAAAATTCTGTGGTTTAGCCCAGTTCTCACAGAGGCAGCCCTGCCAAGGAAACCCTGCCGTTCTTTCTACGCCCAAGACTTTTTTTTAAAAAAAATGTTTTGCTTCTCATCCAAGAAACTTCTTCCGTTTTTCAGGCTTCTTGGATGAGAAGCGAAAACATTTTCAAAGGGAAAAGAAAAACCCCAAGAAAGGCCAGGTGGAAAAACATTTTGGAAAAAAAACATTTTTGGGACAACCATGATCTCTGTTGGAAGAAATATCCATCTGATTCAGTTCCAAGTGAGGAGAAAGACACCGGAAACATGGTGGCTGATTGGAAAGATGGTTTAATGATGAAGCAGAACCATCAAGCAGATAGGTGAACACATGGAGTGGAGAGAAAGGGTTATTTATACCCTCTCTTGGGGTTTGAACTTGAGCTTCTTGTTCCTGTGCAAGCACATGTATTCTATTGGTTGCTGTCAGACTCCCGTCGGGCTATATGTGCAAATCCTAGGAGTTTGTCTGAGATATGTTTGGTTGAACCTTGCTGGGTGATACAATGTCAGTGGTGGCTTGCCAGTTCGGGCGAACCCGTAGCTAACCGGTAGCTAATTTTATGGCCGGTTCAATGAACCGGCAAATCCCACTCCTGGCTGGCCCTGCCCATTCCTCCCCTCTCAGGAGTTCCCATGCACCCCGTTTTGGATCCCAGGTAAGTACAGGGCCCATGCGGAGGCTTAGGGAGGGCAAAAAAATGGGTCTCCCGGAGGCTCTGGAATGCCAGAAACGGACTCGTTTCAGAAATGGTGTAGGGCCTCCTGCTTGGGTGGAGGGTTGGACTAGATGACCTACAAGGTCCCTTCCAACTCTGTTAATCTGTATCTACATGGAGGGAGGGTTTTGACCCCCCATGAGAGCAACGGTTATCCTTCCCCTCCGTCCTTCTTGTGACTCATGTAAACAACTGCAGGGGGAAAAAACTCGATCTCAACCCCCTCAAAAGGTTTTTATATGGGCCCGAGTGCAAATGCCATGGTACGCCATAGTGTGCTGTGCATTGCATTCCCGAACTGCATCCAGGGTTATTCCAGAGCACTGAAGGGGAGGGACAGCCCCAGGGCTGCCAGAGGTTTGCGTTGCAGCGAGCTGGAAAGCACACCCATGCTCCAAGGCAGCCAGAGAGAGAGGGTGGAAGAGTTGCATGGGGATGGAAGAAATGTTTTTCAGCCTGGGAGACTTTAAGAGGGGTGGCATCCACTCCCAGAATTCCCCAGCCTGCGTGCTTTAAGAGGAGTGGACTTCCATTCATAGGATTAAGAGGGGTGGACTTCCACTCCCAGAATCCCCCAGCCAGCCTCCTTTAAGAGGGGTGGGCTTCCTCTCCCAGAATTTCCCAGCCAGCCTGATTTAAAAGTGATGGACTTCCACTCCCAGAATCCCCCAGTCAGGCTGCTTTAAGAAGGGTGAGCATACACTCCCAGAAGCCCCCAGCCAGCCTGCTTTAAGAGGGGAGGGCTTTCACTCCCAGAATCCCCCAGCCAGCATGCTTTAAGAGGGCTGGGCTTTCACTCCCAGAATCCCCCAGCCAGCATGCTTTAAGAGGGCTGGGCTTCCACTCCCAGAGTCCCCCAGCCAGCATGCTTTAAGAGGGCTGGGCTTCCTCTCCCAGAATCCCCCAGCCAGTCTGCTTTAAGAGGGGAGGGCTTCTACTCCCAGAATCCCCCAGCCAGCATGCTTTAAGAGAGCTGGGCTTCCACTCCCAGAATCCCCCAGCCAGCATGCTTTAAGAGGGCTGGGCTTCCACTCCCAGAATCCCCCAGCCTGCCTGCTTTAAGAGGGCTGGGCTTCCACTCCCAGAATCCCCCAGCCAGCATGCTTTAAGAGGGGTGAGCTTCCACTCCCAGAATCCCCCAGCCAGCATGCTTTAAGAGGGCTGGGCTTCCACTCCCAGAATCCCCCAGCCTGCATGCTTTAAGAGGGGTGAGCTTCCACTCCCAGAATCCCCCAGCCAGCATGCTTTAAGAGGGCTGGGCTTCCACTCCCAGAATCCCCCAGCCAGTCTGCTTTAAGAGGGGTGGGCTTCCACTCCCAGAGTCCCCCAGCCAGCATGCTTTAAGAGGACTGGGCTTCCACTCCCAGAATCCCCCAGCCAGCATGCTTTAAGAGGGCTGGGCTTCCACTCCCAGAATCCCCCAGCCAGTCTGCTTTAAGAGGGGAGGGCTTCCACTCCCAGAATCCCCCAGGCAGCGTGTTTTAAGAGGGGAGGGCTTCCACTCCCAGAATCCCCCAGCCAGCATGCTTTAAGAGGGCTGGGCTTCCACTCCCAGAATCCCCCAGCCAGCATGCTTTAAGAGGGCTGGGCTTCCACTCCCAGAATCCCCCAGCCAGCATGCTTTAAGAGGGCTGGGCTTCCACTCCCAGAATCCCCCAGCCTGCATGCTTTAAGAGGGGTGAGCTTCCACTCCCAGAATCCCCCAGCCAGCATGCTTTAAGAGGGCTGGGCTTCCACTCCCAGAATCCCCCAGCCAGTCTGCTTTAAGAGGGGTGGGCTTCCACTCCCAGAGTCCCCCAGCCAGCATGCTTTAAACGGGCTGGGCTTCCACTCCCAGAATCCCCCAGCCAGCATGCTTTAAGAGGGCTGGGCTTCCACTCCCAGAATCCCCCAGCCAGTCTGCTTTAAGAGGGGAGGGCTTCCACTCCCAGAATCCCCCAGGCAGCGTGTTTTAAGAGGGGAGGGCTTCCACTCCCAGAATCCCCCAGCCAGCATGCTTTAAGAGGGCTGGGCTTCCACTCCTAGAATCCCCCAGCCAGTCTGCTTTAAGAGAGGAGGGCTTCCACTCCCAGAATCCCCCAGCCAGTCTGCTTTAAGAGGGGAGGGCTTCCACTCCCAGAATCCCCCAGCCAGTCTGCTTTAAGAGGGGAGGGCTTCCACTCCCAGAATCCCCCAGCCAGCATGCTTTAAGAGGGGTGAGCTTCCACTCCCAGAATCCCCCAGCCAGCATGCTTTAAGAGGGCTGGGCTTCCACTCCCAGAATCCCCCAGCCTGCATGCTTTAAGAGGGGTGAGCTTCCACTCCCAGAATCCCCCAGCCAGCATGCTTTAAGAGGGCTGGGCTTCCACTCCCAGAATCCCCCAGCCAGTCTGCTTTAAGAGGGGTGGGCTTCCACTCCCAGAGTCCCCCAGCCAGCATGCTTTAAGAGGACTGGGCTTCCACTCCCAGAATCCCCCAGCCAGCATGCTTTAAGAGGGCTGGGCTTCCACTCCCAGAATCCCCCAGCCAGTCTGCTTTAAGAGGGGAGGGCTTCCACTCCCAGAATCCCCCAGGCAGCGTGTTTTAAGAGGGGAGGGCTTCCACTCCCAGAATCCCCCAGCCAGCATGCTTTAAGAGGGCTGGGCTTCCACTCCCAGAATCCCCCAGCCAGCATGCTTTAAGAGGGCTGGGCTTCCACTCCCAGAATCCCCCAGCCAGCATGCTTTAAGAGGGCTGGGCTTCCACTCCCAGAATCCCCCAGCCTGCATGCTTTAAGAGGGGTGAGCTTCCACTCCCAGAATCCCCCAGCCAGCATGCTTTAAGAGGGCTGGGCTTCCACTCCCAGAATCCCCCAGCCAGTCTGCTTTAAGAGGGGTGGGCTTCCACTCCCAGAGTCCCCCAGCCAGCATGCTTTAAACGGGCTGGGCTTCCACTCCCAGAATCCCCCAGCCAGCATGCTTTAAGAGGGCTGGGCTTCCACTCCCAGAATCCCCCAGCCAGTCTGCTTTAAGAGGGGAGGGCTTCCACTCCCAGAATCCCCCAGGCAGCGTGTTTTAAGAGGGGAGGGCTTCCACTCCCAGAATCCCCCAGCCAGCATGCTTTAAGAGGGCTGGGCTTCCACTCCCAGAATCCCCCAGCCAGTCTGCTTTAAGAGAGGAGGGCTTCCACTCCCAGAATCCCCCAGCCAGTCTGCTTTAAGAGGGGAGGGCTTCCACTCCCAGAATCCCCCAGCCAGTCTGCTTTAAGAGGGGAGGGCTTCCACTCCCAGAATCCCCCAGCCAGCATGCTTTAAGAGGGGTGGACTTTCACTCCCACTCCTGGGCGTGGTCGGCGAAAGATATTGTAAAATCTCCATTCCTTCAGGATTGTCAGGATTCCAGCAATCGCTCTAATTAAATCATGATTCTCAAGCCAAACTTCAACAAACTTCAAAGGATTTATTAGAGGCGGCATACTGCCACTGCCCTATATGAAGCGAACTCTGGCATCCATTGGTATTCATCTGGCTAGCGTCCTGGCCATGTGTGAGAGTTGAGGGCTGTTTGGAAACTGAAAGAGTATTTGCTGTGTGAGCAAGGAGGAAAGAGCAAGGAGCCTGGGCGTGGCTTAACTCAACTGTTCTGTAGTAAAGCTGCTTGGTGCTGTGAAAGTAAAACTGAAATTGAAAGGGGAGGTTTTATTTATTTATTTATTTATTTATATTTATATTTCTATACCGCTCCCTCTCCCAAAAAAGGGACTCGGGGCGGTGTGCAGCCTAATAAAAATACATAGAGTAAATATAATTTAAATAAATTTAAAACTGAATTAAATAGATAAACCGGCTGCATCCCGTCTAACTACAATTACACATTTAAAAATCCGGGATTAATAAAAAATTTAAAATGGAAGATTAAAAACTAAAACCCAAAATTAGGTATAAAACCCCAAAAACCCTTACTGGGCCAGGCCAGCCTGTTTAAAAAATAGGGTTTTCACTGCGCGCCGGAAGGTCAGGATGTCCGTCATGGCTCGTATCTCCGGGGGGAGATCATTCCACAGGGAGGGGGCTCCCACAGAGAAGGCCCGCACCCTCGGGGCCGCCAGCTGACAACGATCAGGCGGCGGTACCCCAAGTAGGGCAACCCTGTGGGAGCGTACTGGGCGGCGGGAGGTTGGCTGTATTGTCATTTCTTGATTGGTTGATGGAGTTGATGTTTACAGATTGGCTGGCTTTTTCGTAAGAACATGTGTGGCTGAGGTATTGGCTATGTGTCTATCAGCCTCCTGTGTTGTAACAACTTGGGTAATGGGCTGTGTGATGACCTTCTGAGTTCTATTGTTGTGACATCCTGGGTCTTGTGCTGTAATCTCCTGGGTCGTTGGCTGTGTTGTAACATCCTGAGGTTTTGTGGTGTAACCTCCTGAGTTCCGTGATGTGATATCCTGGCTGTGATGTGATGTTCTGAGTTTTGGTTTGGCTCCGAGTTTGAGGCCTGGCTATGTGTTCATGACATGTGTCAGTTTGCTTGGTTTGGGGGTCAGGGTGTGTGGCAGCTGATGATGCAGCCATGGTCTGGTTTCTGGACGGTGGTTGCCTTTCGTCTATGGGGTGGGTTTGGGTTTGAGTCTGGTGAGGGAGATTGGTGGTGGTGTCATGTGTTGTTTTGGGTCTAGTGTTGGTTTTCGTGGCTGGGACTCGTTTGTTGATAAGGGCTAGTTTCCAGATGTATGGTAGGCGGGAGGTATTGTCCTGTTTATTCATGTTATGGGGGTGGAAATCTACAAAAACATATATACATACATACATACATACATACATACATACATACATACATACACACTGCTCAAAAAAATAAAGGGAACACAAAAAGAAGATATCCTACATCTGAATGAATGAAATATTCTTATTAAATACTTTGTTCATTACATAGTTGAATGTGCTGACAACAAAATCACACAAAAATTATCAATGGAAATCAAATTTAGCAACCCAAGAAGGTCTGGATTTGGAGTTACACTCAAAATTAAAGTGGAAAAAAATACTACAGGCTGATCCAACTTCGATGTATTGTCCTTAAAACAAGTCAAAATGAGGCTCAGTAGTGTGTGTGGCCTCCACATGCCTGTATGACCTCCCTACAACGCCTGGGCATGCTCCTGATGAGGTGGCGGATGGGTCTCCTGAGGGGATCTCCTCCCACACCTGGACTAAAGCATCCTCCAACTCCTGGAAAGTCTGTGGTGCAACATGGCGTTGGTGGATGGAACGAGACATGATGTCCCAGATGTGCTCAATTGGATTCAGGTCTGGGGAACGGGCGGGCCAGTTCATAGTATCAGTGCCTTCGTCTTGCAGGAACTGCTGACACACTCCAGCCACGTGAGGTCTAGCATTGTCTTGCATTAGGAGGAACCCAGAGCCAATTCCGTAGCTGAGGCACTCATATCCAGAACAAAATGCTTAGCAGATGAACAACACCTAAAAACCGAACTACACACTCTCACTAACATACTAACAGCTAATGGATTCCAAAGAAAGAAGATTATTCACCTAATCCAAAAAGAAACCCCAACCAAAATCCAAGACAGAGAACAAGAAAATAGCAAAGCCCTCCTGCCATATATAAAAGGTACTACAGACAAAATCAGCAAGATCCTCCAAAAACACAACATTAAAACAGCATTCTGCACAAACGGAAAAATATCCACCATCCTAAGAAACCCTAAAGACAAAACTGAGTTAGAAAACCAAGGAGTATACAAAATCCCGTTAACCTCCTGCCCCACCACATACATTGGACAAACTAACAGAAGGATAAGTGCACGCATTGAAGAACACAAGAACTCAATCAAAAAAGAAGAACCGACCTCTTCCCTGGTCCAACACCTCAAAGCCACAGGACATAAGATTGACTTTAAAAATACCAGAACTATCGCCAAAACCAAACACTTCAACAACAGAATAATCAGAGAAGCCATAGAGATAGAAAAACGCCCACACAGCATGAATAAACGAGATGACACCTCCCGCCTACCAGCCATTTGGAAACCCGCCCTCATTAACAAACAAGTACCTAACATGAAGAAGGACACCAGACCCACACCCACGAGGGCCACACAAGAAACTACCACCACACTTCCACGTAGAAAGCACACTCACACCCACACAGAAGATGAAACATGACCACGGACCAGAAGCCGTACCACAGGTACATCACTACCTGCTTCAACCCTCCCCCAACCCACACATGAAGGGAACTGAGGCCCACCATGAAGATGTGGCATGACCATGAACGCAAAGCCAAACAACAGGATCACAGCTCACCAGCTCAAATCCCCCAGCAACTAAGACTAACCTGAGTACAACCAAACCCCCACCGGAACAGAAGACACCCCCAGCCAATCAGAACAAAGCCAACCCCCCAACCAATCAGAACACAGCCAAACCCCCAACCAATGAGAACACACCCCCACCCAATCAGAACACAGTCAAGCCCCCACCCAATCAAGTCACACCCCCACTAGCAGTTAAAAGGAAGAAGCAACTGCAAGATCACGTTATTCTGAGAAGCACAAGGCGGAAGACACAAGCCTGAAGATGATGAATGAGACTTCATCGAAATGTCACCTAGATATTTCCAATTCTACACGGGAGAAAACCCGAAGAACCAAAGATCCACATACAAACACCCGCGAAAACCTCCGAATATATTATATATATATATATATATATATATATATATATATATATATATATATATATATATATATATATATATATATATATATATATGGTATTTAGGTTTCTTCGGGTGTTTTCCCACGTAATATTTGTGCTTTTATTATAGCGACGTTTCAGCAGAATCTCATCTGCCATCCCCAATACACAAGCCTGAGGATGGCAGATGAGATTCTGCTGAAACATCGCTATAATAAAAGCACAAATATTACGTGGGAAAATACCCGAAGAAACCTAAACACCATACATATAAATACCAGCGAAAACATAAGAAAATATATATATATATATATATATATATATATATATATATATATATATATATATATATATATATATATGTGTGTGTGTGTAAGGTTTTTAAGCTGATAATTTTTAAATAATAAATAAGGGAGACTAGTATAGATCTATTTCGAGCTAGTTAGCTCTCTTCAGCTAGCCATACCCTTACTGGGATTCGAACCAGGGAAGTATTACATGTGAGGCAGTTGTAATTGCCTCTACACCACTGGCTCTCTCCTTATCAGCTCAGGCAGGGGAATAAGTATATACTTTGGCTAGCTGAAGAGATGCTAACTCTTCATAACTGGTATGGCTAGCTGAAGAGAGCTAAGTAGCTCGAAATAGATCTATACTAGTCTCCCTTATTTATTATTTAAAAATTATCAGCTTAAAAACCTTACACACATGTAAACAAAAGGCAACGAAACAAATAGCTTTCTGTCGGTATGGTCTCTGGTGATGAGCCGAAAGACAGAAAAGAAAGCAGTATGCTTTCTCCCTTAATTGGGGCTTAACAGGGTGTTGTAATACAAAGTATATATATATATATATATATATATATATATATATATATATATATATATATATATATATATATATATATATATATATATATATATATATATATATATATATATATATATATATATATATATATATATATACTTTGTATTACAAAGTATATACTTATTCCCCTGCCTGAGCTGATAAGGAGAGAGCCAGTGGTGTAGTGGCAATTACAACTGCCTCACATGTAATACTTCCCTGGTTCGAATCCCAGTAAGGGTATGGCTAGCTGAAGAGAGCTAACTAGCTCGAAATAGATCTATACTAGTCTCCCTTATTTATTATTTAAAAATTATCAGCTTAAAAACCTTACACACACACACACATATATATATATATATATATATATATATATATATATATATGCAGGTCTTGGTGTGTTTGGGTCTTTTCCCGTTTAAGATTGAGACTATCTGGGCAACGTTTCGATGAGATCTCACTCGCCATCTTCAGGCTATTGGCTGTCCTGATATTGTGTGGTGCCTTTGATGTAGGGGAGGAGGGCAATACCGTGGTCTTGTTCTGTGTCTCGGTTTCTGAGGATAAAATCAGCAAAATTCTCCACAAACACAATATCAGGACAGCCTCACAAAGCCGAAAGCACCAGCCTGAAGATGGCGAATGGGATCTTGTCGAAACGTTGCCCAGATAGTAGTCTCAATTTTACACAGGAAAAGACCCGAACACACCAAGACCTGCATATCTGTACCCGTGAAAATCTATGAAAACAAATATATATATATGTGTGTTTTCTTATGTTTTCGCAGGTGTTTATATGTGTGGTATTTAGGTTTCTTCGGCTATTTTCTCACGTAATATTTGTGCTTTTATTATAGCGACGCTTCAGCAGAATCTCATCTGCCATTTTCAGGCTTTTTAATTTTTAATTTTGCCTGGCACACAAAATTAAAAATTAAAAAGCCTGAAGATGGCAGATGAGATTCTGCTGAAACGTCGCTATAATAAAAGCACAAATATTACGTGGGAAAATACCCGAAGAAACCTAAATACCACACACACATACACACACACATATAAATTATATTTTCATCTGGAGGAATTTCCACATTTATACAACGTCCCGCAAATACAATTTTTGCTGCCGTCAAAACATATATTAAATATACATTCTGTTTATTGTATTTTTTCTTGAAAAAGAGCTAACAAAAATATTTCTGGCTTTAAATCTGTACGTTGTTTTTGCTTTCAATTCGGGATTTTTAAATGGCAGATTAGCAGGATTTGGGACAGTCAAAATAATAAATAAAATAATTGCCCTGCTCTTCTGCCTGGATCTGGTGGCCCCTGGTGGATTTTAAGAGATTTGTCCATTGCCATTGTCCCGAGGAACAAGAACTTGCAGTCCTTGATGTACGACCGCAATGGAGCGCAAAACATCTCTTGTTAAAGCAAGATGATAATGGTTAAGTGAGTTTTGCCCCATGTTGTTGTTTTTGTTGCCAGAGTGGCTAAGCAAATAATAGCAGTTGTTAAGTGAATCTCATGGTTGTTAAGTGAATCCGGCTTCCCCCTTAACTGATGGGGCCAACCACCTGTATATAAAGAGAGAACAGAGTTCACTCTTTTCTAGCACGGATGATGTTCCCTAGTTGGGTCATGAAAAGTCTGCAAGAAAAATAGCAAGTTCAGAGAGTATCAAGGACTTCACAGCTCTCCTCCTCCTCCTCCTCCTCTTCCTCTTCCTCCTTCCTCTCTTCTCTTCCTTCTCCCCCCCTCCTCTTCTCCACAAACCCCACTCCCGTCTAGTACTGATGAAGTTACGTAGTTGGGTAATGAAACCCCACCAACTTCAGAGAGCATCAAGGACCCCACAGTTCAACCCCGAGCTACAAATATTCTCGTCTATTGAAATTCTTCCCTTGCGGTTTTAATCCCCTGGTTCTGGTCCTTCCCTTCGGGGCGACAGAGAATAAATTCACTTGAATTTTTCTACTTGAGAATCTTCCGGTCTTTGGAGGCTGTGTGCTGATTGTATGGTTTGTTATTAGAAGTTGAATTTCATTTTTTGTTTTTGTTTTTCTTTCTTTCCTTCCTTTCTTCCCCTCCCTCCCTCCTCCCTCTTTCATTTCTTCCTTCTCTCCCTCCCTCCTTCCTTCCCTCCCTCTCTCCCTCCTTCCCTTTATTCCTTCCCTCCCTTGTTCCTTCCTTCCTTCTCTCCCTCTCTCCTTCCTACCTGCCTTCTTCCCTCCCTCCCTCCCACCTTTATTCCTTCCTTCCCCGCTTTCTTTCTTTCTTTCTTTTTCTTATCTTTCTTTTTTTTCTTTTCTTTCTTTCCTTTCTTTTTTCTTTCTTTCTTTCTTTCTTTTCTTTTCTTTCTTTTGTCTTTCCCCCCCCCCCCGCCCCCTTTTCTTTCTCCCCCCCCTTCTTCCTTTCCTTTCCTCCTCACCCCTTTTTCTTTTCCTGTTCTCTCTTTTATTCTTTTTCCTTTTCTTTTTTTCCTTTCTTTCTTTCTTCCCTTTCTTTCCTTTCTCTTTTCTCTCTTCTCCCCCCTCTCCCCTCCCTCTCCCTCCTTTCCCTTCCTTCCTTCCCTCCCCCCCCTCCCTCCCCTCCCTTTTTATTTACGTCTAAAAACTCCACTCCCTTTTAGGACCTCCGTCGGCGTCCAGACCAATCTGGGACATATCTCTCCTCGCAGAGCTGATCCTCTCACACATCAAAACCCACCAAATCGATTTGGTAATTTAATATTTTAAGCATTTCTCATTTACTTCAACTTTTCTTTGCTTTACAGCCTAATGTTTTATGATAAAGGTATTTTACAGTGAGCTTCAGCCGTGCCACCGTTTCTGCAAACCTCCACAAGGCTGCGAAGTTAGGAAGTGCTTGGGTTTTATTTTCTGCCTGGAAAGTATATGCCGGGGCACAATCCACGTTAAAACTTCTGTTGGCAGATCCTGGCCAAGGCTTGGCCCAGGGTGAACTTCGAAGACCAAGCTGTGCAACGCTGTCTGGGGTTCACTTGTTTGGGCAGCTCAAATTCCCACTTTTTGCCTAAAAAATAAGGCCCATCAAAGCTGTGAAAGACCAAAAGATGGTCGGTTGTGTATTTTTCTGCTGGGAATCTCTCCATGTATGTTGAACTCAGCCATCTCTGGTTTAGTGACAGAACAACACAACAACACCCCACACCAGTCTTCTCCCTCCCTCTCCCTCCCTTTGTTCTTTCCTTCCTCTCCCTCCCTCCCTCTCTACCCTCCTCTGTCCTCTTCACTCCCTTCCTTCCCTCCTTTTTTCCTTCTTTCCTTTCCTTTCGCCTCCTTCCTTTCTTCCCTCCTTCCTTCCCTCCCTCCCTCCTTCCTTTCCCTTCTCCTCCTTCCTTTCCTTCTTCCTTCTTTCCTTCCTTCCTTTTCCCTTCTCCTTTTTTCTTCCCTCCTTCCTTCCTTTCCCTTCTCCTTCCTTTCTTCTTTCCTTCATTTCTCTTGTCCTCCTTTTCTTTCCTCCTTCCCTCCCTCCTTCCCTCCTTTCCCTTTTCCTCCTTCCTTTCTTCCCTCCCACCTTCCCTCCCTCCTTCCCTCCTTTCTCTTCCTTCCTTCCTCTTCACCTTCCTTCCTTTCCTTCTTCCTTCCTTCCCTTCTCCTCCTTCCTTCCTTCTTTCTTTCTTTCCTTCCTTCCTTTCCCTTCTCCTCCTTCCTTCCTTCTTTCTTTCTTTCCTTCTTTCCTTTCCCTTCTCCTTCCTTCCCTCCTTCCTTCCTTTCCTCCCACCTTCCTTCCTTTCCTTCCCTTCCTGTCTTTCCCTCTTCCTTCCTTTCCCTTCTCCTTCCTTTCTCCCTCCTACCCTCCTCCGTCCTTCCCTCCCTCCTTTCTTTCTTCCGCCGTTCCTTTCTCTTCTCTTCCTATCCTTCTTCTTTCCTTCTCCTCCTTCCTGTCCTTCCCTCCTTCCTCCTCTTTTCCTTCTTTCTTTTCCTTCCCCCTTCCTTCCTTTCTTTCCCTTCGCTCCTCCTTCCTTTTCTTTTCCTTCCTTTCCTTTCCTTTCTCCTTCCTTCCCTTCTCCCCTTCCTTCCTTCGGTCTTTCTTTCTTCACTTCCTTCCTTCCCTTCTCCTCCTTCTTCCCTTCTTCTTTCTTTCCCTCTTCCTTTCCCTTTCGCCTTCCTTCCTCCGTCCTTCCTTACTCCACCTTCCTTCCTTTCCCTTCTCCTTCCTTCCCTCCTTCCTTCCTTTCCCTTCTCCTTCCTTTCTTCCCTCCTACCCTCCTTCCTTCCTTCCCTCCCTCCTTTCTTCCTGCCTTTTCCTTCTCTTCCTTCCTTCCTTCCTTTCCCTTCTCCTCCTTCCTTTCTTCCCTCCTTCCTTCCTTCTTTCCTTTCTTTCTTCCTTCCCCCTTCCTTCCTTGCTTTCCCTTCTCCTCCTTCCTTTCTTCCTTTCCTTTCTCTTCCTTCCTTTCCTTTCTCCTTCATTCTTTCCTTCCCTCTTTCCCTCCCTCCCTCCTTCCTTCCTCTTCTCTTCCTTCCTTCCTTTCTCTTCTCCTCCTTCCTCCCTCCCTCCCTCCCTCCTTCCCTCCCCCCCCAAGTAAGTTTTGATTCATTTTTGCTGCCTTGGAAATTCCCATGCCACCTTTCTGGTGGAAAACACCTTCATTCCCCTTGAGTCACACAATCGCTTTCTCTGGTTCTTTCCACCCAGGTTGTAACTTTCGACGCCGGAGGTGTGAGCGGGCACCCAAATCACCGATCGGTTTACGCTGCGGCCAGGTACAGAGTCTGCCCCTTTCCCCGCCCATTAAAATCAAGTCCGTGCGTCCCCCACCGGTTGTCCTGGGCCCAGGAACAGGTGCAGATTTTATGAAAAAACAAAAACGGCGAGAATCACGCGAGACAACGTTGGCGTTCAGCCATCTGCGGCCTTGCAAGAGAAGGAAAAAAAATTCCCTCAGAGGGTCGGGCTGGTTCGAAGTGATGGGTTGATGGCCTTTCTCTACCGCCCGATTTTTGGCCTCCCGAGGCTGCAGGGGCTCCCCTCGAGCCTCCCAAGGGCGGGGCGAAAATGGCCTCAAACGGGCCAAAAATCAGCTGGGAACTGCGCGCATGCGCAGTGCAGGTAAGGGGGGACTGGGGCGCAGAGGGGGCAGGGCCATGGCATTGTGGGTGGCGGCACATCCACGCGTATGCACAACAAAAAAGGTTCGCGGTCACTGCTCTACCAGACAGTCCTTGGATTACAACCGCTTGTTCAGCGGCCGTTTCAAGTTGCAACGCTGCTGAGAAAAACGGCACCGGTGGTCCTCGACTTATGACCGCCGTGGAGCCCCACATGCCTGTCGCTAAGCGAGGCGGTCGTTCGGTGGATTTTGCCCCGCTTTGCCACCTTCCTTGCCACAGTCGTTAAGCGAATCGCGTTAAGTCAGTCACGCAGTTGTTAAGCGAACCTGGCTTCCCCATTTGGTCATCAGAAGGTCGCGAAAGGGGAATCGCCTGACACCGCCCCCCTCTCCCCTGGGGACACTGCGACGGTCATAAACCGGTGGCCGAGCATCCGAATTTTAATCACCTGCCATGCGACATGAGCTGAAACGATCATAAGTGTGAAACACGGTCATAAGTCACTTTTTGCCGGTGCTGTCATAACTTTGAATGGTCACTAAAGTGAAAGACTTAGGTCTGTGATGGCGAACCTTATGGCACGCGTGCCACAGGTGACACGCAGAGCCATTTGTGCCGGCACGCGAGCTGCAGGCAAACTTACCTCACTGCACATGCACGCTATTCACAGTTGATTTTTGGACGGTTTGAGGCCTTTTTCGGCCTCCCAGAGGCTTGAGAAAGGCTTCTGCAGGCTTTGCAGGCCGAAAACTAGGCCCGTTTCATCACTCCGTGTTTTACTGGAAATACCGGAAGTGACGAAACGGGCCTAGTTTTTGGCCTGCAAAGCCTGCGGAAGCCTTCCTCAAGCCTTTGGGAGGCCGAAAAAGGCCTCAAACCGGCCGAAAATCAGCTGTGAGGTGCAGTGCAGGTAAGGGGGGGGATGAGGGATGGGGGCGTGGGGATTGAGCACGCATGTGTAGGGGACATGGGGGGGCGCATTGCCTTGTGGGTGCTGGCACGCGAGCGCAAGCGTGCAAGCGTGGGCACAATTTTTGGCACAGGAACCCCAAAAGGTTAGACATCACTGACTTAGCACTTCCAGGACCCACCACTCCCTACATGGCATCATCTGGGAAACGAAGTAACATTGCAAATCTTGGGCCATTAGCAAGGGTGTGTGTAACTTTTGGGGGGTTCCCTGTTGGCACCTCCTCTTTACAACATGTGGGTGTTGTTGTGTAAAGTTCAGATTTGGCAAAAACTAAAAAAAAAATTTTTTTTGAAGAGAAGGCTGCCCCCTACTGGTCTTCCAGAGCAAATTAGAATAGGATAGAATAGAAAGGAATAGAATGGAATAGAACAGAATAGAATAGAAAAAAATGGAATGGAAATGGAATGTTTTGACACAGATGGCCCCTTAGACCCCTCTTAAACCAGCATCAACCTATCTCCAGATTAGAAAAATGGAACAGATTGCAGTGAGACAAGACAGGATGGAAAGGAGAGGAGAGGAGAGGAGAGGAGAGGAGAGGAAAGGAAGAGGACAAAAATAGAATAGAGTGGAATACAATAGGATCATCATGGAATAAGAATAGAATAGATGGCAGTGTTCCAGCAAACCTCCATTCCAATCAGTAACTCCGAGACAAACGTATCTCAAAAATACCTTTATTAGAATAGCACCTGGCACATCTGTGGAAACCCGAATCTAAAAGTTGTTTTTGGCTTTCCATAATTTCTCAAACTACAAATCCATCCCCCTTTGGCTGTCATCACATCACATGGCTGTATCCGTCCAAAAGTAAGATCCTTATTTCATCCTGCACCATACTAAATGACCTTGGACTAACAAAAGCATTTTATTTTCTCTACTAGAGCTACTTAATTCCCTTCCACTCTCCCACGCTACGTGGCAGCGTGGAATATGGCTTCCAAAGCTGACAATAGAAGAGAATATAAATTAGAATAGAATATAGAAGAATAGAATAGAATAGAATCGGTGGTGGGATTCAACATTTTTTACTACCAGTTCTGTGGGTGTGGCTTGGTGGGAGTGGCAGGAGAAGGATACTGCAAAATCTCCATTCCTTTCCCATTCCTGGGGGAAGGTTATTGCAAAATCCCCATTCCCTCCCCGCCCCACTAACCTGCTTTCCAGCTCCGTTCTCCTGTGCAGGGCAACCAAAGAAGGCCAAAGCTGATCAGCTGGGACTCAACGGGAGGCAGAGAAGAGATAGGGTTGGCAGGGCCAGTCAGAGATGGGATTTACCAGTTCTCCAAACTACTCAAAATTTCCGCTACTGGTTCTCCAGAACTGATCAGAACCGGCTGAAGACCACCTCCGAATAGAATACAATATAATAATGGAATAAAAATCCAATCCAATCCAATCGAATATAGAATACAATAGAAATTAGAGTAGAACAGAACTTGATTGTCACTTTAAATGTACACTAATCAACACACATTGAAATGAAATTTCATTGCGTTCAGCTCCCAAAGGATCACTATTTATATATTATATAGACTATTTCTATATCTCTTCACCTCTGTCATGTTTCTGCTTCACAGGTCTTTGCACTCGGAGAGGAAGGTTCCAGAAGGTTGGTGTTTGTTAATTGACTATTTTATTAACAAGGTATTTGGTTAACAAGAAAGAACCGTAAATGAAGTCATTCATCCTTAGCACTCATACTTTTTTGGCCTTGACTTAACGATCACCATTGAGCCCAAAATTTCTGTCGTTAAAGTGAGACATTGGTTAAACGAGTTTTGCCCAATTTTACCACGGCTGTTAAGTGGATCGCTGCAGTTGTTTAGTTACTAACCCGGTTGTTAAGGGAATGTGGCTTCTCCAGACGCTGCGGCCGTCATAACTGCAAGTCAGCTGGCAAGCATCTGGATTTTGATCACGTGACCTGGCTGGGGAATTCTGGGAGTGGAAGTCTCCAAGATTGAGAAACACCATTCTAGGCAGACAAATCCCACTACTTAGCTGCTCTTTGAAAATCAGCCTGAAACTCATTTCCTTTCCTTTTAAACCATTCCCTTTGTTTGGGCTAGAATAGATGACCTTTGAGGTCCCTTCCAGCTTGTGATTCTTCTTCTTTTTTTGTAATATTTTTTTTATTGTTTATTACAACAAAAATATCATTGTGTGAACAGTATGGTTCCATTGTGTCTTATATTTTGATACAAATATAACAATATTCCTTTTGTTTAATATAGTTGACAACCTTTTAAAATTTGATATTGATGCATGTATTTTGTTAAATTATCAATCTTGATTTTTCAATATTGCAGTATGTTATTTTGGGGTCAATCTCTATATTCTTAATCTCACTCCTTTTACTACCAATTGTATATTAACAATCATATTTGCAGTGTTCACCAGATTATATTGTCTTATTAACAATTCACCAATTTATATTAAATTATAATTTTCCATTGTTTATCCCCTTTTTAATATCTAAATATGCCGCTATTATATTTTTTTAAAAAATTCCCCTTCCTAGTCAATTTTTGATACAAATATAATAGTATTCATCATATTTACGTTTAACTGGTTATGCAATTATAATAATACGGTTGTTTTTGTTAATTTAACAAAAACAACCGTATTATTATAATTAACTAGCCTTGGGATTCTATGTTCTTCTGTCTACCCCCAGTGTTAACAGACAACAATTCCAGCATCTTCCACATTAAAAAAAAAACCCCCAGCAAAAACCCTGTAAATATTTGCAGCCTGCTGTGGATCTCCTACTAACCTTCACCTTTGCAAAATCTCCTTGCCGTGTTCCTGATAACACTTGGTTTCCATTCTTCTTACCAATCTAGAAACTCCACTCTGGCCATCCCCAAGGACAAACCCCTGGCCTGACACAATTCTGCAAGAACAGCCTGGTGCATATTTTTTTTTCTTTTTCCTTTATTTATAAAGTCTTTATTAAATTTCAACCTCAAACATTAACATTCAAATTAAGCTCGAAGGGAAAGGAAGTAACATAAAGCTAAAGGGACCCAAAAGTTATACATCAAAGATACATATATATATATATATATATAAAAGTGAAAGACCACACATGCATCATCACAAAATATCCAGAACTGTGAAGCCTACAAACTTGAAATTTGGCCCGTAGGTTCCTCTTGGCTTCTAGGTGCTCACTAAGAAAGGATTTTTCAAAATGACCATCAGAGCATTAATATTCCTATATTATTATTATTATTATTAACACGCTCTGATGCTAAGGAATTCTACTCCCCTCCCCACCTGAAAAGAAATCTCTTCCAAAGGCAAAACACAAGCAGAGGAGAGGAGTTTTAGTTTCAGAGTACCAAGCAGTTTTAGTACAGAACAGTTGAGCTAAGCCACGCCCAGGCTCCTTGCTGTCTCTTTGCTCACCCAGCAAATGCTCTTTCAGTTTCCAAACAGCCCTCAACTCTCTCACACACTGTCAGGATTCTAGCCAGAGGAATACCGATGGATGCTGGTAGGCAGAGGCAGAATTTTTTTCCCCCTTATTTTCCTCCCCAAAAATTAAACCCGGACCACATAGGTTCGTAGCGAAGCACGGGTATCGAGCTAATTGATAATATCTACATCAGGGATGTTCAACTTTGGCGACTTTAAGGACCCCGACTCCCAGAATTCACCAGCCATCCATGCCTTTAAGAGGAGTGGGGAATTCTGGGAATTGAAGTCCACAAGTTTTAAAGCTGCCCAAGTTGGAATACCCCTGACCCAGAAGGACAAAAGGTCTTTCTTCCCAACTTTTTTTTTTTTTTTGTATAAATCAGTGCAAAGTTGCAAGTAGAAAAATCAGAAACAAAACCCTGTTTAAAAATCAGCCTCCCAGGTTGGGTGGTACCATCGGTTGGCTTTTCCGGTTGACGATGCGATGATTTACATTTCCCAGTAATTTTCCAGTAGCGGCAGGTCTCTCTGCTGGATTTCAGCCACAGGATAAAGTCTGCCTTCTCAGTGAGGCTTTGGGGCTGCTGGAGAAAAATCGTTTTGTTTTTATCTCTTGGTTGCTTGTTTTTCAACCTTGAGAGCCTTCAGTTGAGCTTAACTTCTGAGAAGGAGGAGGTATATAAATTGTACAGTTTTCTTTTTCATGTATATATACTTTTTGTTAAAAAAATAAATAAATAAGGACATAAAAATGAGCACTAATGAGAAAAAAAGAGAAAGAGAAAAAGAAAGAAAGAAAAAAACAAGGGAAGAAGGAGGGAGGGAGGAAATGAGAGAGAAGGAGGAAGGAAGGAGGGTGAGTGGGAGGGAGGGAGGGAAGGAAGGAAAGAAAGAAGAAGAGAAGGGAGGGAGGAAGGAGGGAAGGAAGGACTACCCCATTCTAGCCAGTTCATCAAAACTGGTGACACAGATGGATCTTGACAGACTAGAACACTGGGCCCTATCTAACAAAATGAAATTTAACGTAGAAAAAAGGAAAGTCCTACACTTAGACAAGAAAAACCAAAAGTACACATACAGACTGGGTGAAACCAGACTCAATAGCAGGAACTGTGAGAGGGATCTTGGGGTCTTAGTAGACAACCAGCTAAATAGGAGCCAGCCGTGTGCAATAATGCAATTCTAAATTGCATTAACAGAGGGATGCAATCGAGATCAAGGGAGGGACTAATACCACTCTATAAAGCCTTAGTAAGACCATACCTAGAGTACTGCATCCAGTTTTGGTCACCACACTATAAAAAAGAGGTTGAGACTCTAGAAAAAGTACAGAGAAGAGCAACCAGGATGATGAGAGGACTGGAGGCTAAAACATACGATAAACCTTTGCAGGAACTGGGCCTGGTTAGTCTAGGGAAGAGAAGGGACCAGGGGAAACAGGAGAGCAGCCTTCCAATATCTGGGGGGCTGCCCCAGAGAGGAGAAGGGGAGTCAAGCTATTTTCCAAAGCACCCAAAAGCCAAACAAGGAATAATGGATGGAAACTGATCCAGGAGAGATTCAACCTGGAAATAAGGAGAAACTTTCTGACAGGGAGAACAATCAACCAATGGAACAGAAGTTGCCCTCGGAAGTTGTGGGCGCTTCATCTCTGGAGGCTTTCAAGAAGAGACTGGACTTACTCGGTTAGAAATGGTGTAGGGTCTCCCTGCTTGGGTAGAGGGCTGGACTAGATGACCTACAAGGTCCCTTCTGGTGCTGTTAATCTGTAAAGAACAGAAGTTGCCTTCGGAAGTTGTGGGAGCTTCATCCCTGGAGGCTTTCAAGAAGAGACTGGACTGACCTCGGTCAGAAATGGTGTAGGGTCTCCTGCTTGGGTGGGGGGTTGGACTAGATGACCTGCAAGGTCCCTTCCAACTTTGTTCATCTGTTCCCGATCGTTATGCATTTTGCAATCCCCACCCCTGTTATAAATCTAATCATCTCAAGGGGTCACCTGGGGATAGTTCCACTCCCAGGGTTTGCCGAGACTTGCTTTGGAAAAACAAGGCGAGAAGATTTTGTTGGATTTCACCCCGCTGGGTTTGTGTTTTTCTCACACAGGTTGTCAGTTCCTTGTCCTTGAGACCGTGAACGTTTTCCGGAAATACATTTCCATCTGGGACGCTCCGCTCAGCTGCTACAAAAACCAGGATGCCCTCTTTATAGCGACGGAAAAAGAAGCAGAATTGGCCAAGGTACATTTTATGACGTCCTTGTTCCCATCCAGAAAGTCCTCCAGCAATTGGTTTCCATACCCAGGAAGTCAATAAAGGAGGATAAGTTAATCCTCAGGGCTCCGACAATCCACTCCCATTCAAATCATAAGTCTCTAGCCGCAACTCTTGAGAGTAAAAAAAATTGATTTATTAGGAGTGACCATGTCAGCCTTACCTGGGTGCAGCCGACTCTAAGACCCATCATTCATTTCCCCCTTGACCCTGGTCTTCCTCCCCTCCATCCCCTGGATGTATATTCTCCAATGGGACACATCCATAGCCAAGAGTCACCAATCATGCTCTCCAGTAATAATCTTGCGTGCCAACAGCTTTGGCTGCCTAGCAATTATCTGAAGCATTTAAGGAATGCACTGCTTTTTCCCACTCCTTTTCTGCTGGCAACTAAAAAGACCAAAGGAGTATTGTTTAGTTGACACCTCGACTTACAACAGTCCATTTAATGACCGTTCAGGGTTACAATGCCCCTGGAAAAAAATGACTTGGGACTGTGTTTCACAGTTACGGCCTTTCCGGCATCCCCATAGTCACAGGATCAAAATTCAGAGGCTTGGCAACTGACTTGTACTTATGACTGTGGCAGCATCATAAGTGAGATTACATGATCCCTTTCTGGGACCTCCTGACAAGCTAAGTCAAGGGGGGAAACCAGATTCGCTTAACAACATGATCACTGACTTATCAACTGCAGGGATTTACTGAACAACGAGGGGCAGGAAGAGTCACAAAACGGGGCAAAGATTACTTAAAACAAAAATGCCTCACTTCACGACTGAAATCTTGGGCCCTGTTGTGGTCATAAGTCGGGGACTGCCTATATCTGTGGCTCAGGGTTGAAAGGAGGGGTGTCTCTGAGCTTGGTGGCTTTCTTGTGGACGTTTCATGACCTAACTAGGTAACATCATCAGTGCTAGAAGGGAGGAGGAGGAGGAGGAAGAGGAGGAGGAGGAGGAGAAAGGACTATGGGGCCTTTGATGCCCTCTGAGCTTGGTGGCTTTCTTTCTTTGTTTTTTGTAAATGTTTTATTTTTTTCTTTCTTTTTTGTAAATGTTTTATTTTATTTTTAATATAAACAATCCATCATCCATTAAACTATGTGTCTGGGTACAAATAGCTTATGCAATAACAATTAGAGTTTCCAGCCATAATCATTACATTGGTATTAATTCTCTACTCTTAGCTTATTATTGATGTATGTATGCATGTATGTATGTATGTATATATATAATTATTATAACAACCCTCATCTTGACTTGTTTACTTCTATGAACATATTTTCTATATTTTGCTAGTCTTCTTTTGTTTCTAACTTTCATATTTATTCCCTAACCATTGATAAAAGGATTCTATATCATATAATATTTGGTTCGTTCCTTCTCTTTAATTGCAAGTGTTTACCTGTTCATTTCTGCACATTCTAATATTTTCCTAATCACGCTCTCGTCAGTAAGAATCTCTTCACCCTGCCAATTTTGTGCAAATACAATTCTAGCTGCAGTTAAAGCACAAATAATCAAATATATATTCTCTTTACTCTAAATTTCAGGTAAGATCCCCAACAAGAATATTGGAAATGGTGTAGGGTCTCCCACTTGGGCAGGGGGTTGGACTAGATGACCTACAAGGTCCCTTTCAACTCCTATTCTATTCAATATTTCAGGTTTTAAGTCAAAATGCTGTTGTGTCATCTTTTCCAATCAAGTATGTATTTTTGTCCAATATTTTTTTGGCTTTTACACATATCCACCACATACGATAATATGATCCAGTTATCTGGTGACATTTCCAACATTTAGCTGATTTATCTTTAAACCTTCCTTACCAACCTTGCCAGCAGAAAATGCCACCTAGCTTGGTGGCTTTCTTGTGGATGTTTCATGACCCAACTGGGTAACATCATCAGTTCTAGATGTCTGCAACAAAACATCCACAAAACATCAGCCAGAAAACAACCAAGCTCAGAGATCACCAAGGATCCTTTTTGACATGAACATCTGGAGGGTTTGATCCAGCCTTTGGTTAGGGAGTTGACCTTCAGTAATGGGTTATGGATGTGGCTTTAACTTAACACATAGAATAGAGCTGGAAGGGACCTTAGAGGTCTTCTAGTCCAGCCCCCTGCTCAAACAGGAGAACCTATACCATTTCAGATAGTCAGGTTATGACCACAGTTGTTGTAACTTGAGACCTACCTGTCTTCATGGTTTCACCCGAACCATTTCTTAACATTGTTCTCCTTGCCTATAAGGGTAAAATCCGATGCTTTCTTCTCTTTCCAGAGAGCAATGCGGTGTCACCATAGCCAGCTGCTCTGGTTCCGCCGTCTGTACGTGAGGTTTTCACGCTACATGGTGATCAACTCACTGCGCTTCCTCTAGCGGGGGAAGAGAGATTTTGGATGAACTGGAGACCCAGAGAGGAAAAAGGGAGGAAGACTGGACTCTCTAAGTGCCTGCCAAGTGGAAAAATCGAACAGGACCGAGAAGAAGGGCCTTCTCTGTGGTGGCTCCCTCCCTGTGGAACAGCATCCCTTTGGAAATAAGATATTATGGATCTTCCCTCTTAAGAAGGTCCATCTAATGGGACCGAGAAGAAGGGCCTTCTCCGTGGTGGCTCCTTCTCTGTGGAACATCATCCCTTTGGAAATAAGATATTATGGAACTTCCCTCTTAAGGAGGTCCATCTAATGGGACCGAGAAGAAGGGCCTTCTCTGTGGTGGCTCCTTCCCTGTGGAACATCATCCCTTTGGAAATAAGATATTATGGATCTTCCCCCTTAAGGAGGTCCATCTAATGGGACCGAGAAGAAGGGCCTTCTCTGTGGTGGCTCCTTCCCTGTGGAACATAATCCCTTTGGAAATAAGATATTATGGATCTTCCCTCTTAAGGAGGTCCATCTAATGGGACCGAGAAGAAGGGCCTTCTCCGTGGTGGCTCCTTCCCTGTGGAACATCATCCCTTTGGAAATAAGATATTATGGAACTTCCCTCTTAAGGAGGTCCATCTAATGGGACCGAGAAGAAGGGCCTTCTCTGTGGTGGCTCCTTCCCTGTGGAACATCATCCCTTTGGAAATAAGATATTATGGATCTTCCCTCTTAAGGAGGTCCATCTAATGGGACCAAGAAGAAGGGCCTTCTCCGTGGTGGCTCCTTCCCTGTGGAACATCATCCCTTTGGAAATAAGATATTATGGATCTTCCCCCTTAAGGAGGTCCATCTAATGGGACCGAGAAGAAGAGCCTTCTCCGTGGTGGCTCCTTCCCTGTGGAACGTCATCCCTTTGGAAATAAGATATTATGGATCTTCCCTCTTAAGGAGGTCCATCTAATGGGACCAAGAAGAAGGGCCTTCTCCGTAGTGGCTCCCTCCCTGTGGAACGTCATCCCTTTGGAAATAAGATATTATGGATCTTCCCTCTTATGGAGGTCCATCTAATGGGACCGAGAAGAAGGGCCTTCTCCGTGGTGGCTCCTTCCCTATGGAACATCATCCCTTTGGAAATAAGATATCATGGATCTTCCCTCTTAAGGAGGTCCATCTAATGGGACCAAGAAAAAGGGCCTTCTCCGTGGTGACTCCTTCCCTGTGGAACATCATCCCTGTGGAAATAAGAATGGAAACAAGATGTTATGGGCAGGGGTGGGATTCAAATATCCCAACAACTGGTTCTCTGACAGTTGCTGGGTGGGCGTGGCCATGGTGGGCGTGGCCTACCGGAACCTTCAGGAGGTCCATTTTTCACCTTCCCCAGAGTCCAGAGGCTTCCCTCAGGCCTCTGGGAGGGTGAAAATAGCCTCCCCCGGCTACTGGAGACCCTCCGGAAGCAAGAAAAAGGCCCGTTTCCGGAACTTCTGGTTTGACCGTCTTTGGCCCTCCCAGAATCTCCACACGGACTCTGCGCTTACCTGCATCCAAAACGGGCTGTGTGGAGACTCCTGGGAGGGGAGGGGTGGGGCGGGGTAGGTGAGGCCAGCCGGTTGGTTCAACTACTGGTTTGGCGAACCAGATGTAAATTTAACATCCGGTTCATCCAAACCAGCCCGAACCGGCTGAATCCCATTCCTGGTTATGGGTCTCCACTCTTAAGAAGATCCATCTGGAGGGACCAAGAAGAAGGGCCTTCTCCGTGGTGGCTCCCTCCCTGTGGAACATCATAGCGGTGGAACTAAGATTGGAAATAAGATGTTATGGGTCCCTTCTCTAAAGGTGTCATGCCCCCGTCGGAGTCTGAATCAGAGGAGAAAGACAAAAGAAGCCATCAGGGAGCAGGGGAGGGCTTACGAGGGAGGAAAGGGCCCTGATTCCCTTCACAAGGCACACCTGGGGATGGAGTTTAAAGGAAAACCAGTTGGGAGGGGCGTTTGTCGGGAACAAACCTTGAGTTTATCTAATGTTGGCTGCTGTTAATTTGAATTCCTGGCATCCTCCCACCTGGTTGGATTTACTACCTTGTTACTTCTTTTCTGGAACTCCGGATCCTGCTCTGCCGGATTTATTACCTTATTTTGCCTTGTTTAATTTTTCAGTTTACAATGTTTGGACTAGAACATCGGCAGCCAAAGGCTGTTGCAGGTTCGGGGGAGAGTTTTTCTCTAGACCTGAAGATTAACAGGATCCTTGGGATCAAAGTTGGAGCTAATAAAGGGACCTCTACTTATTCTCTGGCTGTGTTGCCTTTGTGCCACACTCCGGGTTCATCACATAAGGAAGTCCATCTGGTGGGACCAAGAAGGGCCTTCTCGGTGGTGGCTCCTTCCCTGTGGCACATCATCCCTGTGGAAAGAAGTTTAACTCCCTCATCTTGATACTCTTTCACAAGACCCTGAAGATGTGGTTTTTTTTCCCAGTGGTCCTGGAACCATCAAATAGCATTTTTGGCTAACAACTGTTGCCGGAGAGATGTGTGATTGTCGCAGTGTTCTTCCACACACATTTTGTCAAGTTCTTACGATGATAGAAACACAAGGAATCATTACATGTACCTCAACTGTGCCGCGCAGTGGTTAGAATGCAGCATGGCAGGCAAACTCTGCCCACTGCCAGAAGTTCGATCCTGACCTTCTAGCTCAAGATCAGCACAGCCTTCCGTCCTTCTGAGATCGGTAAAGTGAGGACCCAGATTGTTGGGGGCGAGATGCTGACTCTGTGAAACACTTAGAGTGGGTTGTAAAAGCACTGTGAAGCAGTATGTAAGTCTAAGGGCTAATGCTAATTCCTTCAGCTTTAGTGTGAAAAAAACAGAACATAGAATCGTAAGGCTGGAAGGGGATCTCAAAGGTCATCTAGTCCAGCGATCACCAACCAGTGGGCCGCGAGAAAATTTTGGTGGGCCCCAGAGAAATCTCACCCCCAGAGCACCTCCCCAAAGCAATTAATCCAGGCTGCACAGAAACACAAGGCTGCGTTGCCCACATGGCCCATGGGGATCCTTCCCGCCCACTCACTCCTTGCCCAGCAAACTTGCCTGCTGAATTGTTATTTTTCCTTTTTCCGACCATCATCTGCTGTGCCAGTAGATTTAGATTAGCTAGGAAGCAGGAAATGGTTGGATTTCTTGCTTTCTAGCTAGTCTTTACATCTTCGGCTCTGCTTTTAAGCACAGCCGAACCTCCTTTAGGACAGAAGGTTCTATTATTCAGTGCAGACTCACAGCAAGCAAATTTTATGTGATAGACTGAGCTAGCCGATGGCAGATAGATAGATCACTGATTCTGTGAGCAGAATCTGCCTGCCTGCTTTGCCTGATTTTGGGTAAAAATTGCTCTTTTTTAATAAAAAAAAATCAATATTTATATAAATATTTATATTTACATACTAGCGTTGCCCAGCTAGACACATGACCACCAAGCCACACCCACAAATTAGGCCACACCCACAGAACCGGTTAGTGGTCCCTGGGATTTAAAATTATGAGTTTGGTGGTCCCTGAGGTCCAAAAGGTTGGCGACCCCTGATCTAGTCCAACCCCCTACTTGAGCACAATACCGTATACAATTCCCGACAAATGGCTGTTCAATCTCTTCTTGAAAGCCTCCAGAGTTGGAGCACCCACGATTTCTGGTTCCACTGGTTAATTCTCCTGTCAGGAAGTTTCTCCTTAATTCCAGGTTGTTTCTCTTCTGGATGAGTTTCTATCTTTTGCTTCTTGTTCTGCTTCGGAGAATAGATTGGGGCAGCCCCTCAAAGATTGGAGGATGCTATCGTGTCACCCTTAAGTCTTTCTCTTTGTTAGGCTAAACATCCCCAGTTGCCTTAACTGTTCATCACACAGTTTAGCCTCCAGACCCCTGATCATCTTTAACAGAATACAGAATAACAGAGTTGGAAGGGACCCGTGAGGCCTTCCAGTCCAACCCCCTGCTCAAACAGGAGACCCCCCCTACCATTTCAGACAAAACGATTGTCCCGTGTTGGAATACCCACAACTTCTTCCTTGCTCTTTCTTCTCTGTACACTTGTGTGTATCGTTGCCTGTAATCTTACAACTAGTGTGTATTTTGCACGAGGATGGGGGAACGTTACATTCCCCCTTCCCTTCGAAATGAATCCAAATAAAAAGGACAAACGTTTTTAAAAATACGTGTTTTTTTTTTTTTTTAATTTTTGTTCTTATTATTTTTTTTCAAAACAAGAATTTCCTCAAAAGTGAGAAGTGTCGTTTGGGACAAAGCAACAGCATTCGTACCTAATTTGCTGAACCTGAAAACTGAAATAAAGACACTTTAGGCATTCACACAATACACAAAAGACATTCCCCCCCCCCACCCCGTGTAAGACAAACCAAGTTTCTTAACAGCTCCGGCCGCTCGGTTAGCCGTAGGTCGAATTAAGACTGTCATAAAAAGGGGCCCCAAGAGAAATTACTCCGAGCACCAGGATGGATCAGCGGCTCCTTCAAATAATAATAAAAAAAAAATTCTTAAGAATCTATTTTTCTTTTAAAAATGAAGATCTTCTCCAAATCATCAGGCTGCCTTAACTCAGCAAGGATCTCGGTTAGATGGAATCTCCTGCTTCCATTGCAGGAGATCGCCTTGCCAAAAAAATGCAGGTCATTTACAGATTAACAGAATGGGAAGGGGTCTTGTAGGTCATCTAGTCTAACCCCCTCCCCCCCCCCGCCCAAGCGGGAGAACCTACACCATTTCGGACAGATGGGAATCCAGCCTCTTCTTGAAAGCTTCCAGTGATGAAGCTCCCACAACTTCTGAATAACAGAATAATAACAGAGTAACGAAGTTGGAAGGGACCTTGTAGGTCATCTAGTCCAACCCCCTCCCCACCCAAGCAGGAGACACTACACCATCTTTGACAAATGGCAGTGCAGTCTCTTCTTGAAAGCCTTCAGTGATGAAGCTCCCACAAGAAGATATTTCACTTCTCATTCCAAGGAGCTTCTCCGGCTCTGACTGGATGGTGGGAGCAATGATTTCAATGCTGTTGTATTAAACAAAAGGTTATAAGTCGAGGACGATCCGTAGGGTACCGTCCCCCTTGAAAATTCCCCTCTGGATCTTTGCACTCTAGCAAACATAATGGTGTAGTTTTGGGTCTTCCCAATGTTTACATCTTTTTTTTAAAATGCTTTTTTTCCCCCAAGATAAGACAAAATATATGCCATGTCCCTGTCGGAATCTGAATCCGAGGAAGAAGCAGAGCAGCTGATAGGGAATGTGGTTCCGTTGGCTGTGGAGGAAACTGGGGAAGGGCAAACTCCGGCTGGGCAGAGCAGGGGAGAGGTAGAACAAGGGAGAGGGAGTTCAGAGGAAGACCCAGGCCTACCCGCTCTTCCTCCTAGGGCACGCAGAGAACGGAGGAGGGAGCAATGTGGGTTGCATGGCTTGCGGGGGAGGAAAGGGCCCTGATTCCCTTCATTAGCTGCAGCTGGGAACACGGTTTTAAAAAGGAAAGCTGCACACAGCAAGTTTAGGGGAGCAAATTATGAATTATTTGGCATCGTCGACGCTTATATCTTCCCAACTGTGTGAGTTCTGCCATGCTTTCAAGTCTGAGATTCCTTCTCCTGCCCTGTCAAGTTAATTACTTCAGCTTGGTTTGTTTTTGACTTTTAAGTTACAGTTTGTGTGTACCTTGTTTTGGACTTAAATTTTCTGCAACCCAAGGCTGTTCCTGGGAGAGTTTATCTCCAGCCCGAAGGTAACCTGGACATTGGGGGCAAAGTTGGGAGATAATAAAGGGACTCTTCTTGCTTATCTGACTGTGTTGCCTTTGTGCCACGCCCCTTTGGGTCATCACAATATACACCTAATTTTTGTATGTGTAGGATTGAGATCGTCCTGTTTTTATGCCGCTATTCTATCCGATGGGGGAAATAGGCAGTAGAGAGAGATTATTTCACACACGCACACTCACACAAAAAAGGGGCACCCTTTGGTTTCCTAAACGAAACCCCGAATTAAAAGAAGGGAGACGCCAGGGGCCCCTTTCTGGTTTTCCAGAACCAGGAGAGTCACGGCTTCGACATATTCCTGATGGTGGGGTGGCCCTTGACGGCTTTCTCCCATTCTTTCCCGTTGATGGGCTCCACCGTGATCTTGGTGATGGTCCCCTCATCCAGGCAGTGGGGCGCGATTCCTGCAGGGGGAGAGAGAGAGAGAGAGCTGTAGCAGAAAAACAGAATTGGGACCTTGGAGGTCTTCTAGTCCAACCCCCTGCTCAAGCAGGAAACCCTATACCAGGGGTGGGATTCAAATATTTTAACAACCGGTTCTGTGAGCGTGGCTTAGGTGGTGGGCGTGGCTTGGTGGTCATGTGACTGGGTGGACGTGGCTTGGTGGTCATGTTATTGGCTGGGTGTGGCCAACTCAATATCCCTCACATCGAGGCACGCATCTCCTCGCCTGGCCTCTCGTGACTGTGGGGATGCTGCAACAGTCGTAAGTGTGAAAAAGGGTCATAAGTCACTTTTTTCAGGGCCATTGTAACTTTGAATGGTCACTCCCCACAAGCAAAGTACCAGCAAAGGAGGGGAAAAAAATCCAGAGACGTTCCAGAGACAGGAAGTCTAGTCCTGCCAAGAATGGAATAAGGGTTAACGGAGAGGCAGTTTCTGTAAGCAACACCAGAATGTTTCCTTCCTGCCTTCCTTACAGGATTAGGCCAGGAATTTCTTCTAACAACCGGTTCTCTGAACTGCTTAGAATGTTAACAACTGGTTCTAGCAAATAGGTGCAAATTGGTAGAATCCCACCCCTGCCCTATACCAGAGGTTGTCCAATCGTTTCTTAAACACCTGGTCAGGATTCCAGCAACTCATAAAACATGCTTCTTTTAGAATTGTCACACCTCCAGTGTTGGAGCATTCACAACTTCTGGTGGCAAGCTGTTCCACTGGTTAACTGTCCTCACTGTTAGGGAGTTTCCTCTTAATTCCAGCTAATCTCTCCTTGATTAGTTTCCACCCCTTGTTTCTTGTCCTGCCTTCAGGGGCTTTGGAGAATAGCTTGACTCCCTCTTCTTTGGGGCAGCCCCTCAAATACTCAAACATTGCTATCACCCTAGTCCTTCTCTTTATTAGGGTAAACATACCTAGCTGCCTTTAACTGTTCATCACATGGTTTGGCCTCAAGACCCCTCCTCATCTTTAACAGAATATAGAATAACAGAATTGGAAGGGACCTTGGAGGTCTTCTAGTCCAACCCTACTCCTCAAACTATTCTGGACCAATGGCTGTCCAGTCTCTTCTTAAAATCCTCCAATGTTGAAGCATTTACAACTTCTGAGGGCAAATCATTCCACTGATTAATTGTTCTGACTGTTAGGAAATTTCTCCTTAGTTCCAGGTTGCTTCTCTCCTTGATTAACAGATAACAGATAATCAGAGTTGGAAGGGACCTTGTAGGTCATCTAGTCCAACCCCCCCGCCCAGGCCTCTTCACATCAGGTAAAGCCATTTAACGTATAAAAGAATGGCATTCTCACTCCTCATCAACAGAGGGATGGTTTCAAGATCAGGTGAATTGTCAGTACCGTTTTACTGCATTGGTAAAACCATACTTGGAATATTGCATCCAACTCGGGTCAGCACAATATTAAAAAAAGATGTTGAGACTCCAGAAAAAGTGCAGAGAAGAGCAACTAGGATGATGAGGGGACTGGAGGCTAAAACATAGGATGAACCGTTGCAGGAACTGGGCATGTCTAGTTTGATGAAAAGAAGGACTAAGGTGGACATGATTGCAGTGTCCCAATATCTCAGGAACTGCCCCAAAGAAGAGGGAGTCAAGCTGAAGGCAGGAGAAGAAACTAAGGAGGAACTTTCTGACAGTGAGAACAATCAACCCATGGAACAGAAGTTGCCTTCAGAAGTTGTGGAAGCTCCATCACTTGAGAGTTTCAAGAAGAGACTGGACTGCCCTCTGTCAGAAATGGTGTAGGATCTCCTGCTGGGACAGGGGGTTGGACTAGATGACCTACAAGGTCCCTTCCAACTCTGTTAATGTGTACCTGTATCATAACTTATGACCGTGATGGGCAGGCACTACTAGAACTCTTAAGTTACATTCAATACCTGTATATGGTTGAATATTTTTGAAATGACGATAGATAACAGCGGACGAAGAAAAATTCAGGGTTCAAACAGCCACAGGAGGCAACCTGTACAGGTAGCCCTCAATTTAACGACCACAATTGAGTCCAACATTGATGTGGTTAACTGTGAAATTTGTTAAGTGAACTTGCTCGATTTTACGACTTTCTCGCCTCATTTCTGAAGTGGATCACTGCAATTCTTAAATTAGTCACATGGTCGTTAAGTGAATCTGGCTTCCCCATTGATTTTGCTTGTCAGAGTGTCGCGAAAGGAGATCATATAACTCCGGGATACTGCAACCGTCATGAATGTGAGTCGGTTGTCAATCACGTGAATATAAACCAAAGTGTGAAAAACGGTCGTGAGTCCCTTTTTTTTTCCAGCGCTGTTCTAAACTCTGAACGGTCACTAAATGAGCTGTTGTAAGTTGAGGACTGCTTGTACACTGGTCACAAGTCTACCCATGGAATAGAAGGAGCATGATTTCAGGCTCTTAAAAAAAATTATGTTTGTTTTTTGCCCATAAAACACTTTGCACAGGTCTGAAATACGTGAAGATTTCAACTTTCAGCCGTAGCCTAGAGCAGGAGTCGCCAATCAGTGGACCAGGGACCACTGGTGGTCCGTGAGGAAATGTTGGTGGTCTGCAGAGAAATGTCCCCCCCCCCAAAGCAATTAATGCAGGTTGTGCAGGAACACAAGGCTGCGCCGCCCACATGGCCTGCGGGAACACAAGGCTTGCATTGTTTGCATTGCAAATACCACAAGGTATGAGGGGAGGGGGGGAAAGGGAGGGGGGGAACTTGCCCCACACGCCCCCCACGCCTGGCCTGGCCACCGGGCTGCTTTTTTCCACTTCTTCCTTCTTCTGCTTTTGGCTGCATGCAAGGAAAGCAGCCAAAGTCTTTCTTTCTCTCCCCCAAACTCTGCCAGAAATGAGTCTTTGGGACCTTGCAAGGCCTCCTTGCTCCAAGAGGCTGCACCCGCAAAGACTCATTTCTGGTGGAGTTTGGGGGAGAGAAAGAAAGACTTCTGCGGCTTCTGCTGATTTCCTTGCATGAAGCCCAAAGTCTCTCCCCCTCTCTCCCCGAGAACGGAGCTGGAGACGGAATCCTGCGATCCCAAATAAAGAACGATCGATCGGTAGGAAAATGGGGTGGGGGATTTTCCTGCAGACTTTTTTTGGGGGGATTTTCCCAGGGTCTCTGATCCGCGGGATTTAAAATGATGAGTTGGGTGGTCCCTGAGGTCCAAAAGGTTGGCGATCCCTGGACAAGAGCAAAAATTCACATCTAATGCAGTCCGAGAAAATTAAAATGAAGAAGAACCAGGGTTGTTTTTTAAAAAAAAGAGAGAGAGAGAGAGAGAGAGAGAGAGAAGATGATGGATTCATTTCTGGGAGAGAATGGCTGGATTCAAATGAGCTACTACCCACCCTCGGCACACAAAATCGTATCATTACCGTAACCGTCCGGATTGGAACGTGGGGTATAAAAACTCTGCACGCCGCACGTCTTACAGAAGGTGTGCTGGGCGGAGTGAGTATTGAAGGTATACGTGGTGAGGTGGTCAGCCCCCTGGAGAGAAAGAAAAATCATCAGAATTAGAGCTGGAAGGGACCTTGAAGGTCTTCTAGTCTAACCCCCCTTCCCCCCCTGCCCGCCGCTTAAGCAGGAGACCCTAAACCAGGGGTGTCGAACTCAATTTCATTGAGGGTGTCAACTCATAAAGCATTCCTGGACTCCTTTTGAGTTGCCGTAAGAAAGGAGAAGGGGGAGAAACCCTGAAGGAAGAGCAAGGCAATCAAAACCGGAAGTACATTCCACGCATGCCTTACCAAGGTTGTATCCCAGGTTACCGATCCAGTTAGAGGGGCGTGACCTCTAGAGCCCGGGTAAAGTTCTCTGTTGGAGAACAACGTGATTTATGACACACCCAGGGAGGGGAGGAAACAGGGTCATTTACTTGCCCTGTAAATTACGTGAGTCAGAGCTGGCTTCCTTAGGATAAGTGCTGGCATGTTGCTCCTAATAAATAATTGGATTTCTTTTGAAGTTTGGCTCGAGGCTCACGGTTCGATTACAGCCGTGATGGCGAACCTATGGCACACGTGCCGGAAGTGGCACGCAGAGCCATTCCCCCCCGGCACGCGAGAGGTTGCTCGGAAGAGCCCCGCTGCGCATGCGCCTGTGCACCGCCACCCGGCAGCTGATTGTTCTCCTGACCTTCCGGCGCGCGTTGAAAACTTTATCTATTTCATCAAGCTGGTCTGGCCTAGGGGTTTTTAGGATTTTAATTTGGTTTTTATCTAGTTTGGCTTTGAAACTTCTTATAAATTTCAGCCTTTCATATTTGGTCTTTTAACTGTTCTTAATTTTGTATTGTTCTCTGTATTTTAATTTGGCTGTGCACCGCCCTGAGTCCTGTCAGGGAAATAGGGCGGTATATAAGTACAATAAATAAATAAATAAATAAGTAAGTAAGTAAGTAAGTAAATAAATAAATAAATTGTTGGGTATCGGGCGTGTATGGCGCAGGGGGCAGGAACGGGGTACATGGGAGACGCGTGTGCATGCGCAGATGTGCAGTGCACGAGGGGATCGTATGCACAAAGATGGGCGGTATGCGAGGAGGGAATCACGCACATGCGCAGGGGCGTGACGGGGGCCCAGCACGCATTGCCTTCTGGTGCCGGCACACGAGTGCACGCGAGAGAGCGCGCGCAGAGTTATCGGCACGGGAGCCGAAAAAGGTTAGCCACCACTGGATTAGAGCATTTGTTGAAATTCTGACAGAGGGCCGCCTTAGGACTGTGGTTGACCTGGGCTGTGTGTGTGGCAGACTGTGTGTGTGTGGCTGACGGTGTGGGCGTGGCCAGCTTGACACCCCTCCCCAAACTACTAGCAGTTTCCTCTTCGCCCTGGGTAGACCGAGCAGAAGCCACGCTAGCCTGATCTTTCCTCTAACCACTGTTCCACCGCGGGTCTAACAACCAAGCTCAGGGGGCACTAGGGATGCCACGTTCCTCCTCTTCCTCTTTGCAAAACCTCTTCTCTTCTGGCACTGACCTCACAGTCCTCCTCCTCCTCCTCCCCCATCACTTCTCTCCTCCCTTTCCTTCTCTTCCTCCTCCTTCTTCTCTCTGCAACCCTCCTTCCCTTCTAGCACTGATGATGTTACCTAGGTGGATCCAGCGGTGGGATTCAACCGGTATAATAACTGGTTCAATGAATGCACGCTTCGACCATTTTCAGCTAAGGACAAGCTAGGGTAGGGGTCAGTGGGTGGGGCCAAATGATCGCCAGAAATACCAGTTCGCCCGAACCAGTCCAAACCGGTAGAATCCCACCCCTGGTTGGGTCATGAATGGCTGCAACAAAACCCAAGCTCAGGGAGCACCAAGGACCTCACAGTTCTCTTCTACCTCCTCAACCATCAGTCCTCTTCCTCCTCCTCCTCCTTCTCTTCCTCCTCCTCCTCTCTACAACCCCTCCCATCTCTTCTACCACTGATGATGTTACCTAGTTGGGTCATGAAACGTCTGGAAGAAAACAAACCCAAGTTCAGAGAGCACCAAGGACCTCACAGTCCTCTTCTACCTCCTCCCCCATCAGTCCTCTTCCTCCTCCTCCTCCTTCTCTTCCTCCTCCTCCTCTCTACAACCCCTCCCATCTCTTGTACCACTGATGATGTTACCTAGTTGGATCATGAAACGTCTGGAAGAAAACAAACCCAAGTTCAGACAGCACCAAGGACCCCACAAATACAAAGTTATTATAATTTTGCCTATACTAAAATGTACGATGTATTGATGCCACACTGTGAATGTATTGTTTTGTATGTATAGATTGAAATAAAAAAAAAACCTGATTAAACAAAAAAAAAATACAAAGTTGTTATTACCTTTATTGTCAGAGTACAACCTGTGTACAATGAGATTGGCTGAACTCCTTTGAAGGTTGCTCAGCTGGGTGATTGATTGTCTCTCAAATGGGAATAACCCCACAGATGTCCAGGCAACATCTACCTGCCCTCTACTTACCTTCAAAAGCTTAAAATGTGAAGCGGGCACGATGAAATGCCTGTTTTGTTTCTTCACACAGATGCTGCAACTGGAGAAGGGGGGGAGGAGGAGGAGGAGGAGGAGAAGAAGAAATGTAAATTGGGGAGAGAGACTTAACAAAAAGCCAAGACAAGTAGGTTGAGCCCGCGAGTGAAGGGGGGAAAAAAAGGAAGTTTTTGTAGCCCTTTTTGTGAGGAAAGCAAATTGTTTTCCTCTGCTACGAACAGCTTACATCCTGCCACAAAACCTTTAATGTTATTAAGCAACAACATCTGGCTAACCAAGGTACTTGGGAAGAACTTGATGGTGGATTAAAAATGTCAAATTCAGTCAGAACGTCGGACTGACTGGGTGAACATCATCGGCATTGACAAATCCCTAGCCAGTCAATTGCAGAAGGCAGCTTTGCTTGGAACAGCTTACATCCTGCCACAAAACTTTCAATATTATTAAACAACAACAGCTGGCTATCCCAGCTGCTTGGGAAGAACTTGATATGTGGACAAAAATAGCAAATCTGGTCTGGCTGGCTGGCTGAGAACCCCTTGAATACCACTATCAGCATTGACAAAATCCCTGTCAGTCAATTGCAGCTTTGCTCAGAACGGCTTACCACAAAACCTTTAATATTTAACATCGGCCTATCCCAGGTGCTTGGGGACTTGATAAGTGGATAAAAATACAATATCCAGTCTAAACACTTGGCTGATGGTTGAGAACTACTTGAACACTATTGGATTTGACAAATTCCCCATCAGTCAATTGCAAAAGGCAGCTTTGCTCGGAAGAGCTGACATCCTGCGACGAGATCTTTAAACACCATTAAACATCCACATCTGCCTAGAAGGAAGCATTAAACAGGTGGATCAACATGCCAAATCTAGTCTAAATATCTGGCTGACTGTGCAGCCAATAATAACAATAATCAGGGACAGAATACAAATAAAGTTGCCACCAGTTCGGTGGGCGTGGCTTGGTGGACGCGCTTTGCGCGCATGCACACACTTTGCATGCACATGCGCACCAAGCACGTACTTTGCGCAGGCGCAGAGTTGTTTTACTTCTCCTCCTGGAAGCCTGCACGATGCCGGTTGCTGCAGCAGCTGCCGCGCGGCGCTATTCTGCGCCACGCAAAGCAGCTGCGCTTTGAATTCTGGCCATAAAAGTGAGTATAGGAGACCGGACAGGCGGCGGAGAGAACCAGTTCTCTCTCTCTGCTGCTCATCGCCGCTACTGGCTCTCCAGAACCGGGCAGAACCGGTCGCATTTCACCTCTGACTATAATCTCAAAATATCTGGAGCACCACTCGGACACCATCGGCATTGACAAAATCCCCACCTGTCAATTGCGGAAGGCAGCTTTACTCGAAACAGCTTACATCCTGCGACTTGATCTTGAATGTTTCTGAATATTCACATCTGCCTATCTCAGGTCCTAAAGGAAGCCGTCAACAGGTGGACAAATATGTCAGATCTAGTCGAAGTATCCAGCTGATCATACGACGAAGGATAACACGCCCTTTACCTCTGTCCCAAGGAGAAAAGTCACCTGGTGATACTTACTTGCAATCAAAAACATGAAGGTTATCGGAGGCCCAGACTTCAAACCGGACGGCGCCGCAGTGACAGCCTCCCGTGTGTTTCACCAGCCCTTGGTACTCACTAAAGAGAAAGAGATCCGTTCCCGATCATTTCCGGACCCAAGGAATTACAAAACAGGCAGCCCTAGACTTACGACCACAATGGAGCCCCCCCCCAACACACACACATTTCCGTTGCTAAGCGAGACAGTGGCTCGGTGTGCTCTGCCCATCGTTCTCGCCACAAGTTCAGGCAATCCCTGCGTTGTTAAATTAGTCACACCGTTCGTTAAGGGATTCTGGCTTCCTCGTTGTATTTGCTTGTCGCAAAAGGGGATCACCGAGATGCTGCGACCGTCACAAATATGAGACGTTTGCCAATCACGGGACCATGGGAGTAAATCTGAAAAACGGCCCTGCGCCACTTTTTCCAGGGCCGTTGTAACTTCGAGCAGTCACGAAGCAAACGGTTGTAAGTCAAGGACTATCTGTACAGCCACTAGTGTGGGTATCTGCAGCTTTGGAGCCGCATGCGGCTCTTTGGGCCCTCTGCTGTGGCTCCCTGTTGGGTGATCCCACCACCACCGGCTGGTCCCGCCCCTCGCCCTCCCCTCCCCGTCACTCCTCGCCTGGCCTGAGACGGTAAAACACAAAAAACAGAAATGAGAGGGAGGAACGGAGGAAGAAAGAGAGAGAGAGAGACACACACACACACATATTTCCCACAGAAAACATTGGGAGCCACAAAACCTGGGTGGGGTCATGTGACTGGGTAGGAGTAACTGTCAACTCATAACATATTTCTATGGTCTTTTTAAAATTGCCAACAGAAAGGGAGGGGGGAGCAGTGTGGCTGTTTGCAAACCAAAAGTGCATTCCATAAATGTTTTCAAAGATAGTAATTAGGTGACTGAAGTTTCTGCCGGGCAAAATTCTAACTGGAGAGCAAGATGGATGACTCTGGGCTATGGAGGTGTCCCATTGGAGAATATGAATTACGATACACCCCAGGGAGTAGAGGGGAAAACCAGGGTCAAGGGTGACAGTGAATGATGTGCCTCAGAGTCAGCTGCACCCAGGCAGTGCCGGCATGTTAACTCCCAATAAATCCTGTTTAGTTTTGGAAGTTTGGCTCAAGACTCAAGATTTAAATGGGGATAACTGTGGGAATCCTGACAGTGACATTGAGTTGGCCACGCCCACCCAGGTTTTGTGGCTCCCGGTGTTTTCTGTGGGAAAGGGGTCCAAATGGCTCTTTGAGTGTTTTCAGGTTGCGCTACTGGATTAGAAGAATGGAATACACAGCTGTAATTCTGGAGATTTGACTCATTTGCATTTGTTCTGTTTACACCAGGGATATGTCCTATCTTGGCAGCTTTTTAAGACCTGTGGACTGCAACTCCCAGAATTTCCCCAGCCAGGCTACCTTGGGGAATTCTGGGAGCTGAAATCCCCAGGTTCTTAAAGCCGCCAAGGTAGGACATACTCTGGCTTTACACCAAAGAGACCATATTTTTCCCTCCAACTCATCGGTTTCTCAGCACGCCTACCATGCAGGGTAGCACCCCCAAAATGTGTAGATTTTCCCCTTTAACCTCCGGCTGCCTCATGGATGTCTAGGCCTTCGTCCTTGAATCCATGCGTGCAAATCCAATCCATGTGCCTCTTCCCAGCTCAGAGGTCTGGAGAAAATATCTTTGGGGTGTGGGGTGAGTAAGGGTCCCAGGCATAGACCCTAGAGGGGCTCTGGGGGTGGAAGGAAGACCCCTCCTACACACACATACAGATTCAGGAAATCCACCCCTTTTAAAAGCGAGCCCCTCATTTCTCTTCCAAACTTTCTTTCTGGAGGGGTTCAGATGAGGGTGTTCCTTAAAGACATCGTTCTCAAGTGCTGGGAAATCTCCGAAAGCCGCAAACAAATTAACAGATTAACAGAGTTGGAAGGGACCTTGGAGGTCATCTAAGTCCAACCCCCATGCCCCCGCCCCCCGCCCGGCACGCCATTTCTAACAGAGGGCAGTGCAGTCTCCTCTTGAAAGCCTCCAGTAGAGAAACTCCCACAACTTCTGAAGGCAACTTCGGTTCGGTTCTTTCCAGCTTCCGGGTACATATGCCAGGCATTGGGGCGCCCCTTCCTCATGTGGGGAGGGGGGGGGTTGTTTCAAACACTTTACAGGACCCCCAAGTAGCTCTGCCTCCCCACCCACCCAAAGAGAAGGCCCAGGGTGACCCAGACAGGGGATCCCCAATGCCAGCACAGAAAATCCCAGGCTAACTCAGGATTCTACCTTAAATGGGGGGGTGTGGGGGGGCAACCTAGGGGTCTCGCAGCCACAGTAGCGGAGAGACCCACCTTCGCAGCTCTGCACATCGCCCTGAAAGAGGGGGTTCATTTGGTTTGCACTCAAAAAAAGGGCTCATTTGGTTTGGGAGTCCAGTAAGGAGTTTATTTGATTGGCAAGTCCAAAAAAGGGGTTCGTTTGGCTTGCAAGTCAAAAATTGGGGTTCGTTTGGTTCGCCAGATAGCAAAGGAGTTCGCAAATCCAAAAAGGGGTTGGTTTTGTCTGCAGATCCTAAATGGGGTTTGTTTGGTTTGCAAGTCAGAAAAGGGGTTCATTTGGTTTGGCAGTCCAAAAAGGAATTTGTTTGATTGGCAAGTTAAAAAAAGAAGGGGAGGGGGGTCACTTGGTTCATGAATCCAGAAAGGGGTTTGTTTGATTGGCAGGTCAAAAAATGGGGTTCGTTTGGTTTGTAAGTCAGAAAAGGGGGTGTGTTTGGTTTGCAGCTCAAAAAAGGGGCTCAAAAGGAGTTTGTTTGAGTGACAAGCCAAAAAAAGGGGGGAGGGTTGCGTGATTCATGAGTCCAAAAAGGGGTTCGAAGAATTGGTAGGTCAAAAAATGGGGTTCCTTAAATTTGCAAGTCGGAAAAGGGGATTCGTTTGGCTCGCAAATCAAAAAAATGGGGTTCACTTGGTTCACGAGTCCAGAAAAGGGTTCGTTTGATTGGCAAGTCAAAAAAACGGGTTTGGTTTGCGAATCCAGGAAGGAGTTTGTTTGATTGGCATGTCCCCCCCCAAAAAGGGGGGGGTCGTTTGATTGGCAAGTCCCAAAAAAGGGGGTTCCTTTCGGTTTGTAAGTCAAAAAAGGGGTTCGCAAATCCAAAAAGGGGTTGGTTTGGTATGCGGATCCCAAATGGGGTTCTTTTGGTTTGCAAATCAATAATTGGGGTTCGTTTGGTTCGCGAGTCCAGAAAGGGGTTTGTTTGATTGGCAGGCCAAAAAGCAGGTTTCCTTAAAGTTTGCAAGACAGAAAAAAGGGTTGGCTTGATTTGGGAATCCAGAAAGGAGTTTCTTTGATTGGCAAGTCAAAAAAAAAAAAAAAAAAGGGGGGGGGGGAGGAGTTTCCACTTGGTTCCCGACTCCAAAAAGGGGTTCGTTTGATTGACAGGTCAAAAAATGGGGTTCGTTTGGTTCGTAAGTCAGAAAAGGGGGGTTGTTTGGTTTGGGAGTCCAAAAAAGGAGTTTATTTGATTGGCAAGTTAAAATAAAAGGGGGGAGGGGTTCGCTTGGTTCATGAGTCCAGAAAGGGGTTCGTTTGATTGGCAGATCAAAAAGTGCGTGTGTGGGGGGGGGGAGGGTGTTCCTTAAGTTCGCAAGAGCAGGAAAAGGGGTTCGTTTGAGTTCGCAAGATAGAAAAGGGGTTTGCTTGGGTGGGTGAGTCCAGGAAGGAGTTCGTTTGATTGGCAGGTCCAAAAAAAAGGGGGGGTTTCGTTTGATTGGCAGGTCCAAAGGGGAGGGGGGGTGTTCGTTTGATTGACAGGTCCAAAAAGCGGGAGGGTCGTTTGATTGGCAGGTCCTTTGGTTTGTAAGTCAGAAAAGGGACTGGTTTGGCTCCCCGCAAAGGGACAGAGGAGAAAAAGGGGGGGGGGTGTCGGGGGGCGTGGCCTTCTCCCTCCCCCCCCCCCCAAAAAAAAGCCCCTTACTCACAAGGTGTCGAGCAGCAGCTTGGCCGCCTCCTCGCAGCTGACCCGTTGCCGCTTCTGGAACTGCAGCCAGCGCTCCCGCTGCGCGCCCAGGGCCAGGCTGGGGGGCTCCTCCGCCGCCGCCCCCGGTGCCGCCGCGACCCCCGAGCCCGGCGCCTTGGGCGGCTGCTTGGCCGGCGCCCGGGCCGCGCTCCTGGAGCCCCGCTCGCGGGCCGGCGGAGGGACCGGCGGCGTCCGCCTGCTGCGGCCCGGGGATCTCCGCGCCTTCCCCATCCTGGCCGGCCGCTCCTGCGCTGCGCTGCGCTGCCCGGCCGGCCGCTGGAGGGCGAGCCTGCTCTGAGGAAGAGGAGGAGGAAGGAGGGAGGGAGGGAGGGAGGGGGAGGAAGGAAGGAAGGAAGATGGATGGATTTAGGGGAAGGGAGGAGAGGAGGAGGGAGGAGGGAAGGGAGCAACCTCTGGGGAAGAAAGGGAGGGAAGGAAGAAGGAAAGAAGGAAGGAAGATAAATAGGTTTAGGGGAAAGGAGGGAGGATGAGGAAGGAGGGAGATAGATTTAGGGGAAGGGAGGGAGGGAAGATGAGGAGGAGGAAGGAAGGGAGGAAGGGAGGAAGGAAGATGGATGGATTTAGGGGAAGGGAGGGAGGGAAGATGAGGAGGAGGAAGGAAGGGAGGAAGGAAGATGGATGGATTTAGGGGAAGGGAGGGAGGGGAGGAGGAGGAAGGAGAAAGGGGGGCGGAGGAGGGAGGGGAGCAACCTCTGGGGAGGAAAGGAAGGGAGGGAAAGAAAAGGAAGGAAGATAAATAAATAGATTTTGGGGGAAGGGAGGGAAAGGGAGGAGGAGGAGGGAGAGGATGAAGGAGGGAGAGGGGAGATAGAAAGGAAGGAAGTTGGATTTAGGGGAAGGGCGGGAGGGGAGGAGAAGGAGAAGGAGGGAGAAGGGCGGAGGGGAGCAACCTCCGGGAATGGGAGGGAGGAGGAAGGAAGGAAGGTAGGTAGGTAGGTAGATAGATAGATAGATAGATAGATAGATAGATAGATAGATAGATAGATAGATAGATAGATAGATAGATAGATAGATAGATAGATGGGGAGGGAGGAAGGGAAGGAGAAGGAGGGAGAGAAGGTAGATACATTTAGGGAAACAGGAGGGGGGGAGGAGGAAGAAAGGAGAGGGGAGGAGGGGGGAGGAAGGAAGGAAGATGGATGGATTTAGGGGGAGGGAGGGGAGGAGGAGAAGGAGGGAGGGGAGCAGAGGAAGGAGGGGAGCAACCTCTGGGGAGGGAAGGGGGGAAGGGAGGGGAAAAGGAGGGAGGGAGGGAGGAAGGAAGATAGATTTAGGAGAAGGGAGGGAAGGGGAGGAAGAGGAGGAAGGAGGGAGGGGGAGCAATCTGGGAAGGGAGGGAGGAAGGAAGGTAGATTAGGGGAAGGGAGAGAGGGGAGAAGGAAAGGAAAGGAAGAAGAGAGAAAGAGAAGGAAGGAAGGAAAGAAAGAAAGAAAGAAAGAGAGAGAGAGAGAGACATTGGGGGAAGGGAGGGAGAGAGGAAAGAAGGAAGAATAGAAAGCAACCAAGCAAGAAAGAAAAGGTTGGGGGGAAGGAAGGAAGGAAAGAAGGGAGAGGGGGAGGAGGAAAAGGAGGAGAGGGTGTGCTGAGGGGGCAGGAGATCAACCAGGCACTTTTAAAAAATGACAATTTTTCACACTTATGACCATTGCAGCATCCCCAGAGCCATGTCATCACAATTCGGACATTTGGCCACTGACTCATATTTATGATGGTTTGCAGCGTCCCCGGGGTCACCTGATCCCCTTTTGTGACTTTCTGACCAGCAAAGCCAACGGGGAAGCCGGATTCATTTAACAACCAGGTTCCTAATTTATCAGTTGCAGCAATTCGCTTAACAACTGTGCCAAGAAAGGTCGTAAAATGGGGCAAAACTCACTTAACGAACATCTCACTTAACAGCATAAACGTTGGGCTCAGTTGTGGTCTTAGACTTACGATTGCAATTGACCTCCAAATTTCTCTTGCTAAGTGAGACCATTCTGAAGTGAGTTTCTCTCCGTTTTACGACCTTTCTTCCAACGGTTGTTAAGTGAACCACACCGTTGTTCAGCAAATCCGGCTTCCCCACGGTTAGTCAGAAGCTCGCAAAAGGAAGCTTACTTAACCCCGGGACCCTACAACTGTCATAAATATGAGTCGGTTGCCAAGCATCCGAATTTGGATCGTGTGATATGAGGTCGTAACTGTGAATAATGGTCATAAGTCTCACTTTCCAGCCCCTTTGTAACTTTGTATGGTCATTAAATGAACTGTTTTTAAGTTGAGGAGTATCTGGTTGCCAAATACCAAAATTGTGGTTGTGTCGGGGTTTCCATCAGCTCAGCCGACTTCCCAAAACAGATCCATAACTTCACCTCCAAAATTATTAATCTCAGAATAGTAATAACTAGCTGGATTCCTGTGCTTTGCGACGAAACTATGTGATCAAAATTCTGCTTCTGCCTACCAGCATCCATCGGCATCCATCTGGCTAGCGTCCTGTCAGTCTGTGAGAAAGTTGAGGCCTGTTTGGAAACTGAAAGAGTAGTTGCTGTGTGAGCAAGCAGGAGACAGCAAGGAGCCTGGGCGTGGCTTAGCTCAACTGTTCTATAGTAAAGTTGCTTGGTGCTTTGAAATTGAAACCAAAACTCCTCTCCTCTCCTCTGCTTGTGTTTTGCATTTGGAAGAGATTTCTTTCCAGGTGGGGAGGGGGAGTAGAACTCCTTAGCATCAGAGCGTGTTAATAACAACAACAACAATAATAATAGTAGTAATAATAATATAGGAAATACTAATAGCTTTGATGGTCATTTTGAAAAATCCTTTCTTAGTGAGCACCTAGAATCCAAGAGGAACATAAGCGTCCAGTTTCAAGTTTGTAGGCTTGATGGTTCTGGAGATTTTGTGATGATGCATGAGTGGTATTTTGCTTTTATATATATAGATAATAATATTCATATTCATATTATTGGTAATAACCACATAGTAATAATAATATTTGCTTATCCATACTAATAAATCTTCATTGTATATGTAATCATTCTCTTAAACTTTTAAGTTTCTAACTTGTTTCTGTTAACTAATCATTGATAAAATGAATCCCATGTTGAAAAGTATTATTTTTCTTCTTTATTTTAAGTGAATATCATTGCTATTATTACTATTACGACTTTTCAAAACTAACTGTACTTAGACAATACATTGTTCATGTAGATATTGAGTTTTTATGTTTGCTAAAGAAAAATGTATAAATAAAACATTAAATTTATAGTATTAACCTCCTTCGAAGAAGCAGTTGAACTGGATTCTTTTGGAAGTTCCTGGTTCTATAAACAGCAGCCCATGACTCAGTCATAAATTACAGATGATGCATGCCAATTTTTGTTAAACAAATGATCATCACCCAGACTTGCAAAGCATGTTTCCTGTACTGGACCAGATGACCTCAGCAAGAATGGCAGGCCCAAAATGCTCAGGACTATGGGTTGGAAACAGGCGGAACAGCCTTCATCCTACAGTGGATAGAATGATGAATTTGGGATGTGGAATTCAGAATCTTTCAAAGCTGAAAAGTCTAGTGAAAAGAAGGACTAGGGAAGACATGATAGGGTATTCCAATATTCTTTTTTTTTAAAATTAAATTCAGAATAGAGCTGGAAGGGACCTTGTAGGTCATCTAATCCAACCCCCTGCTTGAGCGGGAGACCCTACACCCATGATGGCGAACCTGTGGCACGCGTGCCATAGAGGTGGCACGCAAAGCCATTTGTGCCGGCACGCGAGCCGCAGACAAACTTATCTCACTGTGCATGCGCGTGCTCCCCAGCTGATTTGGGGCCCGTTTGAGCCCTTTTTCGGCCTCCCAGAGGGTTAAGGACAGCTTCTGCAGCCATTGCAGGCTGAAAAATAGGCCCGTTTCATCACTTCCTGTAATACGAGAAGTGACGAAACGGGCCTACAGTTCGGCCTGCAAAGGCTGCAGAAGCTGCCCTCAAGCCTCTGGGAGGCCGAAGAAGGCCTCAAACGGGAGGCTCAGCTGGGAGGCTCAGTGCAGGTAAGGGGGTGGTGGTGGCGGGGATTGCGTGTGCATGCGCAGGGGGCGGGAGGCCCACACGCATTGCCTTCTGGGTGCTGGCATGTGAGAGAGAGAGAGCGCAAGTGCGCACACAATTTTTGGCACAGGAGCCCAAAAAGGTTAACCACCGCTGCCCCACACCATTTCTGACAGATGGGACTCCAATCTCTTCTTGAAAGCCTCCAGTGATGAAGCTCCCACAATTTCCGAGGGCAAAGCTGTTCCACTGGTTGATTGTTCTCCCTGTCAGAAAATCTCTCCTTATTTCCAGGTTATTTCCAAGCACTAGAGGGCAGGACAAGAAGCAATGGATGGAAACTAATCAAGGAGAGAAACAACTTGGAACTAAGGAGAAACTTCCTAACAGTGAGGACAATTAACCAGTGGAACTGCTTGCCACCAGAAGTTGTGGGTGCTCCATCGTTGGAGGTTTTTTTAAAAAGTCTGGACAGCCACCTGTCTTAAATAGTATAGGGCGGTGGTTGCTAACCTTTTTGGACTCCTGTGCCAAAAATTGCGCTCCCCCCGCACACCCACTGCTCATGCGCACACAATGCCCCCCCCCCACACCACCCCCTTACCTGTCCTGTGCCTCATAGCTGGATTGAGGCCGGTTTGAGGCCTTTTTCGGCCTCCCAGAGGCTTGAAAAAAGCCTCTACAGGCTTTGCAGGATGAATAATAGGCCCGTCACAGGAAGTGACGAAACAGGCCTATTGTTTGTCCTACAGAGGCTTTTTTCAAGCCTCTGGGAGGCTGAAAAAGGCCTCAAACCAGCCAAAAATCAGCTGTGAGGCGCGCGTATGCGCAGTAAGGTAAGTTTGCCTGCGGCTCACGTGCTGGCACAAATGGTTCTGCGTGCCACCTATGGCACTCATGCCGTAGGTTTGCCATCACGGGTATAAGGTTTCCTGCTTGAGCAGGGGGTTGGACTAGAAGACCTCTAAGGTCCCTCCCACCTCTGCGATTCTGTTATTCTAAAAGAAATTAAAGAGGCCCTTGAACCAAGCTCAATTCCTGATGGCACAATCACGCAGACAGGAAATGATAATTACAGCTCTGAGCTGTTCCAGAGGCTTTTCCTGTTGTGGTTAAAAACGGATTTTTTTCTCACAGCTCTTCCAGCCCCAGAAACGGTTTTAGGAGCAGAGCAAAGCAATGTGGATAATTGAAGTAGAACCAATCAGTGTGTGGCGGCAGCCAAAAAAGCCAATGCAATCCCAAATTGCATTAACAGAGGGATTCAATCAAGGTTCAAGTGAGGTACTAATACCACTCTATAAAGCCTTAGTAAGGCCATACCTAGAATTCTGTATCCAGTTTTGGCCACCACAGTATAGAAAGATGTTGAGACTCTAGAAAAAGTACAGAGAAGAGCAACCAGGATGATGAGGGGACTGGAGACTAAAACATATGATGAACGGTTGCAGGAACTGGGCCTGGCTAGTCTAGGGAAGAGAAGGACCAGGGAAGACATGATAGCGGTCTTCCAATATTTGAGGGGCTGCCCCAGAGAGGAGGAAGGGGTCAAGCTATTTTCCAAAGCACCTTTGAAGGCCAGACAAAGAATAATGGATGGAAACTGAACAAGGAGAGTTCATTCAACCTGGAAATAAGGAGAAACTTTCTGACAGGGAGAACCATGGAACAGAAGTTGCCTTCAGAGGTTGTGGGAGCGTCATCATGGAAGTTTCCAAGAAGAGATTGCACTGTGATTTATCAGAGATTGTGTAAGGTTTCCTGCTTGGGCAGGGAATTGGACTAGATGACCTACAAGGTCCCTTCCAACTCTGTTTATCTGTTATGGGTGTGTGTATGTGAGGGTACAGAAAAAGAATCAAGCTAGAAACTCTGACCTGGTTTCCAAAGTTCCTGGGGCGTTCAAAGTTCCTTTACAACCCGTGTGGACAAGACTTTTGAGTTTCCAAATAAGTTTCTTTTCTCCCCCACCCTCCAGCCTTGCTCTCTTTGCAGGAATGTTGGCGTGATCATGAGTCAGCAGCACAAAGTTTCTGGGAAGCCTGCCCATTTTATGATTCAGGTGAAGAAATCGCAAAGGGCACGGGCAGGCTCAACCAGAACGGCTTCCTGCCTGCGCTAAGCTGCTTTTAAAACTAGCCTGAGCAAAGGATCCATCCACAATTTCTGCAACTCATTTAGGCTGCCCGGTACAGGGGAAGTATCTAGCTCCAAAAATAAGCCCCATTCTGTATTTGTAATCCTCGGCTTACGACTGACAATTGAGCCCCAAGTTTCCATCGCGATTCAAAGCGATGAAAGTGAAACTCACTTTAGGGGAGTTTTAAGTGAAACTCACTTTAAGTAAGTTTAAGTAAGTTTTGCCCCATTTTACAGCCTTTTTTGGCCAGTCGTTAAATGAAACCCTGCCGTTATGTTAGTAACACGGTTGTTAAGTGAAACTGGCTTCCCCTATTGACTTTGCTTGTCAGAAGGTTGCAAAAAGGGACCGCGTGATTCTGGGACGCAGCAATCGTCATAAATATGAGACAGTTGCCAAAGGTTGGAATTTTGATCACAAGACAACAGAGATGCTGCAATGGTCGTAAGTGTGAAAAACGGTCACAGGTCACTTTTTTCAGTGCCGTCGTGGCACTAAACGAGTGATTGCGTCAAGGACTAGCCGTAATAATGAAAGCCAGAAAGTTTGTTGAAACAGATCTAAGATCTCCCACTTAGAACTGTTTTCTGCTTAGCGTTTATTTTAAAAGTAACGTTGAGGCACTCCCTTAGAAAAATTATATAATAATATTATTCCAGTTAAGTTGAGAGCCGTCTTGAAACTTTCGTCTCATGGCTATATTGGAGAAGCGATTGATCCAGAAGAAGAGGTCTTTTCATATTGATCATTCTTAATGGACCTTCCAGGAAAAAAATATTTAAATCCCATATGGAGTTTTAGACTTAAGAAACCCCGAAAAAATCCCGATTGGCTCAAATTCAGTACAAAAGTTCTTAAAAATAGGCAAGACAAAACAAAGATTACTTGTTGGAAGGATCAGGGAAGCAGAGAACTGGTTGGAAGGATTAAAAAGGTTTTTTTTTAAGAAAGCTACAGTTTCCAGGATATTTAGAATAGAATAGAATAGAATAGAAATCTTTCAGTCTGAAACTAAAATCAAAGAATTGCTCACAAAATATAGTTATAGCCATATTCCCAAACTTTTATTACCCCCAAACTGCTTATCAGACAGTCTTCTTAAACTTCGAGGGCCAGTTATAAATCCCTTCAACACTGTCATAACTTGGAATGGTCACTGAACAACTGATTGTAACTCAAGGGCTACCTGTGAAATAAAAACAGTATCACTGAATGATTTCCATACTACCCCAACAAATCACCCGTGGGAATTTCATCCATTTTTGTCTTAAGGAGAATACTTCTGGGTGGTTTTCACATATATTTTAGTACATGTGGCAATCTGTGAATCAATTTAAATGTCATGGTTTGTGACAGGTTAATGGGTTTGTGGATTGTCCAAAGGAAAAAAAAAAAACACATTTATCCAATTTGGGATAATTTACTTAGGTTTGGGAAGTAGTGACCTACCTAGAGAAGATTTTAAATGCTTGAATTTGAGTGATCTTGTTTCCAGGTTTAATAAAAACAATTCAACCTTGCGTTTAATTCTTAGGATGCTAGGAAGTAACTATATCATTAATTGATAAATTGGTCCTCTATTGCTGTTGTAATAAATACTTAAATAATGTATTCCTATTAATGTTGTTTAGGATGAATTCAGTTAAAAAACAAACATTCTCAAATGTGATCTTTTTCTGTTCAATCTCATTGAAACTATTCCATTTTTTTCTGGAATCTTCTGCATTTTAGCTTTTAAAATGAGCACTGTAGACATTTCAGCCAGTGATTCAGTTCATTCAGACTTATCCAAAGAGGCTTGACTGGACATGTCCAGCTCTCAGCTGTCATTTCCAGACCATTAGATCATCTCAACTCAATTTCCATCAGAATGTCAGAACAGCTCTGTGTGTTTTGCCAAAATAGCAGGAAGAAAAGAAAGAAGCATTTTGCCATTCGGGTCTAAAAATTAATCAGGGCTACTTGTGCTAATTTTATTTATTTAGATTGGAAGCTTTATATGGCCAGCCACCCATTCTTGGGGACTTTGGGCGGCTTATAAATAAGATTTGTAAGGTTTGAAGAATTGCAATCAATAAATAATCAGCCCACAGGAGTATTTTCCAAAAAATAAGATATTTACAAAAGCATAATTTGGCACAGAAATGCAGATTCCAGGCCAAAAGCTAAAACAGTGGTTTATGCTGAGGAGGTTTCCACAAATGTATGTAGTCCAGTTTTTCTCAAATTTGGTAACTGAAAAATGTGTGGATTTCAACTCCCAGAATTCCCCAGCCAGCAAGGGAAGATTTTTGACCGTTCAAAGTTATAACAGTACTGAAAAAAAAGTGACTTATGACTGGTTCTTGACTTATGACTGTCATAGCAACCTGAGTGTCATGTGATCTGAATTCAGGTGCTTGGCAACTGGCAGGTATTTACAATGTCTGCAGTATCCCAGAATCGTGTGATCACCATTGGTGATCTCCTCCGAGCTGGCTTCCAATAAGCAAAGACAATGGGGCATGTTGGATTTGCTTAACGACGGCATGGTTCACGTAACAACTGCAGCAATTCATTTAACAGCTGTGGCAAAAAAGGATCGTAAAATTGGGCAGAATTCACTTAGCAACCGCCTTGCTTAGCAGTGGAAATTCTCACACTGATTTTGGTCATAAGTCAAGGATTATCTGTTCTTTGGGAAAACAACCTCCCTTCCATACATATAATAAAAGTGATTACTTCTGAGTACAAATAAAAGAAAAACAGAAATTTCCTCTGTATTGTCAACCTTTTCTTAAGAGACAAACAAGACAGTCCTATAAAATCTATTTGGTTTTTTATTGCCTAGAAATCTTTTGATATAATCAAAGCAATCGCCTTCTCTAATGGCGTACAAGACTCCATACAACAGCTCTTTTGTAAACACACAGATACTTCTTTCCATACAGAAGGGGTTTTTTTTTACCCGTTGCCAAGTGACGTTGTTTTTTTACAAACCTCAAGCTGATTTCAATTCTTCTGAGGACTCTAATAAATGCACCCACGTGATCAACCTGGTCATAAGATTGGGATGTATTGTTTGCATGCCCTGCAATATTCCCGGCAGCAATTGTTATCCAGAATTATCAGCACAGCATAGAAATGTGTTTTAAAGGTGTTGCAGAACAAATCACAATTCTCCCTTGCTTGCACCATGGAAATCTCCATATACATTTAGAAACACTACAAATTATTGCCAAATGTTAAGGTTTTTATTGACGCAGAATTCCTCAGACAGAAGATGGGTAGAAATTGTTTTAAAGGTCGTTTGTAACAGTATAAAAGTATGGAGATGGGAAGCGACTAGGTTAGGGCAAACACATTTTAATTATTTTATCTCATCTCCTGCCTTTCATTGCTTTCGCTGTTTCTTGTTTTTCTTCTTCTTCTTTTCCTGTGCATTGCTGATCCCAAAAGGAAAAAGCCCAAGGGATATCCTTTCTCAGAATTGTGTCCACCTGAGTCTCGGGTCGTGCATCGATTGATATCAAGGGAGGGGACAGGAGTTATTTTTATCCATAAAGCGTTGAAGGCCCTGCTGCACAGATAACTGGCTGTAAGTCCCTGTGGTTGGACACCAGGGACCAATTGAAATTGCTACTGGTATACTGGCCTCCCTGCTGCCCAGCAGTATCCCTGCCTGGGCTATTGGATGCTGGTATCAAGCTGGCAATACAGTCTCTGAAGTTTGGGCACTTGGGGATTTCAATTTGCAATTTGTAATGTCGATTCCAAGGAAGCTCAGAAGTCTGTGGCCTCTATGGTAACCGTGGGCCTGCTTCAGGTCATAGACAACCCAATGCATGCCAGCAGCTGCACATTGGATCCAGTTTTTTTGTCTTAGGATCTGATAGTGGAGGACATTAACACATCTGTTGTGTTGGTCAGATCATTGATTACTTTCAGTCACTGGTGCCACCTTCTGTTATGGGAAAACAGAGCTTATTCGATCAGCCTGCTTCAGGCACTAGATCAGGGGTGTCAAACTCACATTGTCACAGCAGCGTCATGTGACATATCGGAACTTTCCCTCCTTTTGCTAAACCGGGTGGGGACGTGGCCAAGACGTGATGCAACCAACCTGCGGGCCACAACAGCCCTACACTAGATGGATCTTATGGGATTCCACAGAGACTGGGATTCTCACTGAAGATCCAGTGAGTGATTTGACCAAGACCTTGATCACCATCTGGAACTGGTGGTGTCAGGCACCTTGGACTTCATCACCCCATCTCCGCTTCTCCCTGTACACTGTGCTCAGGACAAAAAAATTAATTTACTAAGTAGCTCCAGAAGATGAAGTGCCAAAAGAGACAATTGGAGAATTATCAGAGGAAAACTCACTCAAGCCAAAACTGAATAAATATGGATGAGAACCCATATTATAGATGACGTTCTAGATTGTGGTGATCAAAGGTGGTGAAGCATTAAGATTTGTCCACTCTTATTGCATCAATTCATAACTGCCCAGTGGCCCTTTTTGTGTTGATTCGGTCCCTGCTAAATAGGGACAGGATATAAGATTATCTGCAAGGCTGCCATAAGTAATAATCTGCCTTTTTGATGAATAACATTTCTCGGATTCATGCTGAATTGACTTGGACGAACCAGGAGCGAGGTCTTGTACGATCTGGGTTGAACGAGAGGTGGTGACTCATGAGTAACCGGACAACGTTCTCTGTGCTATTAATTCAGTTGTCTGTGGGATCCAAGTCCTTCTTGGATTAAGACAGCCAAGGGGCATGTAGCCTGTAGTTCAGTGCCAACTTCTTTGAGAGGAAGGGTGGCGGGTCTTTCTACTTTGGAGGAGGCTTTTGAGTACCCTCAGGCCATTCACAATGGGTTTAGGACTATTGCAGCATCCCATCACCATATGACTACCATTTGCATGCTTCACAGCTGGTTTCCGACCAGTCAATGGAGTGATAAATCAACAAGTTGCAGTCACATGATGCCACGCTTAACCATCACTGTGGAAGTTAGTTCATAAGTCCATCATCATCATTTGATGTCTTGCTTAATGACCATGTTTCTTATTGATGAAGTTGCTGTTCCCAATTGCCGCTATAAAGAAAGGACTTATCTCTACCGTAATCCACAGTGCTATTTATATAATTGTATTTTCTTTTATTCTTTGAGTTGCTATGAATTGATTTGGAGATGGCTGGTGTCTCCAAAATAAAATAATGCATTAAAAATATTGGTTAAAAAGATGACCCTACTAGTTTACTTTCTTTAACTGTTTCTTTTGTCTTTAGGAAAATATAGAAAGCTTGGAAAGTATCCAAAGGGAAGATAGTTCTCTGCATTCATGCAAGGCCAACGAATCTCCCTCCTAATGGAGGTTCTCCACAAAACCATCCTATTTAGAAAAGGATTGCAGATTCAGATTACAAAAAAAAAAAAAAAATTTAGTAGGGATGGATGGGGACAGTTTGGGACAGAAAATGCAATCTGTCTACTATCTATGGAAGCCAACTGGTTACATTTGTATAACAACTCAGCTGTTTCAGCCCTTTTTGTAGGCTTGCAAAATATGCTGAATCACAAACTGTGGGCTGGGTTTAATTAAGACACTTGAGTGGTGGAATTTAAAATTTTTTGCTACCGGTTCTATGGGCATGGTTTGGTGGGCGTGGCGTGGCTTGGTGGCATGGCAGGGGAAGGATACTGTAAAATCCCATTCTCTTCCCACTCCACTAAAATGCTTTCCAGCTCCGTTCTTCTATGCAGGGCAACAAAAGAAGACCCAGCCGATCAGCTAGGAATCGGGAGGCAGAGAATAGATGGCGGTGGGGGCAGTCAGAGGTGGTATTCCAACTACTCAAAATTTCTGCTACCGGTTCTCCGAACTACTCAAAATTTCCGCTACCGGTTCTCCAGAACTGGTCAGAACCTACTGAATACACCTCTGCACTGAACTAAAAATATAGCCAAGATTAAAACAAATTAAGGTGGCTATGTTATGCATCTATGGAGGAGGGAAACAAGTGAAGTTGTGCACAGCACGACTTCATTGTGCAAACAACAGAAACTATGCAATCAGCATCTGTCATCAACAAATAACCCAATTCCCCTTGTTTGCACAATGATATCTTCAGTTTGGAATAGAGGTGACTTTCTAGAGGTCTCCCTATATTTGAGGGACTATCACAGAGAGGAGAGGGTTGGCCTATTCTCTAAAACATGTGAGGGCTGGATAAGAAGTAATGGTTGGAAACTTAACAAAGAGAAATCCAACCTAAAACTAAGGTGAAATTTCCTGACAGCGAAAACTATTAATGGAACAGCTTGCCTTCAGAAGTTGTGGGTGCTCCGGCACTGAAGGTTTTTAAGAGATTGGACAGCCATTTGTCTGAATGGTATATAGTTTCCTGGTTGAGTAGGGAGTTGGACTACTAGAAGACCTCCAAGGTCCCTTCCAACTCTGTTATTCTGTTATCACTGGAGGTTTTCAAGACAAGATTGGAGAGCCACTTGCCACATTGATATAGGTTCTCCTGCTTGAACAGGGGGTTTGACTAAAAGACCTCCAAGGCCCCTTCCAATTCTGTTGTACTGTTAATACAATTATTAATACCACTTTAACGGACTTGGTTAACCTCTGATTTGAATACAGTGTTTATAGCTGAAAACAAGTCCACAATCTCCACTTAATATATCTTTTATTAGTCTAGGGCCCTCCAATATGATGGATTTCTGCCACATGCTAAGCCAAAACATGTCCAGCTTGGTATTGGTTTAGAACTGTTGAAAGAAATATCCTTCTGGGTTCAGTTCCAAGTGGGGAAAAAGACACTGGAAACATGGAGGCTGCTTGGAAGTTTGGCCTGAAGCTCCAGAGAAGAATGATCACATGCTTCAAGGTGAGAAGAGAAGGGGAAAAAGAAAGGGTTGAGGTGCTGAGTGTGCCTGGGTTTTATACCCTCTGTTGGGATTTGAATTGGAGCTTGTATTCTAATTGGTTGCCAGATTCCCAGGGGCGGGGGTCTTAACTTTGTAGGCTTGGTCTGGACCACATGGCTTTACCTGAATGCTGGCTAATGCAATCTTCCCAGACCATGTGGTGAGATGGGTGATGCTATCATTTCCTGAGGGCCATCCTTAATCCCATCACCCTGGAGTTCCTTCTTATGTAAAGTATTCTGGCCCAGGCCTTAATGGCCCACCCATTAACAAAGGTGGGGGTAAGTTTCTGCTTCTTGAGTTGAGTTTCTGCTTCTTGGGTGACTATTCTTTTTAGGAGAAATATTCTGCCTTTTTAATATTTCCTAGGCTATTTCAATTTTTCTAGGAGAGGGGTGGATGTTAACTTCCTACAGAACTTTATACAAAACCAGCACTTCTGGTAAATAAATTATGATTGGCAACTTAATAGCTTCCAATGGATCCTCGTCAGTTGAACTTTGTTCAGTAAATTATGGAAAGGCAAGACAGTGTTGTTGACATACAGATCTCATAGTTCAAAAGCTTCCATGGTCACCTGCGGGAGACAAATGATGTCCCAATGGATCATGTCATACTATAAATGAGACAATTTATGTACTTGCACTATGAGCAAAAGATAGTTCAAATATCATTGTTGCTTTTATTGGACACCCGATTGTGGTTATATTCACTCTTCAAGCCAAACTGTTTCTAATCCATCTTCAAACAGTTCTCTTTTAGGATTTCTCTTAGAAAAAGTGGAACAATAAAGAAAGAAGATGCCCAGATCCATTTGCTATCAAACTTCAACCAATCAATTAAAACTTTATTATAATCTTAGGCCAGCATTATAATAAATTTCAAATAGTCACAGAAGGTAATTCTGCTTATAAAGATAGTTCTTAACTTATACCTATAATCGAGTTTGGAATTATGGTTGTTAAGTTATATGGATTACCACATAAATGTGCCCAATTTGCAAACTCTTTTGCAGTAGTCATTAAGTGAATCCATTGTCTGCAATGGGTACTTTTAGTCAGAAATCAGAAATAAATGGTTTCCAGGAAAATGATGTAATTTGTGGTACCAAGACTGGAAGCAATCATAAATGCAGTCCAGGCATTGAATGCCCAAAATGTGAATTTGGGTCATAAGAAGGCCTGGGGAGATCTATTGTAACTTTGAATGATTGCTAAGTGGTCAGTCATAAGTTGGTGATAATCTGTATATTAAAACAAGCTATAGTCACGCCAGAGTTTTGTTCCTTCTGTTCTCAGGCAGAGGGACAAATTTTTGGTACAGATCCAAGAAGGAAACTCTTGCAGCCAGCAGCATAAACACAAGATTGGATTTCAGATGCCTTTTGCCTCTTCAAAAATAATAAAACCCTCCAAAGAAGCAAACAGTCTCAGTCTCAGGCTTCCCTCTTCCTGGAGGAGAGGAAAAACAGGATTTTCCAGGAACAGAACTAGAGCAGTCAGGGAGAAAAACAACCTTTAGCAGCTCTGTTGTTGCCTTCCATTTGTTTTTTGAAACCAAATCTGGTTGATAAGAAGACTCTGTCCTTTCAGAACTATTTATCACATGAGGGCCTTGGCATTTTAAGAAAATGTACCTTGGAGTGTTATTCATGCATTTCACTCTTTCTTTCTCTTGTTCCTTCTCTTTCTCCGTTTCCTTTCTTTTTGGTCTTTTTTCCTTTATAATCTTCCTTCCCTCCTTTCTTCTTTTTCTTCTCATCTTTTCCCCTTTTTATCTTTTCTTTTCCTTCGTTCATATCTTCCCTTTTTTCTTTCTTCATTTTCCCTTTTCTTTACTTCTCATTTTCCTTCCTTTTCTTTCATTTTTCCTTCCTGCCTTTTACCTTTTCCTTCCTTCCTGGTCTTTTTTCTTTTCTAATCTTCCTTCCCTCCTTCCTTCTTATTTTTTCCCTTCTCATTCCCTTCCTTTTCTTTCATTTTTCCTTCCTTCGTCTTTTTTTCTTTCTAATCTTCCTTCCCTCCTTTCTTCTTTCCTTCTCATTTCCCTTCCTTTTCTTTCATTTTTTCCTTCCTGTCTTTTACCTTTTCTTTTTCCTTCTCATTTTCCTTCCTTCTTGGTCTTTTTTTCTTTCTAATTTTCTTTCCCTCCTTTCTTTTTCATCTTATTCCTTTTCTCATCTCTTTTTCTTTCTTCTCCTTCATTCACATCTTTTTTTCACCTTCCTTCCTTTTTCTTTCTCATTTCCCTTCCTTTTCTCCGTCCTGTCTTTTCCTTTTCCCCTTTCCTTTTTCTTCTTCTTTCCTTCTCATTTTTCCCTTTCTCATCTTCCTTTTTTTTTCTCATTCTCATTCTTTTCCTTTCCTGTATCTTCCCCTTTCTCATGTCTCTTTCCTTTTTGTTTTGTTTTTCTATGTTAATGCCTTTTTTAAAAACCATGTGGTATCCCAAAAAAAGAACTTTCATGCTGAAGTAGGAAAACAAACAAAACTCAGCTTGTTCTCCTCAAGGCAGTCAAACTTCCTCTTCAGAAAAGCAATGGCAAAAGGAAAAAAAAACCTTGAACCTAAAATATACTCTTGATTTCTAACTGAGAAAAGTGTTTTGTGCATATTTTTTTCTTTTTCCTTATATTGTTTCACTCTTGATAAGTAATTAAACGCCTCAGAGACGTTTTCCCGCCTTTTACCCCTGAAAACTGCCCTACTTCCCCCCACCCTACCCCCACCTACTTTGTTCTTCTACGCATGCGCCAACAGGCCGTCAGCCTCCCTTTTTCCTTCCTGCCCTTTCTCGAAATCTTCTTCTCAGGGACCGAAAAGCCTTAGCAACAAGAATGACCTCACTGCGCACCAATCAGAGGCGGCCTTCTCTGGAGCATTTCTCCCTCCCCTCCCAACCGCCCAGGCGCAGAGTCCCGATCTTTCCAGAGCTTTCCTATTGATTGCATCTTACGGAAGCCAATCAGCATTCATTCTTTCTGTCTCTCACCAATGGCGGCTCAGCAACGTTTTAGCCCCACCTCTTGACTTCGTAGAATTATTCTTCCGACGATAAGGAACTTTTTACCTCTATTTCGTATCCATCCTCCCCTCTGCCTCCACCTCATCCTTTCGAGACCGGTATTAACAGGGAAGCACATATCATTTAATATATTTTAATTTTTTTAAAAAAAATTCGTCGAATGAGAGGAAATTGAGACGCAGAACCCGCTTTTTAGGGTGTTCTCTGAGGAACTATTTCTTCACGCGGAAGAATATTAAAGCGAATCTAAAGGGCGGGGCAACTAAGACAGAACCGTATAAATACTAGTGACGCGTTGCTGGGTAGACAGTTGCGAAGAAAAAAGTTATCAGAAGTTCGACGTGTTGTCACCGCGATATTATTTCCTTCAGGCTGCCTGAGTGAAGCGGTAAGATAATGAAGAACAGATTATGATTAACATTACTTTTAATGATTATTATTAGATTTTTTAAAAATCCCGACTTTATTCGGGGAAATTTAGCTGCTCCTGTTCGGACAGGGCTCGGTGTGGCGTCACTGTTGGCCATTGTGGCGAGGCGCGGGCCCGTGAGGAGGGTCCTGACTAACCCCCGGAAGAGAAGATAGGGTGGCTCCGCGGTGGGGGGGGGGGACTCGGGGGTGCCGCTTTCGGCGCCCGAGACGTCAACATTTAGAAAAGGGGGTGCTGAGAGTAAAAAATTAAAGACGATTTTCCGACAAATACCTCAGCCTTTGGGGAAGGGAGCGGCGCTCAGTTATGGATTTCGACGGCCTGATCCCTCTCCTACCACCTTAGGCTATAAGCTCCGCTTCTCAGTAGGATTTCCTCCCCCCCGCCTGGCGCTCTTTCATTTGCGTTAATTAGGACAGGTGAGGTATTTGTAGCTGAACCCATTTGAAGGAGAAGGGGGCGGTGGATTTGGGGTTCCTTCGAAAGTAAATCTCCCACTAAATGGGTATTTGTTCCATTAAATAAGGTATAAGGTTTCCTATGGTGGCACCTCTCTCTCTTTTCTCTATATATCTACCTACCTCTTTCCCATTCCCCCCTCTATATCGCCTATCTCCCTCCTACCTACCTCTTTCCTGCTTCCCCCCTCTGTATATCTCCTCTCCCCCTCTATCCTTCTACCTCTTTCCAGCTCCCCCTCTATATCTCATCTCTCCCTTGCTCCCTCTGTATATCTTCCCTCCCTATCTATAGATTCTACTTACCTCCTTCCCTCTACCCCTCTGTTCATCTCTCTCTTCCCCTCTCCTTCCCTCCCTTCATCTTATTAGGGGCAATTAAATTGCACTGCTCATTGATAAGATTACAAAAGGTGACATTGAAGGTGTTATTGCGTCATTCGGATCTGAATTATTAAATTTATAGAGATTGGGGATCAAGGCACTAGAAGGGATGAATATATACAGGTAGTCCTCAACATGACCACAATTGAGCCTGAAATTTCTGTTAAGCAAGACATTTAAGTGAGTTTTGCCCCATTTTACACTTCTTGCCACAGTTAAAGTGAATCACCGCAGTTGATGTTAGTAACCAGGTTAAGTGAATCTGGCTTCCCCATCGACCTTGCAAAGGGGGAATCAGGTGACCTTGGGACACAACAACAGTCATAAATATGAGTCAGTTGCCAAGCATCTGAATTTTGATCATATGATCCCGGGGATGCTGCAATGGTCATAAGTCACTTTTTCAGTTTCTGCAGTCACTAAATGAGCTGTTAGAAGTCAAGGACTATCTGTACTTAGGAGTGCAATTGAGCTCAAAATTTATGTTAAGTG
>CM042836.1:3525489-3602989 GCA_023653725.1 Bungarus multicinctus
TCCAGGTCAGAAGGATGGATGGCTGAGTCAAACTTGAGCCAGTCAGGATCTAACTTCCGGGCCGTGAGCAGTGAGTTAGCCTGCAATACTGCATTGTAACTACTGCACCACCACATGGGTGACTTGATTTAGCTTAGTCATGAGTTACCACTGATGGGCAGGCTCCATTACAGTTAACTCAAGGTCTTACATGTAACGTATATACTTGGCCTAGTTTAATTTGACTCTTAGCACTTCTTTTTTGGGAGGAAAAAAATAGATCTCTGAAAGGAATGTACAATTTTACCCACAATATATAATTTTATATTGGCACAGAACAATATGCTGGCAAAATATGCGACTCCATTTTGTTAGTGGGGAAGAAATAACTATAATTGTTAAGATTGTCACTGTCAAGTTTGCAGATAAAGCTCGTCTTAATGTTTCCCTGAAAATACGACCTACCCTGAAAGTAAGTCCTAGCTTGATTTTGCCATGTGTGCCCAATATAAGCCCTACCCCCCAAATAAGCCCTAATTAAGATCCCATCCACTCCAGAGTGCACGGTTAAAAATTAAGATAGAGTGGGGATGGCGGGGGGAGCTGCCCTACTACTACTATAGTTGTAGCCAGGCCTTACACACCCTCATAACCTGCTTTGCCGTCTTCAGGCAGCCACAGAAATTCCTGAAGGCCTCTGATAGCGAGAAGGAGACTGGGGCGGTGCGCGCAAGTGAGGGTAGTTGGTGGATGACGTCCCCCGAAAATAAGACCTGGTGTTTTTTTGAGTGGCAAAAAAAAAATATGGTCTTATTTTCAGGGAAACAGTTGCCTCCAAAAACTCAGATTTTACCTACAACAACCCATTAGTAAAAAAACTGCTTTTGAAGGGGAAGAAGTGCTGGCATTTATAAATCTCTTGCTGTGTAGAACATGGGAAATAATCTCCCTTGCTTTGCACATTTTTTGCATTTGGTGTTGACAGAAAAAAGCAAAAGAGGTCAAACCACTAATGCAGCAGTATCAACAGGACATTAAAGTGTATATAACCAATTTTATCAAGTCATAAAAGAATGTTAGGCGTTTTTAAACTACTTGAAATAAAAGGGTAAGTTCAGAGTGAATTTGTAAACGCCAAAGTAAAACCTCACCAAAATCTCATTACATCTTCTACCACTCCCAACATTGAAAAGCCAAAAATAACTTAAGCCGTCAAGTCAGAGCTTCTGGGGGATGCTAACCATGGCTTGCTGAGCTTGGCTATGCACGTGCATTTTTGCATCACATGGTTTGTCTTGTTCATGGTGACTTTGAAAATGGCACATCCTGAATTTGAACAAATGCATTCGATCATCCCTTGATTGCAAAACGAGCAGCAAAATACCCAATTTCCCCGGACTGGAGCCTATTTTAGGAGTTATAATTCTGGGTGTTGCAGTTAAAAGATTTAAAAAAAAACAGGTGAGTAGATGGGTATATAGGCAGTCCTTCACTTACACAACCACAATTGAGCCCACACAATTGAGCTCAAAGTTTGTTGCATATCAAGCCTGTGGTACAGGCTGGCTTGAGGGCAATAAGAGATATTGGTGTACCCTTGAAATATTTGAAGATTGCTATTCAATTAAACACACAGGCAGTCCTCAGCTTAGAACTCTGTTTAATGACAGAAGTTACAATGGCACTGAAAAAAAGTTTAAAAAGTGACTTTTTCACAGGAGTGTAGATGCTTGTCAACTGAGTCATTGTCATGCCCCTGTTGGAGTCTGACTCCGAGGGAGAGGAGGAACAGCTGACGGAGTGGAAGTGTAGCTCCGGAGATTGTGGAGGAAACGGGAAGGGCACAGGCCAGCTGGGCAGTCAGAGGAGGATGCAGGCCCATCCCCTCTTCATCCTAGGGCACACAGGGAGGAGCGGAAAAGGGAGAAACATGAATGGCATGGTCTATGGGGGAGGAAAGAGCCCTGATCCCCTTCGTGGGCTGCAGCCGTGAGGAAAGTTTTAAAAAGAAACTGCGCATGGCTCAGTGCTGAAAGCAAAGCGTGAAATCTACTTTTTCAGTTCTTATCTGAGTTCTGGCCCTTCCCAGTGTGTATTTCGATATCTCTGGATGTTTTCAAGCCCTTATCCTGCCTTGTCTCATTAATTGCTTCAGTGTGGTTTATGTGGTTTTTTTTCTATTTATCATTTATATGTATTTTGAGTTTGAACGGAATTTTCGCAACTGTTTGGGGGGAGTTTTTTCTCCAGTCAATGATAATTGGAGCTTTGAAGCCAAGCTGAAGGAATTAAAGGAACTTCACCTGTTTTTGTGACTTTGTTGCTTTTGTATCCCACCCTGGGTCATCACAATTGCTATTAGAGTAAGCACACAGGCAGTCCTCAGCTTAGAACTGTCTGTTGAATGATAGAAGTTACAATGGCACTGAAAAAAGTTTTAAAAAGTGACTTTTTTTCACAGGAGCGTAGACGCTTGGCAACTGAGTCATATTTATGATGGTTGCTGTGAATTTGTCAGGGTTCCGACAAATGCTCTAATCGAATCGTGAGCCTCGAGCCAAACTTCAAAAGAAATCCAATTACTTATTAGGAGCAACATGCCAGCACTTATCCTAAGGAAGCCAGCTCTGACTCACGTAATTTACAGGGCACCTATGACCCTGTTTCCTCCCCTCCCTGGGTGTGTCATAAATCACGTTCTCCAACAGAGAACTTTCCCGGGCTCTAGAGGTCACGCCCCTCCAACTGGATCGGTAACCCGGGATACAGCCGTGGTAAAGCATGCGTGGAATGTACTTCCGGTTTTGATTGCCTTGCTCTTCCTTCAGGGTTTCTCCCCCACTCCTTCCTACGGCAACTCAAAAGGAGTCCAGGAATGCTTTATGAGTTGACATTCTTGGGGAGGGTCTTCTGAAGCCGCTTTTGGGACCTGGCGAGCAAAGTCAATGGGGAAGCCAGATTCACTCAACAGCCATGTGACTTCCTTAACAACTGCAGTGATTCCCTTAACAACGGTGGCAAGAAGGATCACAAAATGGGGCAAAACATATTTATTATGAAATGTATTCCCCCATCCTCCCCATTTTATATCCGAGGACGACTCTGGGCAGCGTATACTTAATTGTCTTGTTTAACAATAGAAATTTTGGGGCTCCATTCTGGTCATATGTTGAGGACCAAGTATTTTGGGATTCCTATCAGCCAGTCAGCTCAAGTAGCAGTCAGTCTTATCTCACCGTTGCCGGGAGCTGATGGCCATGCCCTCCACATCCAGATCAACAGAACTACGTGAGGTCAAATGAACCCCTGAACTTCACAATATGTCCGAATCTACTCGCAGCACAGAGATTGATGTGTCTGTGGAGATTGTCCGTCATCCAGGTCATGCTTGTCCCAAAGGTGCGGTTTTTCAAAATGCAACTGGTTTTTTTCTTTGAAGATGTTTCGCTTCTCATCCAAGAAGCTTCTTCGGCTCTGACTGGATGGTGGGGAAGGGAAGGATTTATATGCCTTGCAGACAGCTGGTCATCTCTCTATATAAAAGCAAAATACCACTCACGCATCATCGCAAAATCTCCAGAACCGTAAAGCTTACAAACTTGAAATTTGGCACATATGTTCCTCTTGGCTTCTAGGTGCTCACTAAGAAAGGATTTTTCGAAATGACCATCAGAGCATTAGTATTTTCTATATTATTATTATTAGCTCTGATGCTAAGGAGTTCTATTCCCCTTCCCTACCCGAAAGGAAACCTCTTCCAAATGCAAAACACAAGCAGAGGAGCGGAGTTTCAGTTTCAGTTTCTAACCCTGAAATAACTTTAAAGTGCTCAGTTCTCATAAGTTTTATCAACATTTCTACTGACATGTTTGTTTCAGTTAAGACAATAATTCTTCCTTGAAGACAGTAACGACGGTGGGAAAATACAGATCATCCTGGACCTATGATCACAATGGAAACCCAAATTTCCGTTGCTAAGCAAGATCATTGTTCCCAAAGGGGGTCCTATATCTGATATTACAAAGCTTCTCCTCCGGAAATATTGAATTGCTAACTATGGCATACAAAATCTTTACTAGACCAATACTCGAATACAACTCATTCTGTCTAGAATCCACACTGTATATCGGACATTAATACAATTGAGCAAGTCCAGAAATATTTCACAAGAAGAGTTACTACACTCCTCTGCTTGCAACAGAATACCCTACACCACCAGGTTTGAGATTTTGGGCTTGGACACCTTGAACTACGCTGCCTATAGTTGGACTTAAGCGTAGTACACAAAATTATCTGCTACAATGTCCTTCCAGTCAATGACTACTTCAGCTTCAACCGCAACAATACAAGAACACACATCAGATACAAACTCAACGTAAACCGCTCCAAACTTGATTGCAGAAAGTACGACTTCAGCAACCGAGTGGTCAATGCCTGGAATGCACTACCTGACTCTGTTGTTACATCCTCTAACCAACACTCCTTAACCTCAAACTAACCACTATTGACCTCACCCCATTCCTAAGAGGTCTGTAAGGAGCGTGGATAACTGCACCATCGTGCCTACCGTCCCTGTCCTACTGTCCCCATTTATTCGTACCTTTCCTGTATTCTTACTCATGTTTATATTTATACCTATTATCTTGTAAGCGATTGACAAATCAAATAAATAAATAAAATAAAATAAAATAAAATAAAAATAACAGGACCCACCACCTTAAATAGAATCTGGGAGCCAATGCGGCTTTGAAAGAACAATAACCCTGGTGCAAATCTAGAAACTCTTGTCTTATAAATCAGCTGCAGCTTCTGGATACTCTCCAAGGGCAGCCCCACAAAGGGTGCATTGCAGTAATCCAGCCAAGAGATGGCCAAAGCATGAGTGACTCTGCACAGGGTATCCCTGATCCCGGAAAGGACACAATGGGCACACAACTCCAGTTGTGCAAAAGGCCTTCCTGGCTGTCCCACCCTCCTTTTCCTCTTCCTCTCTTTCTCTTTCTCCTTCCTCCGGAAAATTCTAAATTCGGAATGTTCATAAACGGTTTGACCTTCTTTTCCTCTTTTACAGATAGTCCTTGACTTACGGCCACCGCTGGTCATATTTCCAATGCTAAGCAAGACAGTGGTTCAGTGAGTTTTGCCCCATTTTACGACCTTGCATGCCACTGTTGTTAAGTGAATCACCAAAGTTGTTAAATTAGTCCCATCGTTGTTAAGTGCATCTGATTTCCCCATTGACTTTGTTTATCAAAAGGTCGCAAAAGGGGATCATGTGATCCTGGGGTACTGCGACCGTCATAAATATGAACCCAGTGTAAGAATTTCAATCACTTGACCTCAGGGAACTTTGGGAGTGGAAGCCCACCCCTCTTAAAGCAGGCTGGCTGGGGGATTCTGGGAGTGGAAGCCCACCCCTCTTAAAGCATGCTGGCTGAGGGATTCTGGGAGTGGAAGCTCACCCCTCTTAAAGCATGCTGGCTGGGGGATTCTGGGAGTGGAAGCCCACCTCTCTTAAAGCATGCTGGCTGGGGGATTCTGGGAGTGGAAGCCCACCCCTCTTAAAGCAGGCTGTCTGGGGGATTCTGGGAGTGGAAGCCCACCCCTCTTAAAGCAGGCTGTCTGGGGGATTCTGGGAGTGGAAGCCCACCTCTCTTAAAGCATGCTGGCTGGGGGATTCTGGGAGTGGAAGCCCACCCCTCTTAAAGCAGGCTGTCTGGGGGATTCTGGGAGTGGAAGCCCACCCCTCTTAAAGCAGGCTGTCTGGGGGATTCTGGGAGTGGAAGCCCACCCCTCTTAAAGCATGTTGGCTGGGGGATTCTGGGAGTGGAAGCCCACCCCTCTTAAAGCAGGCTGTCTGGGGGATTCTGGGAGTGGAAGCCCACCCCTCTTAAAGCAGGCTGTCTGGGGGATTCTGGGAGTGGAAGCCCATCCCTCTTAAAGCAGGCTGGCTGGGGCATTCTGGGAGTGGAAGCCCTCCCCTCTTAAAGCATGCTGGCTGGGGGATTCTGGGAGAGGAAGATCTCCCTTCTTAAAGCAAGCTGGCTGGGGGATTCTGGGAGTGGAAGCCCACCCCTCTTAAAGCAGGCTGGCTGGGGGATTCTGGGAGTGGAAGCCCTCCCCTCTTAAAGCGGGCTGGCTGGGGGATTCTGGGAGTGGAAGCCCACCTCTCTTAAAGCATGCTGTCTGGGGGATTCTGGGAGTGGAAGCCCATCCCACTTAAAGCAGGCTGTCTGGGGGATTCTGGGAGTGGAAGCCCACTCCTCTTAAAGCGTGCTGGCTGGGGGATTCTGGGAGTGGAAGCCCACCCCTTTTAAAGCATCCTGGCTGGGGGATTCTGGGAGTGGAAGTCACAATAACTGGAAAAATCACGCTCTAGTGTGATACACAGATTTATCATGAAATAAGGAAGTCAATTGAGGCCAGCAGGAGTTGATACCAAGAAGACAATACATTGAAAAGAAAACAATACCTGAAAAATAGCCATGACTGATTTCTCCCCTGGGCTAAGCTAAACCATAAACCTGGTTGCATTCATGCATCTTGTGAAGGGTTTTTTCCACCCTTCTCTGGGAACAGGAATTGTTGCAGTCCAACTGAATCAAATGTTTTCCTTTTCTTTATCAGCAGCCGGAAAGTAGATCAACCCTACACAATATTTTCTCTGAGGAAAATATATTGATCTGTTGGAAGGCAGCCCAGAAAAACAAGCCATTAATTTGGACTGTCCTGCATTTTCCCAGAAAGGGGATCGGCTAATGCAGAACTTGGCGAGAAGAATGTTGAAGGTACGTCATTATATCGAATATTAGGATGAAAAGCACAGATTCAGGGAAGGGGATGTGTGTTATGGTGAATCAAAATCAGCATAGAGCTGGAAGAGACCTTGGAGGTCTTCTAGTCCAGCCCCCTGTTCAAGCAGGTGTTCTTACCAAGGCTTCCTGAGACCGTAATTAAGTACACGCTTAGTTAAAACAGCTCTTGTTTTATTGCAACGCCAGGAATTATTTTCATTCCCAGCCAGTAATGAGTCCCAAACAGTCTCTAGAGATAAGCACCCACCTTTCTCTCCTTTGAATTGCTGCCAACAACTAAAGTGCCAAATGAACTATAAAAAAACCAACCGAAGTACGAAGTCCACAAAGAGCTTCAAGGATTAATAAGAATAGAACGAACGACTTTGCTTCCTGCAAAGGTTTCTTCACCTTTGCCTATCCTTTATACCTTATGGGAGGGGCAATAACCTCCCGGCCTTACTCCTGAGTTGCCCCTTTTGTCTTAGCTGCTCTTGCCTTCTAGCAGCTCTGTGCACACATGCACTGGGAACAGGCTCCCCTTGTTCCTCTGCTTTGTTGCTGCCAGATTCTGGAGGCTCCGGAGTCAACACCCCACTCCCAGATGGTCCTGGCCCCATCTATGCATCGGACACAGGATTCTTTTCCGAGGCCTCCCCAGACTCCCGGACTCTTCCCTGTTCTTCCCCACTGTCCAATTCCGTTGCCATCTGCACAGACTGCCAGCGAACCACAACAGCAGGAGACCCTTCACCATTTCAGACAAGTGCTTGTCCAGTCTCTTAAAAACCTCCAGTGATGAAGCACCTACAACTTCTGGTGGCAAGTAGTTCCCTTGGTTCATTGTCCTCACTGTCTGGGAACGTCTCCTTAATTCCAGGTTGCTTCTCTCCTTGATGAGTTTCCATCCGTTGCTTCTTGTTCTGCCTTCAGATGCCTTGGAAAATAAATTTAGCACTTTGCTAAATGAATTATACAGAATAACATCTGCCATGGCTGTAGCTAAAAGCTGCAAAAATGATGCTTGTGTTCTCCAGGGCAGTGTCTCCAATTTTCTCCATTTTAAGGTGGGTGGACTTCAACTCCCACAATTCCCTAAGCAACATGGCTGGCTGGAGAGTTCTGGGAGTTGAAGTTCACACGATTTAATTGACTAACGATGGGAAACGTCACTGTAGGATCAAAAGAACATCCCTGGTCTTATTTGACAATTGCCCATTTGAGCAGACATGAACCCCAGGTAGTCCTCGACTTATGGAAGGATTGATACTCCTTGCAGACAGCTGGTCATTTGCAGTCTTTTTAAAGAGTCGTTGAGGCCGCTTGGAGGTTTGTGTCCTCAGATAGATGGGTCCTTCCACACCTATTTACACCACTCAGGTGACCTTGAGGACAGAGACAAACCTCCAAGTGGCCTCAACGACTCCCTAAAAAATATGCAAATGACCAGCTGTCTGCAAGGTGTATCAATCCTTCCTTTCTCAACCATCCGGTCAGAGCTGAAGAAGCTTCTGGGGTGAGAAGTGAAACATCTTTAAAGAAAAACCAGAAACTCCAATTGCCTCTTGCAAAAAAATATCTTTGGAACAAGGGATGACAACGTTCCCTTCAGTGCGAGACTGATTTAATAAATAATAAGAAATGCATTGAATTGGATTGGATTGTACTGTATTTCACAGTAACCCGTGACTTACATTCATTCCGTGACTGGTTGCACTGACAACGGCACTGAAAAAAGTGAATTACAACTGGTTTTCACACTTAACGACCGTTGTAGCAGCCCCACGGTCTTGCGATCCAAATTCAGTCACTTGGCAACTGGTTCATATTTATGATGGTTGCATTGTCCTTGGGATCATGCAATCAATCCCTTTTTGCGACTTTCTAGAAAGCAAAGTCCATGGGGAAGCCATGTCACTAACTGAACCACTGCAGAGATTCACTGCATTGTGGCAAGGAAGGTCGTAAAATGCAGCAAAGCTGTCTCACTTGGAAACCGAAATCTTGGACTCAGTTGTAGTCATAAGTCAAGAGCAATCTGTATTTGTATTGTATTGTATTGTATTGTATTGTATTGTATTGTATTGTATTGTATTGTATTGTATTGCATTGCATTGCATTTTATTATATTGTACTGTACTATATTGCATTGCATTGTATTGTATTGCTTTATTGTATTGTATTATATAGCATTGCATTGTATTGTATTGTATTATATTGCATTGCATTTTACTGTATTGTATATTGTATAGTATCATATGTATTTCATTTCATTTCATGCAAGAACTTCCTTGCTCTCACTCCGTACAATTTTCATCCCCCCCCACTCCCACCCCGAATGAAGACCAGTTCTAAGTCTCTTGATTCCCGCCCCCCCCCCCACATTTACAAAAATAAAATAAAATTGGTCGCGTTCTCCTCCTTAAGGACTAGACACTTAATCGATACTCAATCCATACAATACACGTCAGCATACAAAACATCAGGCCGCTATCTGGATTCCCTCAGGGCCCCAAAGGAGCCTTCAAAAAAACTTTCTGATCCTTACCACATCCCTTTTGCACATTTTTGGGTGTGTTTTTGTTTCCTTTTTGCCTCTTTCCTTTCAAAGAAATCACATGTGGTTTTTTTTGTTTTTTTTTAGCAATGATCCATTTGATTCCATGGGAATCAAGGATTTCACATGACAAACTCAAGACCGGGGACAAAAACATTCTTGCAAGGATCAAAAAAAAATGGAGAAGAAACATCTTTTAAGCCTGGAGACTTAGGTTTTCCACTTGAGACAGGCAGTGGTTGAACGGAGAGAGGCCGGCTATGATCTCGATGTCTCTAAAATAGAATATAATTCTTTATTGTCCAAGTGTGATTGGGCACACAAGGAATTTGTCTTCGGTGCATAAGCACCAAATGGTGTACATCAAAGCTGTAAGTGATAAATCGTGCTCATAGTCGCGTAGCGCCCATGTGACGCCTCTCCTGCGCGAGCTGCATTGGTTGCCGGTGACTCTCCGGGTTCGCTTTAAGGTTCTAGTTTTGACCTTTAGGGCGACCCATGGCATGGGACCAGGTTACCTTCAGGACCGCATTCTGCCAGTGATCTCCAACAGGCCGGTGCGTTCCCACAGAGAGGGTCTGCTCCGGGTGCCGTCGGCCGCTATGTGTCGTCTGGCGGCGCCGAGGGGTAGAGCCTTCTCTGTGGGTGCCCCCGCCCTCTGGAATACTCTGCCACCGGAGCTCCGTACTGGCACGGACCTGAGGGCCTTCAGGCGCGTGTTGAAGACCTGGCTCTTTGAGCAGGCCGGCCTGGGCTGAGATAATGGTTTTAATTTGGTCTCCATAATATTTAATTTTAAATTGGGGTTTTAAGGGGGGGGGGTCTTTTTAGTCTCAGTAATCAGCCAATTAATTTAATAGTTTTTTAATTTTTGTATATTTGTGGGTTTTAGATGGGCTGTACACCGCCCTGAGTCCCTTGGGAGAAGGGCGGTATATAAATGTAAATAATAAATAAATAAATAAATAAATAAATAAATAAATAAATAAATAAATAAATAAATAGTCATCCTAAATACATTCATAGTGATAGTCACAGGATACTAAATAAGCCATCAACATAAACCTTACTGGGAAACTAAATAGCAAAACTAAACTAAATAAAACAATAAATAATAACTTGCCTCCAGAAGTTGTAAATGCTCCAACACTGGACGTTTTTAAGAAGAGATTGGATCACCATTTGTCTGAAGCGGTGTAAGGTTTCCTGCCTAAGCAGAGGGTTGGAGTAGAAGACCTCCAAGGTCCCTTCCAACTCTGTTATTCTATTCTACGTGCAATACAAACCATAAAGATACAAGGAGCAAAGTTATAGTCATAAGGAGAAGAGGGGATAGTTAATAGGTAGGATGAGAAAAATAATAGTAATACAGTCTTAGTAAATACAGTAGTTTGACAGTGTTGTGGGAATGAGTTGTTTAGCAGAGGGATGGCATGGGGCGGGGGGGAAACCTGTCCTTGTGTCTAGTTGTTCTGGTGCGCAGTGCACTATAACGTCATTTTGAGAGTTGAAGTTGAAACAATTTATATCCAGGATGTGAGGGGTATGTATCCGCCCTGGTGATAGGAAGGGCATCCGGCCATTAAACCTCTCTGCTTGCTCCATTCAGTTGCCCAGACTCCACCCCAGGGGTGGGCTTCAAAAATTTCATCAATTGGTTCTCTGTCTGGTTGCTGGGTGGGCATGGCCATGGTGGGTGTGGCCTAGTAGGCCTCCTGTACTACAGCGGGGGTTTGTGTGTGTGTGTTTTCACTCTACCCGGGCTCCTGAGGCTTTCCTCGAGCCTCCAGGAGGACGAAAACGGCCTTCCCCAGGCTCCGCGGCCTCCCCCAGGCTCCAGAGGCGCTCCAGAGGCCAGAAACGGGCCCACTTGTGGTCTTCCAGAGCCTCCGAGAGGCCCAATTTTTTGCCTTCCCCGAGCCTCCGTGCGGGCCTTATATTTACCTGGGATCCAAAATGGGCCTGTGGAGACTCCTGGGCTGGGCGCAGTGGGGTGGGCGGGGTCAGGCAGGAGGCGGGATTTGAGGGTTCTCCGAACAGCGCAGAATCTTAGCTAGGGGTTCTCCCGAACCTCTCCCCCCCCCCGAACCCCCAACAACCCATCCCTGCCTATAACGTCGTTTTGAGGGTCGAAATCACAACAATTTATATCCAGGGGAATGTGAGGCGTCTGTATCTGCCCTGGTGACAGGAAGGGCATCCGGCCATTAAAACGCCCTGCTTTCTTCATTCAGTTGCCCAGACTCCACCCTGCAAGGGATTATGGGGTCGTTAAATGAAGAGGATGATGATGTGAGGGGTCTGGAGACATTTTCACAGCCCTCTGTGTGAAAACCTAACACAAACCTAACCCAGGAGACAAAAACATTCTCGCAAGGATCAAAAAAAGGAGAAGAAAGAACTTGGAGATTCTGGGGGGATTTTTTGCAACTTGAGACAGGCGGTGGTTAAATGCAGAGAAGCCGGCTAATGTTTTTCGGTGTCTCTAACCACAATCCTGCGATGGAGCGATGCTCACATCTGACAGCTTGGCTTGCTGATCTCATTTGCCTTCTGGCACTGGGAACCGTTTCCTCTACCTCCTTCCTTCTCAGTAACGTTTACAACATCCTTGCTGGCAGAGATACTCCAGGCTTCCCTGCTCTGGGTGGAACCTCCGTTCTTCCACCGTGCCTCCACCGATCTTGCGGTGGGGAGGTTGTGTTGAGGGTTGCACAGACCCAAAACCAAGTCCATTTCTTGGATTCGCCTGCTAAACTCGGTCGCTGAAGATCCCTTGCAAAGGATTCCAAAGATTTGGGGGGACAATTTAGGCATCGTGGAAACCACGTTATCCGTGAGTATCTTCTTCGTAATCCGAAGAGCATCCTGTCAACCCCAACTTGTCAGTGGGTATCTTCTTGAATGATCCGAATAATCTCCTGCCCACCCTAAAATAAATCCAAAAGGCTTATAAATGAGATGATTTTTAGAGCATGTGCAGAGGGGAGGACCAACACTGACTTAACAGTTTAGATGAGAGGCAGAAAAAAAAACCAAGCTGTTTATTTTTTGCTTTGCTGCTGTTGGGATGTATTATTACATTTAGAGAAACAGTGCAACTATTTAGCGGTGGGGGCTGAATCAGTGGGATTTCTGCCTGATGCAGGACTCACTCTCCTCTTTTCCAGGAACCAGATAGGTAAGAATCTGTTTATCTGAATCAGAGTTTCTTAAATTTAATTCTCCCAGGGAATGAACAGAGGACGCCAAACGGCATTTCATTCGTAAGGTTTATATTGATGGATATTTGGGCTAAGATTGACACTGTCGTTCGATGGGGTCTTGATAGTGGATTGTTTTTCAGCACAGGCTGACCAATCATTTTGAGTTGGTGGATCTCTGAAAGGATCTCTGAGAGATTTCCCCCACCCCCCAGACATCCTAAGACCACATTTTAAAAAGATTTTGGAGGGTTGTTTATGATATTTTCAATTTGTCCAGCAAATGTTTTTTTTTTTTTTTACAGTTGTAAATAAATAATCCTTCCTCCCTCAAATGAGGGTCGACAGTGTTTAGGTTAGCTGATGAATTGGGGATATTTTTCTGCCGGTGGAAATTGGGTGGGGTGGCAGAAAGCAAGAGCTGAGATCAGTGCAACCATTTCTAGCTGATCTCTCTTCTTCCGCTTGTGTTGATTGCTGCACACACACACACGCACGCACACACACGCACACACACGCACACAAACACAACAGCAGGCAAAGGAAGCAGCTTGGTAATGGAGCTAAGGCTTCTTCAGTTCTGGAGTGGGGAAGGGGGGCTTGTTTCAGGAAGAACAATGGCGAAGTCACGCGCTGCTAAAGGGAGATTTAAGTTCCTCAAACGATAACGCTTCTTCGCTCTCTTGAAGAAGGGGTGGGGTGGGGTGGGTTTTTTTTCTCCCAGTTGGTTGAGGACTAGCAGCTTGGATACTTCTCGCTGTCTTCCTTCTCCTTCTCCTCCCCGTTGCTGTTCCTTTCTTCCATCCCTATCCTTTTCTTTTTCTCTCTCTCTCTCTTCCTTCCTTCCTTCTCTTCCTTTCCTCTCTCTTTTCCATCCTTCCTTCTTAAACTCCAGACCTTCCTTCCTCACATCTTCCATCTTTTCTTCCTTCCTTCCTTTCTTCCTCCCTCCCTTTTTAAATTCCAGACCCTCCTTCCTTCCTTCTCTTCCTTTCCTCTCTCTTTCCCATCCTTCCTTCTTAAACTCCAGACTTTCCTTCCTCAGATCTTCTGTCTTTTCTTCCTTTCCTTTTCTTTCTTCCTCCCTCCTTCCCTCCCACCTTCCCTCCCTCCCTTCTTAAACTCCAGACCTTCCTTCCTTCCTTCTCTTCCTTTCCTCTCTCTCTTCCATCCTTCCTTCTTAAACTCCAGACCTTCCTTCCTTCCTTCTCTTCCTTTCCTCTCTCTCTTCCATCCTTCCTTCTTAAACTCCAGACCTCGGACCTTTCATATTTCTTTTCTCCCTCCCTCCCTCCCTCCCTCCTTCTCTCTCTTTCTTTCTGTCCAAAGTTCCTTCATTCTATTCCATTCCATTCCATTCCATTCCATTCCATTCCACTCCACTCCACTCCACTCCACTCCACTCCATTCCATTCTATTCCATTCCATTCCACTCCACTCCACTCCATTCCATTCCATTCCACTCCACTCCACTCCACTCCATTCCATTCCACTCCATTCCATATTTTCTATTCTATTCTATTCCATTCCATTCCATTCCATTCCACTCCACTCCACTCCACTCCATTCCATTCCATTCCATATTTTCTATTCTATTCTATTCTATTCTATTCTATTCTATTCTATTCTATTCTATTCTATTCTATTCTATTCTATTCCATTCCATTCCATTCCATTCCATTCCACTCCACTCCACTCCATTCCATTCCACTCCATTCCATATTTTCTATTCTATTCTATTCTATTCTATTCTATTCTATTCTATTCTATTCTATTTCGGAGCAAAACTCATATATAGGGCTTTTTTAGGGCTTCCAGTTTAAGCCCGGGGGTTGGACTATAATCCCTCCAAGGTTCCTTCTAATTGTTCTGTTCTGTTCTGTTCTGTTCTGATCTACTGTACTGTATTGTACTGTACTCCACTCCATTCCAAACAGGACCCAATTGCGAATTTTGATCCCATGACCACATAGATGCTATAATGGTTATAAGTGTGAAAAACAGATTGTAAATAAGTGCAATTATATCTTCAAATCATCACTAAACAAACAGTTGTAAGCCAAGGATGACTTATATTGCCTCTCCTCCTCCTCCTCCTCCTCCTCCATCATTCTGTTTGCTTGCCAGTTTTACAACCTCCTCTTCTCCTGAGAGAAGGTGGACTGCCCCCCCCCCTCAGACCCCCATATCTAACCCAACCCCTTCCCCACAATCCCCCCTCCCTGGTCCAGTTCTGCCAGCCATCTGGGTCCAGCCCTTGTCCCACCTAGCCATTGTCACCCTTGCCAGCCTGCCAACCTGGACGATGAAGAAATCCCCCTGCGTCTTGGAGACGGATGATGGCCTTGGAGAGGATGCGAACTCAGCCCCGAAGGGGCCCGCTGGGGAGGAGCAAGGACAGCCACCCTTGGAGACCCCTTTCCAGAAGGAAGCCCCTCCCTCACCCCAGATTCGGGTGAATCTGAATTACCGGCCAGGACTCGTCACGTAAGTCATTTATCACGGATACCAAGGTGGGAATTATTTTGCCGATTTTCACCAGCAGAGAGAATTTTTTGCGTTGATCTCCGTCAAAGGTTTTACGGGTTGCTTTGCGGTCCAGTGCAGGAATCTGGAATTTGGGTTGGACTAGATGACCCACAAGGTCCTTTCTAACTCTGTTATTCTGTTACCTTAAAGCGATGCACGACGCAATTATTCGTTTTTATCATTCGTTTCCTACCTTTGTTATTTTTTTTTACAAAGAACTCAAGATGGTGAACCCATCCAAAGCATCTTCCTCCTTCTATTTTTTCCCCACAACAACAGCCCTGTGTTCTGACCCAACCCCCTTACCAGCAAGAAAAACTCAAAACAAACGCAACTCAAACCTTCTTGGCTTTAATCTACAAATAACTTCTTCGTAGATAAAGGATGGTTTGCAGCCAATATAGTCCAACCAGAAAAGCCTTGACAGCATTCTTTAGATAAACCGGAATCTCCACACACAATGCTGAGTCTTTAGAATGTTTTTGCTTTCTGCAAAAACAAAAACCTTTTGAAACCAGGCTTATATTCCCTGGAGGGAAGGGCCATTACATTGCATTCTTACTCCCGAGTTGCCTGTGCTGCTCCAGCTGTTCTCTTGTACGAATCATCCTGCGTGCACGTGCACTTGGCACAGGCTCCTCGGGAACCTCCTCGTCACTGCTGCCAGCTCCCACAATCCCTGAAGGCAGCAGTCCACTCCCTGATGGTCCTGGCCCCTCATCTGAGTCCTTGCTCTCCTCAGCCATCTGCACCTGCTGCCGGGTAACCGCAACACCCTGTGGATTGGGCTGAGGCCTGAGAGAGGGGGGGACTGGCCCAAAGTCACGCAGCCAGTTTTTATGGTTAAGGTGGGATTAGAACTCACCGTCTCCTGGTGATTGGCCCAAAGGCACCCAGTGGCTTTCATGCTAAGGCAGGACTAGAACTCACCGTCTCTGGTGATTGGCCCAAAGTCACCCAGCCATGGTTATTGGGGGACATTCCTGTAGTGGATGAGGAGAATTCCTGGATGAGCCCGTGTTCTTTCTGGGGAGCACTTTAGAGAGCAAATGGGTCGACCAGAGGACTGTAAGACCAAATCCCGCCTGGATCCTTTTCCTTTCCTTCCTTCTCTGCAGACCGGATGACCCAAATCGCTTCGACAGGGACCGTCTTTTTCAAGCCGTGGTTGCGGGAGATCCGGAACAGCTCAACGGCCTGAGCGATTATCTGCGGAGAACGTCCAGCTTTCTCACCGACACTAAATATAGAGGTAGATCGCTTCTTGCTGACTTTCTTGCCTTAAAAGGTAAAGGTTCCCCTCGTACATACCTGCTAGTTTTTTCCAGCTCTAGGGGGGTGATGCTCATCTCCGTTTCAAAGCTGAAGAGCCAGCGCTGTCCGAAGACGTCTCCGTGGTCATGTGGCTGGCATGACTAAACACCGAAGGCACACAGAACGCTGTTCCCTTCTCACCAAAGGTGGTTCCTATTTTTCTACTTGCCTTTTTTACATGCTTCTGAACTGCTAGGTTGGCAGAAGCTGAGACAAGTAGTGGGAGCTCACTCCATTACACGGCACTAGGGACTCGAACCGCTGAACTGCCAACCTTTCTGATCGACAAGCTCAGTGTCTTAGCCACTGAGCCACCGCGTCCTTTATATCAATGTAAAAAATAGCTAAGCTTCATAAAACTACTAAGAGAAGATAATATTTGTAGCTCAGGGTGGAACTGTGGGGCCCTTGGTGTTCTTTGAGCTTGTTGGTTTCTTTGCAGACGTTTTATGACCCAACTAGGTAACATCATCAGTGCTAGAAGGGAGGAAGAGGAGAAGGAGGAGAAAAAAAAGAAGAAAGGAGGCAGAGAAGGAGTCCTTGGTGCTCTCTGAGTTTGGTGGTTTCCTTGCAGACATTTCATGACCCAACTAGGGAACATCATCAGTGCTAGAAGAGAATATGGGATTTGCTTATATAAAGGGGCCTACATTAAACCGCAGCCTAATCAAGGAACCACTAAGAACACTCCCACCAACAGGGCAATCCAGGGGTATATATACCAATGAATTCTGGGAGTTGAAGTTCACCCATCTTCAGGTGGCCAAAGTGGAGAAACCTTGCTTTAGGAAGATGGAAGGCATAGTGGGCATCACCCAAGCCTCCTTCTCTGGATTTCTTTCTTCCAGATGGGAAGACAGGCAAGACCTGTTTGATGAAGGCCTTGCTCAATTTGAAAAACGGGAAGAATCCCACCATCCCTGTGCTCTTGAGGATAGACGAGGAGACCGAGAACCCCAACCCTTTGGTCAACACCACTTGCACTGACAGCTACTACAAAGGTAAGGCTCCTTTTTGGGACGTTGAGGGTGGAGGAGTCTGTTTTCTAGGATGGGGTGCAGGGGTGGGATTCAAAATCTTTAACAACCGGTTCTGTGGGCGTGGCAAGGTGGGCGTGGCAAGGTGGGCATGGCTTCTTTTTTTTTTTTTTGGCAGCATAAGGGGATTTGTTTTTGGGCCTCCTGGGCCTCAGGGAGTGTTTTTGCTCCCAGGAGGCTTCCCTGAGGACCAGGAAGGCAAAAAATGGAGCAGGGGAGGGCGCGCAGCACCACCACCATCCCTCTGCATGCCCCTTTTTGCCTCCTGGGCCTCAGGGAAGCCTCCTGGGCGAAGCAGTAAGACAGTGAGGGGGATCCCGGCACAGCTGATCATCAGAACATTTGATTGTCAGGAGGAAAAGAAGAAGAAATACTTTAAGGAGTGACTGGGTGGGGGAGAATGCAGTCAGCGATGTCAGCCATGTCTGATAAGAACTGACTGGGAGGGAAAGGAGGGGTGGCTGGAGAGAGGCGGGGCCAGCCAGGGGCACAATTTGCCGGTTCTCCGAACTGCGCAGTATCATAACAACCGGTTCTATAGAACCGGTTTGAACCGGGAGAATCCCATCCCTGGTGGGATGGCTGGAAGGAAATCTTTGTTTTGGATAGGTTGGAACTCCTTCCTTCCTTCCTTCCTTCCTTCCTTCCTTCCTTCCTTCCTTCCTTCCTTCCTTCCTTCTTGCCTTCTTCTTGCTTGCCATCTCCTCCTCCTTCCTCTTCCTCTTGATTCTTCTTCATCATCTTGGTTCTTCTTCATGGCCCTATGATGGCTGCCATCTTGACTTTTTTGACCTCAATCTGCGGACACCCCTGTTAACCCTTCCATCTTTCTCCGGTGTCATTTTTCACCACCTCTGCAGGCCACACAGCCCTCCACACCGCCATCGAGAAGAGGAACTTAGATCTTGTGAAGATCCTGGTGGAGAACAAGGCTGATGTCCACATCAAGGCTTCTGGTCATTTCTTCCAGCCGCACCGCAAACGGACGTACTTTTATTTCGGTATGGCAGGGGACAAAACTCAGGTTTCATTCCACAGAGATACAAGTGGGTGCCGATGGTGGTTTTGAGGGCCAAGTGAAGCTTTTAAAGCCAGACGAGTTTTTTACATGAAATTCATCAAATTCGGTACTCAACTCATTTTAACATGAAATTTGTACTCGCCGTTTGTTTGGTATTCAATTGAAAAGCTAGAATGTGTCACTGTCGGTTGCGTTGTAACTCATTACATTATTCCTTTTTTTAAAAAAGTATTTATTTATTTTTATTATGCTTTTTCACATTTACATATCTTATTCTCATCTTTAACAATACTGTGGCATCATTGTTACATATACAAATCTCTATACATTTATATACATTTTTCTTATCTCTATTATTCTTATTCCTACTAATTGTTCCATATCTCATAATACTCTCTTCTTTGTCATTTAGCTCTAGAGTGAGTTTATCCATTTCAGCACATTCTAATGTCTTTTGGATTGCTAATTCCTCTGGTGAAATACCATCTCACTTCCAACATTGTGCGAATGCAATCCTCATGTGATGACCCAGGGTGGGATACAAAATAAACACAGTCACAAAAACAGGTGAAGCCCCTTTTATTCCTTCACTTTGCTTCAAAGCTCCAAATATCCTTGGCGGGAGACAAAAAACTCCCCCACAAGCAGTTACGAAAAGGAAGAAATGCCTTTTAAACTAAAAATGGCTATAAATTATAAAGAGTAAAAACAACACAAAACACACTGAAGCAATTAACTGAACCAGGCAAGATAAGGGCTTGAAGATGTCCACAGATATCGGAACACATACTGGGAAGGACGCCAAACTCAGATAGAAACGACAGACTAGAGATATTTCCATGCTTTGTTTCCAGCACTGGGCCATACGCATGTCCGTCCTTTTAACCAGTTCTCACAGCTGCAGCCCATGAAGAGGATCAAGGCTCTTTCCTCCCCCATAGATCATGCCATTCATGTCTCACCCTTACTTTTTCTCCCTGCGTGCTCTAGGATGGAGAGGGGATGGGCTGGGTCTTTCTCTGACTGCCCAGCCGGCCTCTGCCCTTCCCTAGCCTCCTCCACAACCTCCGGAGCCACACCTCCATTCCCTGTCAGTTGTTCCTCCTTTCCCTTGGAGTCAGTCTCCAACAGGGGCATGACACCTCACCACTGTCGTTATGTGTAATATATATTTGGGTTTTTTACTACATTTCCCATTAATTATTTCTAAAAGGACCAGTTCAGGTTTGAACTCTATCTGACATTTCACTATTTCTTGCAACCAACTCTGTATTTTGACCCAGTATTTTTGGGCTTTTGGGCATAGCCACCACATATGGAAGAAGGTACCCTGGCTCTGTTTACATTTCCAACATCTTGGATTCATATTGGGAAACATTTTTACCAATCTCATTGGTGCCAAATGCCAACGGTAAAACATCCTATAAAGATTCTCCTTGTAAGCTGCAGATCTTGTTAATGTATAATTCTTATAATTTTATAATTCAATATTTTTTTTTGTAGTCTTCTAGTCCTATGTTATGTCTAATTTTTTTTGTCCATGCTATCATACATCCTTTTACTACCTCCTTTTCACTACATTATTCCTTAAGAGGAAAAATTGTGTGTCGCCTTCTTCTTCTTGGTACTAATCGTTTTTGGCATCGCAGCTCCCGGAATCAATTAACAATGAGTATCGAGATACCATTTTAAATTAAAAAGTTTTGAATTTCTGAGAATGGGTAAAATTGGGTAGAGGTTCTCCTTAGAGCCAGAATAGGGATGGGAGGGGAGAAATTTTGGCTGGTTTTCAAGTAGTCATTGACTTACAATCATTCGATTAAGTGACTATTCAAACCTACAACAGCACTGAAAACAGAAACGTATCCATTTTTCACACTTACGACCATGCAGCATCCCGTGATCAAAATTCAAATGCTTGGCAACTGGCTCCTATTTATGTCCCAGGGCCACGTAATTCATTTTTGCAATCTTCTGACAAGCAAAGTCAATGGGCAAGGCTGATTCGCTTACTGACCATGTTCCTAACTAAACAATTGCAGTGATTCACTTAATAACAGTGGCAAAAGTGGTAGCAAAAGAGGGCAAGATTCACTTAACAACTGTCTTGCTTTGCAACATAAATTTTGGACTCAATTGTGCTTGTAAATCGAGGGCTGCTTGTAGCCATTATTCCACTGTCTCTCAACCTTGGCAATTTTAAGCTGGGTGGACTCTTAAGTGCCAGAATTCCCCAGCCAACATGGGTGACTTAAAGACCTGTGGATTTCAACCTTGGCCACTTGAAGACCTTCTGGCTGGGGAATTCTGGGAGTTGGAGTCCACAAGACTTAAAGCCTGTGGACTTCAACTTGAAGACTGGCTGGCTGGGGAATTCTGGGAGTTTATTTATTTTATTTGTCAATTGCTTACAAGATAATAGGTATAAGTAAAACATAGTTATGAATACATGGATACATATAAGAAAAATAAAATATAAAAGAAACAATAGGACAGGGACGGTAGGCACATTGGTGCGCTTATGCACGCCCCCTACAGACCTTTTAGGAAAGGGGTGAGGAGGTCAATAGTAGACAGTCTAAGGTTAAAGTTTTTGGGGTTTGGGGAAGAAACCACAGAGTCAGGTAGAATATTCCAGACATTGACCACACTCTGTTGCTGAAGTCGTATTTCCTGCAATCAAGTTTCGTGCGATTAACCTTGAGTTTGTATCTATTGTTTGCTCTTGTGTTGTTATGGTTGAAGCTGAAGTATTCATTGACAGGTAGGACATTGCAATGTATGATTTTATATACTATACTTAGATCGGACCAAAGGCGGCGTAGTTCAAAGTTTTCTAGGTCTAGAATTTCGAGTCTGGTGGCATAAGGTATTCTGCAACGAGTAGAGGAGTGAAGAACTCTTCTTGTAAAATATTTCTGGACTTTCTCAACTGTGTTAATATCAGATACGTAATGTGGGTTCCAGACGGATGAGCTGTATTCGAATATTGGTCTAACAAATGTTTTGTATGCTCTAGTTATTAGTGTAATATTACCAGAGAAAAAGCTATGTAAGATTAGGTTAACAACTCTTAGCGCCTTTTTGGCTATGTAGTTACAGTGGGCTCTAGCACTTAGATCATTTGAGATAAGTACTCCAAGATCCTTTACAGAGTTTGGGTCATCAACAAGGTCTTGACTATTCAGCCTGTATTTTATTTTCTGATTTTTTTTGCCAATATGTAGGACGGAGCATTTATTTGTTGAGATCTGAAGTTGCCATTTGTTTGACCATTCTGATAGGTAGTCAAGGTCTTTTTGAAGGGTAGTGGTATTTTCTGTGGTGTTGAATAGCTTTACATCATCAGCGAAGAGAACACAGTTGCTCTTGATATGATCACAGAGGTCATTTATGTAGAGTATGAAAAGAGTTGGTCCTAGAACACTGCCTTGGGAGACACCACTCTTGACAGGTATAGAATTAGATAGGACTCTCCCAATTTTGACCATTTGTTGTCTGTTTGACAGGAATGCTTCTATCCAGTTATGCAGGTGTCCAGAGATACCATAAGATTTTAATGTTAGGAGTAGTTTGTCATGTACCACTGAATCAAAGGCTTTGCAGAGGTCTATGTAGATTGCATCTATTGCTTTGCCCTGATTGAGTTGTGTAGTCCGTATGTTTTTACAATGTAAGAGTTGCGGATTACATGATAGTTTTTTTCTAAAACCAAATTGTTTATTAGAGAGTAGGTTGTTTGTTTCTAAGTGGAGGATGATGGATTGGTTGATAATTGATTCCATGACTTTACAGGTGATGCAGCATAAAGAGATTGGTTTGTAATTTTCAACTAGGTTGGGGTTTCCCTTTTTAAAGATGGGGATGACCGTGGCTTGTGACCATAGTTTTGGCAAGGAGCTGGTCCTGAAAGATTTTTCAAAGATTATGCTTAGAGGTTCGGCTATGGCAGTGGATAGCTTTTTTAAGAAGTAGGCACATATTCCATCCGGTCCAATAGATAGAGATGGTTTTAGATTGCATAATGCTTTTTCAACATTGTCTTCTGTAAAATCGATATGGATCAGATCATTGTAGTTGTCTGTGGTTCGACTAGGAAATACTGGGCATGATCCATTGCTTACAAATACTGAGCCAAAGAATGTGTTAAAGAGGTTAGCTTTAATAGTGTCGTCATTGCAGTCTTTACCATTAGGTCCTTTCAGGGGAGGGATGGACCTTGAGTCTTTTAGTTTGTTGTTTATAAAATTGTAGAAAGCACGGGTGGAATTGGTGCATAGAAGATTTTCTTCTTGTTTAATGTGATAATTGGTGCATTCAGTTTTTATCTGGTGGCATAAATTTTTGTATCGGCTTTTGAAGTTGGCAACATGACCAGATTTGTTTTTCCGCCAAAGTGATTTCTTTTTGGATTGAAGCTTCCTTATTGTTTTGGGTAATTTGTTTTTCTGGTTTTGGGAGTTGTTAATGGTATATGTAGTTTGATGACTCTTTTGACTTCAAGTAAAAATATGTTGTAATGGTCTTCTATAGTATTGCATCCAGAGAATAGAAATTGCCAATCAAGGGAAGAGAGATCATTGTTTATAAGATCATAGTTGCCTTTTTTAAAGTTATAATTGGGGATTCCGTCATTTTGATGATTTTTGTGTGGACGTATGTTGAGACAAAAGTCAATCATGTTGTGATCACTGTTAGAAAAAGGTTCTTTAATTTGTATTCCATAAATTGAATTCAAACTATTGCAGAAGATGAGATCGAGGCAGTTGTTAAGTCTAGTGTTGTTGGTTACTAGTTGTTCTAGTCCCAGATCTGTTACTGCATTGTAGAAGATTGCCTGTGTGGGTTCAGTTGTACATTTGTTAAGGGTCCAGTTAATATGAGGTAGATTGAAGTCACCAAGAAAGATGAAAACGTGTGGGCAGGATGCTGCCCTTGTTAGTAGTATATTTTGTTTGTTTGCATGTTCAATGTCATAATCCACATAATCCACTTGAAGTCCACAGGTCTTCAAGTGGCCAAGGTTGGACACCTCTGATCTAGATATTCAATGCAACCTTGGCCAATCGTCCTCTCTCTTCCAGGTGAACTTCCTCTCTCCTTGGCCGCTTGTACCAACCAGCCAGAGGTGGTCATGTACCTCCTGGATAACCCTCACAACAAGGCCAAGCTGACCGAACAGGATTCCATGGGCAACACAGTCCTCCATGCACTGGTGATGGTGGCCAACGACACGGAGAAGAACACGGAGCTCGTGATCAACATGTACGACATGATCCTGATGAAAGGGGTCGAGATGGATCCTGCCTCCAAGTTGGAAGAGATTGTCAACCGGAAACAGCTGACTCCTTTGAAGCTGGCCGCCAAGACTGGGAAAGTCGAGGTAATCTCCCTCCTCTCCAGGATACGTAGTCCTCAACTTACAACCATTTGCTTAGGAACCATTTAAAGTACCAATAACAGAATATTTGTAGCTCAGGTTGAAATGAGGGGTCCTTGGTCAGAGAGCAGCAAGGACCCCTCAACCATTTGAAGTTACAATGGCCCTGAAGAAAGAGACTGAGGGCCATTTTTCACACTTACGACCATTGCAGCATCCCTGTGGCCACATGATCAATATTCAGGCGTTTGGCAACTGACTCGTATTTATGACGATTGCGATGTCCCAGGGTCACCCTTTGCAACCTTCTGACAATAAAAGCCTAATGGGGAAGCCAGATTCCCATAATCATCATGTTGCTCACATCCCTACTGCAGGGATTCACTTAACAAGTCTGGCAAGAACGGTCTTAAAATGGGGCAAAACTCAGTGAACCACTGTCTTGCTTAGCAGTGGAAATTTTGGGGCTCCATTGTGGTTCTAAGTTGAGGACTTCCTTATACACAATCATACGCAGTGGAACCTCGGGTCGTGACTGTTAGGAATGTAAGTCACCTAACAGTTGGGTTAGAAATATATAACCCAGGATAGACATTTTTAATGCTGTCTCTTTAAGGGAATGCTAAAATTGTAATTGGGTGTGGTTCCTCAAACGGCCATAAGATGGAGCCAGAAACCTAGTTTCCCAGAGTGTTGCTAGTTGCTAGTTGGTCGATGTTCTGATGTTCGCTGTTTTCTGTTCCTGCATTTTCCTTATTGACTGTTGCCGATCATCGTTATTCTTGGATTGATGTGAGTCTATTACTGAACTGTTTTTGATACCGGACGTTGTTATTGGATTATCCCTGGACTGAGAACTGACTGCTATAACCGTGTACAACTTGGACTTTGCTTAACCATTTACTGGAAGTAAAACATACATTTTACTATACAGTGTAGCTGTGTGCTGTGTGTGTGTTATTCAACATTACTCTGTCTCCCTGTGTGCACTCATTCTCCTAATGGGGAAATACCTCGACAGCGACCGTAATTCGTTCTGGGACTATGGTCGCAACCCAATTTGGTTGTGACCGGAAGCATGACCGACTGCACATGTATGGACAGACTGCGCATGCGCGGAAAGGGAAATTGCCGCAGCAAGGGAATCTGCCATGGCCGGGTTTGTTCACCACCCAATTTTTGAATCATGACCCAATTCAAAAATCGGATGGATTTTTTTGGTCGGAACCCAATTTGGTTATGGACAGGAGCGTTTGCAACCTGAGGTTCCACTGTAATTTGTATATCTTTATTGTGGTGTTTGTGAGGTGTCCCTTTGACTTCATTGTGGGTTCTTCTCACATCTTTATTTATTTTATTTATTTATCACATTTTTATACCGCTCCCTCTCCCAAAAAGGGACTTGGGGCGGTGTACAGCCTACTAAAAACACATAATAAATACACTATAAATACAGTTAAAAATATATTAAACATGTTGGTCCAGCTGTGTCCCATCTAATTAAAGATTTAACTCTATAAAATCAGGGATTCGAATTAAAAATTAAAAATATAAAATTAATTACTAAAACCCAATTAAATTTAAAACCGGAACCCAATTACTGGGCCAGGCCAGCCTGTCTAAAAAATAGGGTTTTCACTGCGCGCCGGAAGGTCAGGTCATCTTCTTGATGTTGAAGACAAAGTAGAGAAAAGAGGTAGTGTACATAGTTAGGTGCAAGAGGACAAAAGTCCAAAGAGAGTTGTGTTTGAGGAGAAATTTTCTTGATTATGTAGCTTAGTTATCAGAGGTATCTTTAAGAAGGTCAAAAATGCCAAGATGATGGCTGGATATGGAGATCATGTTGACTTGACCTCTAGAGATATTCCTGTCATTAACTCAACTGTTTTGGTCTCCCCAGATTCCTTAAGCACATTCTCCACCGAGAGATGAAGGACCCCAAGTTCCAGCACCTTTCACGCAAGTTCACTGAATGGACTTATGGTCCCATCCACATCTCCCTCTATGATCTGACCTCCATCGACAGCTGTGAGGAGAACTCAGTGCTGGAGATCCTGGCCTACAGCAGCAACACTCCAGTGAGTGGGTTCAATCAAGAATGGTTCTTCTCAAGATCTTCTCCTCTTTCTCTTTCTTCTTTTCCTCTTCTTCCTTCCTCTTTCCTCCCTCTCTCTTTTTCTCCTTGCTTCCTTCCTTCCTTCCATCCCTCCCTCCCTCCCTCCTTTTTCTCTTTTTTGCCTTCCTTCCCTCCCTCCTTCATTTCCTTTCTTTCTTGTTCTTCTTCCTTGCTTCCTTCCTCTTTTTCTCCTTCCTTTCTTTTTCCCATTCCTTTTTTCCCCTTCCTTCCTTCCCCTTTTTCCTTCCTTCTTTCCTTTTTCCCCTTCATCTTCTTTCTTTCTTTCTTTCTTTCTTTCTTTCTTTCTTTCTTTCTTTCTTTCTTTCTTTCTTTCTTTCTTTCTTTCTTTCTTTCTTTCTTTCTTTCTTTCTTTCTTTCTTTCTTTCTTTCTTTCTTTCTTTCTTTCTTTCTTTCTTTCTTTCTTTCTTTCTTTCTTTCTTTCTTTCTTTCTTTCTTTCTTTCTTTCTTTCTTTCTGCCTGCCTGCCTGCCTGCCTGCCTGCCTGCCTGCCTGCCTGCCTGCCTGCCTGCCTGCCTGCCTGCAAAACCCTTTTTGAAAAAGTTGGTTCTGGATCTTTTTTTAAAGAATGAATAAAGTATTTCATTCTTTTAATTTTCTTTAAACTGCCGGGTGATTAAAGAACAGTGTTATCTTTGTCCAGCTTCTAAATATGGGTGTTTAGATAAATTCTATGTTTTGCCATACTGGTTTGGTCTGAAATTTCAGGGGTTGTATCTAGAGAGTGTCTCCAAATACTTCAGCAACCTAACACAACATGGGGGGTGTCTCCAAATACTTCATCTTGAGGATCAATTTTGACCACTTTGGAAACCCCTGGTCTGGTGGGGACTGAGAATATGTGCTTTAAATCTCCCGTCCTTCTCTGTTAAGATATTTAACCATTTAGTAGCAGTGGGGTTGTGCAGTGTGCCAGGACACACAATTGTGGTTGATTGTTTGGAGTCTGGTCCTGCATAAGCAATCTGCATTTTGATTGGTGGCTTTGGGTGTGGAGGGGATGTTTCCATTTTCCCCAACTTTTTCTTCTGTGTTCCCTATTTGCTCTGTGATTTACCTCATGATGGTCCTGCTGTGTTGATTTTTACCTCATGAGGCTCTTGCTGTATTGATTTACCACATGATGCTCCTGCTGTGTTTATTTACCTCAGGAGTGTCAAACTTGCAGCCCATGGGCCAGATGCATCATGTGCTGGCCACGTCCACCCCCATTTTAGTAAAAGGGGAAAAAAGTTGCAACATGTCACACGACAACAAAATGTCATCAGGAGTTTGATACCCCTGATTTTTATTATTATTATTATTTATTAAATTTCTATACCGCCCCCTCTCCCAAAAACGGGACTCGAGGCGGTGCACAGCCAACTAAAAACAAAAACAATATATACAATTAAAAACAAATTAAAACAATTTTAATTTCATGATTTATCTCATGATGCTCCTGCTGTGTTGATTTACCTCATGAGGAGGGTGAAGTTGCTTTCTGTGAGCTTGTGGGTTGTTTCCAAACGTTTCATTACCAGGCTAGGAAACATCTTCAGCGGAGTTTAGCGTTCTCCTAAACTGCTGAAGATGTTACCTAGCCTGATAATGAAACGTTCAGAAACCAACCCACTAACTCAGAAAATGAACTCTCACCTTCTTCCTACTCCCGAGCTATAGATATTCACCACTATTACCTCACGATGCTCCTGCTGCATCAATTTACCTCATGATGCTCCTGTTTACCTAACTGCCTTGTTTGCTGCATATATATTTATTTTATTATTTATTTATTAAATTTTTATACCGCCCCCTCTCCCAAAAAGGGACTCGGGGCGGTGTACAGCCTACTAAAAACGAACAATATATACAGTTAAAAACAAATTAAACAGAATTAATTCGGCCGAAATCCTATCAAATACAAAATATTACTAATAAATTTAAAATTTAAGGATTATATTAAAATTTAAAACCTAATTAATTTAAAAAACTCCAAAAAACCGTTTACCAGGCTGGCCTGTTGGAAGAACAGGGTCTTTACTGCATGCCGGAAGGTCTGGATGTCGGTAATGGCCCGTATCTCCGGGGGCAGATCATTCCACAGGGAGGGGGCCCCCACAGAGAAGGCCCACACCCTCAGGGTTGCTAACTGGCAACGATCAGGCGGCGGAACCCCGAGGAGGGCAACCCAGTGGGAGCGCACTGGGCGGCGGGAGGCTGTTGATGGCAGCAGGCGGTCCCGTAAGTATCCAGATCCCAAGCCATGGAGCGCTTTAAAAACAATCAGTACCACCTTGAATCAGATCCGGAAGGCCACAGGATATATATAGTTATAAGATATATTTATTTATATAAAACTACAAGTTTGTGTCAGTGTCTCTGACTCCATTTGGACACCAGTAACTCCACAATTCTATGACATTTTCCCTCTACAGAACCGGTACAAAATGGTGGCCCTGGAGCCTTTGAACAAGCTACTTCAGCACAAGTGGGAAACCTTCATAAGAAAAAGGTTTTTCTTCAGTTTATTCCTCCACCTGATTTTCATGTTTATCTACACAGGCACTGCTTATTACTGGCCTCTAAAGGGTGAGGTAACTATTTTTTAAACAAATGGATGCTTTTGGTAATGGGGGTTAATTTGAGTTAGTCTCTTTCTGTAAGTCCAACCGAACTCTCTCTCAAAAAAATGAGAATACTACAGGTAGTACTCGACTTAAACCACAATTGAGGACAATGGAGCCCAAAATATATGTTGTTAAGTGAGTTTTGACCCATTTTATGACTTTTCTTGCCATAGTTGTTAAGGGAATCACTGCAGTTGATACGTTAGTTAAGTGAATCTGGCTTCCCCAATGACTTTGCTTGTCAGAAGGTCACAAAAGGGAATCACAAGGGACCTTGGGACACAGCAAAGGTAATAAATATGAGTCAGTTGCTAAGCTTGTCAATTTTCTTCATGTGATCATAGAGATGCTGCAAAAGTCATCTGTGAAATGGTGATAAGCCAAAGACGTTGTAACTTTGAACAGTCACTAAACGAACTGATGTACATCTAGGATTACCTGTATTGAACTCCAGGAAAAAAGGATAAAAAATTTAAGCAAACTAATAACAGTATCAATCCAAAATAAGATTATGTTTCCAAAAGTCTGATGGAATTGTATTGATGTATTTTATTTAAATAATGTGTCAGGATTCCAGCAGTTGCCCTAGTTAAATCATGATCCTCGAGCCAAGCTTCAAAAACCTCAAAGGATTTGTTAGGAATGAACAGGTCGGTATGACCTGCATGAAGCCGATTCTGAGACAAGTAATTCACTGTCACCTTTGACCCCAGTTTCTCCCAACCCCTCTGGGTGTATCATAATTCATTTTCTCCAGGGGTGGGATTCAAATTTTTTAACAACTGGTTCTGTGGGCGTGGCTTAGGTGGTGGGCGTGACTTGGTGGTCATGTGACTTGGTGGTCATGTTATTGGCTGGGTGTGGCCAACTCAATATCACTCACATCGATGCACACACCTCCTGGCCTGGCCTCTCATGACTGTGGGGATGCCGCAACAGTCGTAAGTGTGAAAAATGGTCATAAGTCACTTTTCCAGTGCCATTGTAACTTTGAATGGTCACTCCACACAAGCAAAGTATCAGCAAAGGAGGGGAAAAAAACTCCAGAGAAGTTCCTGAGACAGGAAGTTTAGTCCTGCCAAGAATGTAATAAGGGTTAACGGAGAGGCAGTTTCTGTAAGCAACACCAGAATGTTTCCTTCCTGCCTTCCTTACAGGATTAGGCAAGTAATTTCTTTTATCAACCAGTTCTCCGAACTGCTTAGACTGTTTTTCTAGTGAATGGGTGTGAACCTGTAGAATCCCACCCCTGATTTTCTCCACATGTTCATAGTCAAGAGTCATCAATCACTTTCTCCAATTAGGAAATTCCAATAGCTTAGTTATAATCTTTGCAAAATAAGAATGGAATGCACTTTCGGTTTTAAACTGCTTCACTGCTCTTTCAAATTTCTCTCCTCTCCTTCTGTGCATGGCAACTCTAAAACAGGCATAGAAATGTTTTATGAGTTGACATAATGTGATTGGAAGCCCTGCTACAATTCACAGGAGTGTGGCACAGAGGTGGGATCCGACCAGTGTAATTACCGGTTCAGTAATTTTACATTTTGCGCACGCAGCGTGCGTCAGGCGCGTGTATATCGTTGTCATCTAGCTGCCTGGACAGTGAGCAGCGCTGCCCTCAGGTGCGCAGCGGTTGAAAAAGCCCTTTTTTCCTGCTTTTTCAACCGCAGCTGTGTCATGCAAAGCAGCTGCGGTTGAAAACGCAGGAAATAAAGGTCAGGTAAGAGCCTGGATGGGCGTGTGGGCCAAAACAGCAGCAGACATAGAACCGGTTCTATGTATGCTCTCTATTTGCTGCTTTTTAGAGCAACCGGTTTTACAGAAGTGGACAGAACCGGTAGAATCCCACTCCTGGTGTGGCATTGTAAGCAAATCACACAAGACTAATTTCAACTATTTTAGTAGAATTCTTAATTTAGCAGATAGAGGGAATGCTGTAGTAGACATAGTTTACCTGGATCTCAGCAAAACCTCCAAACCTTTATCTCATGATAATCTCTTACCTAAAATGCTAAAATATAAATCATACTACTGATAGGTGCCCAGTGGGCTACAGGACTGTACCTGGGGAGGAGGTTACTCCAGAGAGGAGGGAGGCCTTGACAGGAAGTCCTGGGTCCTGTGCATTTCAACATTTGCATCAATGACTTGGGTGACTGGGCGGAAGGGGTTCATCTCTTCGTAAATGACACAAAGCTGAGAACGATGCTAATATTTCCAACGAAATATAGAAGATCTAGACCAAGGGTGTCCAACCTTGGGAACTTGAAGATTTGTGGACTAATTCCCATGGCTGGCTGGGCTATTCTGGGAGTTGAAGTCCACCCCTCTTAAAGCATTCTGGTTGGAGAATTCTGGGAGTTGAAGTCCACCTCTCTTACAGCATTCTGGTTGGAGAATTCTGGGAGTTGAAGTCCATCCCTCTTAAAGCATTCTGGTTGGAGAATTCTGGGAATGGAAGTCCACCCCTCTTACAGCATTCTGGCTGGGGGATTCTGGGAGTTGAAGTCCACCCCTCTTACAGCATTCTGGTTGGAGAATTCTGGGAGTTGAAGTCCATCCCTCTTAAAGCATTCTGGTTGGAGAATTCTGGGAATGGAAGTCCACCCCTCTTACAGCATTCTGGCTGGGGGATTCTGGGAGCTGAAGTCCACCCCTCTTAAAGCTGCCAAGGTTGAGGAACACCGAACTGAAGGCTCTGCCATTTCCCCAACCCCAAAGTCTCTGTCCTTAGCCTGCTCTCTTCCTCTCTTTACAGCCTCTTGTTCCAACGACAATGACCGCCAAGGACTTATTAAGACTTCTTGGAGCTGTGGTCATTTTAATTGGTGGCATTTATCTCTTCATTGCTCAGGTAAGATGTCCTTTTTTGTTTACGGATAATCTGACCACAAATGCATTTTTACTACAGGTAGTCCTCAACTTACAATTATTCATTTAACAACCATTTTTTCTTTTGAAAAAGTGTCTTACTTGCACTTATGACTGTTGCAGCAATCATAAGGTTGCAACCTTAGCTAGCAGCATGTATTTATGATGATTGCTGCATCCTAAGGGAAGGGGGTGTCATATGATCATATTTTGTGACGTTCCCAGCCAGCTTCCGAGAAGCAAAGTCAACGGGGAAGGCAGCGGGCCAATCCCACTCATGTGGCATCTCGCTTAACAATCTCACTGTTTAACAACAAACTTTCCGATCCCTATTGTGGTCATAAAATGAGGACTACCTGTATTCATACTTGCACTTCTGCCATTGATATGTGACCAGGAGTCTGCCGCTAAAGGTTTAAGGTTGATGAGCCATGGTGCACAGTGGTTAGTGTGCAATAGTGAAGGGCTACTTCTGCTGACTGCCGGCTGCCTGCAATTTGGCAGTTCGAATCTCGCCAGGCTCAAGGTTGACTCAGCCTTCTGTCCTTCCGAGGTAGGGTAAAATGAGGACCCAGATTGTTGGGGGCAAAAGGCTGACTCTGTAAGACGCTTAGAGAGAGCTGTAAAGCTCTGTAAAGTGATATATAAGTTTGAGCGCTATTGCTATTAAGAACCTGTTGTGGCCTGTCGGCTACCAGCCCCCTCCAGCAGCTAAATCAGAGGAGGAAGAGCAGGCGTGGGAGTCAGGGTCAGCAACAAGGCAACCTGGGAGCTCCGAGGAGGAAGAGAGAATGGAGCACTCAGAGAGAGGAATAGAGGTGGAGAGCGGGCCGTCTGTCAGCCCTCAGATGAAGAGTCAACAGCCCCCAGGTCTGGAGGTGGCTGATGAGGAAGAGAAGGACAGCTGGGTCAGGTGCCAGATGCACAGAAAGCAAAGGAGAGGAGAGCAACAGAAATCTATGGGCCGGTCCTCGGGACAGAAGGGCCACTGCTGCTAGCGAAGCCCCACCCTATCTCTGGGGATAAAAGGCAGGGGGTGGAGATGAATATATGTGGCAGACAACTATTCATCTTCCTGCCGGACGGACTGGTTAACTTGAGGTGAGAGATATTTTGTTTTTTGCCGGGGCTGCCGGCACTCCTAATAAAAGGAATCTTTGAGTTCACATCACAAGGTTTGTTGTGTTTGGGGAGCTGGGTCAGAACAGAACCACTCTTCTGAATACACTGCTGCCACCACACCGTGGTAGGAGCTGTGGCATGGCAGAAGTAGCTCAGCTTCATTCTCAAGAGCCTTTGCACAATCGCCCCCAAATTAACAACCGGCCAGTGTGAATCGGCTCTTACACGCCCCTTCCCACATCCCTGTCATAATGCAGCATTCTGATTTTTCTCTCCTTATTTATTCCCTTTTAGAGTTTTTACTTCTGGAGAAGACGCTTCTCTTGGAAAAGTCTTCTAGTGGATAGTTGCTTCGAAATATTCCTGTACGTGCGTATACGTTGCTGTTTTTCTGGAAGGATTAGATATAATTTGCACTAATCTATCCTCTAATTGGTTCCAAATCCTAACTGTTACCATGTCTAATTGTCAGTTGCTTTGCTTTTGAAAGATGCTCCTATGATGATCTGGGGCATGGCACAAAGACAACCCAGTCAGATAATATGTAGGGGTCCCCTTATTAGCTCCAATTTTGCCCCCAATGTGCCAGTTACCTTCCGGTTTAGAGAAAAACTCTCCCAGGAACCTACAACAGCCTTTGGCTGCAGATATTCTAGTCCAAAATGTTGCAAACAGAAAAGTTTAAACTATAAATCCAACAAAGCAAGATAAGACAATAAATCCGGCAGGGCACGATAAGGAGTTCCAGATGTGAAGTAATGCAGCAGTAAATCAAACCAGTTGGGAGGATTCCAGAACGCAGATGACAGCAGCCAACATTTAGATAAACTCAAAGTTTGTTCCTGACAACTGCCCCTCCCATCTGCCTCTCCTTTAAACTCCATCCCCAGGTGTGCCTTGTGAAGGGAATCAGGGCCCTCTCCTCCCTCATAAGCCATGCAACCCACATTACTCTCTTCTCCGTTCTTCCCTGTGTGCCCTATGATGAAGAAGGGGTGGGTCTTGGTCTTCCTCTAAATCCATTATCCCTTGTTCTATCCCTCCCCTGCTCTGCCCAGCCTGACTTTGCCCTTCCCCAGTTTCCTCCACAGTTAATGGAGCCACTCTCCTGCTCCCTGTCAGCTGACTCTGACGGGGGCATGACAACTCCTGTTACATTCACCTTATATTTATTTTTAATTTCTTTTTATCCCACCCTTATTATTTTTATGCATAATTCAAGGCAATGAACATATATAATACTTGAGTTCCTTCCTCCTATTTTTACTTAGAACAACAACACAGTGAGGTGGGTTGGGAGGACAGAGAGGGATTAGTCCAGAGCCACCCAGCCAGCTTTCATCTCAATCACTAGGAGATTGACCCAAAGTCACCCAGTGGGCTTTTATGCTATGGTGGGCTGCAACCGGTTTAACAACCAGTTCTGTGAGCATGTGCTTCTTGTGCAGCATTCAATAAACACCAATTTGAACCTCTCCAGCTCACCTACTAGCCTTCCCCGGTAAGTAGAACAGCTGAGACACAGAAATCCATTTTGTCACACAAATCAGCTGAGCTGCAAAAGACAGGAATGTAAGACAGGATAGGGCAAGGGGGGCAGTGGTGGTATGCTACCGGTTCGACCTGATTCGGATGAACCGGAAGTAAAAAAAAAAAAAACCAGAGCCTTCGATCAGCTGATAGGAGGAAAAAAGCTGATAAAAGACCAAAAAATGCATGGGAGGGTGGGAGGGTCGCTTCTAGCTTTTCGTTTCTTCATCCTCTCAGCTGATTGGCTTGTTAGGAGCATGTGTGTTAGGGGCACGTGTGCGCGCATGCGCAATCACCCACCGAACTGGTAGCATCTAAGGTAGGATCCTACTACTGGAGGGCAGGTGGGCAAGGACAACTGATCTTCGAACCGGCCAGAACCGGCAGCAACCCACCACTGCTTTCATGCCTTTGGTAAACCAGCCAGGAAACATGATTGGATGAGCTAATTCTACTTCATTGTAAAGCTGCATTAACAGAATCTTGCCGGTCTGTTTCTATGAAAATCTGGGGAGCGTCCTTTCCGTACTTCTTTCTCTGCCTCTTATAAAGTAGTCGGTTATGTCCACTCTTACCTCTTCATTCCCTAAACTGTACTTGTTCCTCTACTTTTATGGCACGCGTGCCACAGGTGGTATGCAGAGCCATTTGTGCCAGCATGCGAACTGTAGGCAAATTTACCTCACTGCGTATGTGCGCTCTTCACAGTTGATTTTCGCCCGGTTTGAGGCCTTTTTTGGCCTCCCAGAGGCCTTAGGAAGACTTCTGCAGGCTTCTGCAAGCTTTGCAGGCCAAAAACTAGGCCTGTTTCATCACTTCCTGTTTTTCCGGCAATACTGGAAATGACAAAATGGGCCAAGTTTTCGGCCTGCTTTCCTCAAGCCTCTGGGAGGCCGAAAAAGGCCTCAAACCAGCCGAAAATCAGCTGTGAGGCACAGTGCAGGTAAGGGGGGTGGTAGGGGGATGGGATTGTGTGTGCATGTGTAGGGGGAGTGGGGGCATGCACATTGCCTTTTGGGTCCTGGGACGTGCAAGCACGTGCACAATTTTTGGCACAGGAGCCCAAAAAGGTTACACACCACTGCTCTACTCTACCAAGGTCATTCACACTCCCCAAATGCAGACTAGAATTGAAAGGGACCTTGGTGGTCTTCTAATCTAACCCCCTGCTCAAATAGGAGACGTTATACCAGTGTTCTGACCAAGGCTTCCTGAGACTGTAATTAATTACATGCTTAGTCCAAACAACCCTCTTTTTATTTCAACGGCTGTGAATTATGTTCATTCCCAGCCTATAATGAGTCCCAAACAGTCTCTTGAGATAAGCACCCACCTTTATCTCCTTTGAATTGCTGACAACAACTAAACTGCTAAATTAACTATAAAAAGCCAAGCAGAGTACAAAGTACAAAATGAGCTTCAAGGTTTAATCTGAATAGAGTGAATGAAGTTGCTTCCTGCAAAGGCTCCTGTCCCTTTGCTCCTCCTTTATGTCTTATGGGAGGGACCAATCACCTCCGAGCCTTACTCCCGAATTGCCCCTTTTGTCTTAACTGTTCTTGCCTTCTGGCAGCTCTGCGCATGCACACACTAGGAACAGGCTCCCCTGGTTCCTCTGCCTCGCTGCTGTCAGATTCTGGAGACTCCAGAGTCAGCACATAACTCCCAGTTGGCCCTGGCCCCATCTTTACATCAGACATGGGACCCTCGTCCGAGTCCTCTCCAGATTCCCGGACTGGCCATGTTCCTCCCGGCAGACCACAACAACCAGGAGTGTCAAACTCAATTTCATTGAGGGCCGTATCGAGGTTGTGTTTGACCTTGGAGGGCCGGGTGTGTGGGTGTGACCATGGGGTGGGCATGGACATGGTGGTCATTTGACACAAGTTCAAGATGCGTTTTCTCCTTCTTTCTTTCCATAGTTCTTCACTATAAGTTTTTGGATGGCAGAGTGCTACTGGAGGCTGGGGAGGCCAAAAACAGGCTGCACGGGGGCCTCCTGGGGCCTCAGTGCAGCCCATGTTTGGCCTCCCCAGTCTCCAGCAACATTCTGACAGCCAGAAATGGGCCGCACGGAGGCCCTGGGAGGCCCTCGGGAGGCCTGTTTTGGGCCAGCAGAGGCACCACGGGCTGGTCCTTTGATATTTCTGGCTTGGCCCTGTGGGCCAGTTTTAACCAACTCACAGGCCACATCCAGCCCACAAGCCTTGAGTTGACACACCTGCTCTATACCACGTCAGACAATTTTTTTTGTCCAATCTTTTCCTAAAAACCTCCAGTGATAGAACTCCCACAACTTCTGGTGGCAAGCCGTTCCACTGGTTAATTGTCCTCATTATTAGGAAGTTTCTCCTTAATTCCAGGTTGCTTCTCTCCTGGATTAGTTTCCATTTATTGTTTCTTGTCTTGCCTTCTGGTGCGTTGGAAAATAAATTGATCCCCTCTTCTTCTTCTTCTTCTTCTTCTTCTTCTTCTTCTTCTTCTTCTTCTTCTTCTTCTTCTTCTTCTTCTTCTTCTTCTTCTTCTTCTTCTTCTTCTTCTTCTTCTTCTTCTTCTTCTTCTTCTTCTTCTTCTTCTTCTTCTTCTTCTTCTTCTTCTTCTTCTTCTCAGATATTGCTATCACGCCCCCCACCCCCCACCCCCAATCCTTTTCTCTAGACTAGCCAAACCTAAATCCTGTAACTGTTCTTCACATGTTTTAATGTCCAGGCCTTTAATCATCCTAGTTGCTCTTCTCTGCATTTTTTTTCCCCAAAGTCTCACCATCTTCTTTGTATTGTGGTGGGCAAAATTGGATGCAATATTCCAGGTGTGGCTTTGGAAAATAAGTTGCCCCCCTTGTTTCTTTGTGGCAGCCCCTCAAATACTGGAATGCTGCTATTATATCCCCCCCCGCCCCCAGCTCCTTCTTTTCTCCACACTAGCCAAACCCAATTCCTGCAACCATTCTTCATATGTTTTTGTCTCCATGTCTTCAATCATCGTTGTTCTTGTCTTCTTTTCTGTTTCTCTCTCTGGCGCTTCCAGGTTTGTGCAGGCAGTTATCATCCTGGTTTCGTCCGGGATGTTCTTTGCAAAGATGGAAGACTACGTGGTGCCCATGGTGTTCGCCTTGCTTTTGGGCTGGGTGAACATGCTCTACTACACCCGCGGTCTCCAGGAGACGGGAATTTACCTCGTGATGATACAGAAGGTAGGTTACGAAACCGAATCATGTCAGGCTGGAGAACTTTTTCCCATTCAATCAGCAAGAATGAACTTCTGAGAACCAAACGTATCAAAAGGAATCCTTTGTTGAGATGAGACAATTCATGTAGGAGTTCAAAGCAGCGTCTGAGGTCCCTCAGGCGTACAGGGATAGGTAAGGGAGTTTAGAAACCCTTCCCCTGATCTCGATGTGTATTTAGTGAAACAAAAGCCAGTATGTTAATTCCCCTCCCACCCCTTCTGTAGGAACGATCTTTCTCACAGTTTCCCAGGACATACCTAATTTCCCCCCACCCCCTTTTTAGAATGAACTTTTTCCAGAGATTCCCCGGACACATCTCACTGTGGAATTTTTATGATATTCTCATCTCCTGGCTGTGCCTCTCGGAGGTTATAGGTTCTGGCTATCTGGCTTTTCTCCCTCCATTGTATCATGTGCAGGTGATACAAATTCGATATCTGGTTAAATATATTCAGGTTACATCAAGAAAGGGTTTCTTTATCATTCTCTCTTCCCGGATCTGACAATCATTTCCATTTCCAAATATTGGATTGCTTCTGATTTCGCAGGGCAGTTCAGAATCTAAATGAAGTCGGCCAATTACAAGTCGTCCTCGTTTTAACAACCACAGTTGAAACCAGCAGCTTGGTCGTTAAGTGAAGTGGTCATGATGTGAAACATCACAATGTTCAGGATTTAACTTCCGCTTTCCTGCAAGGACTGGTAGAAAAGTTACTTTTTCATCCTAAGTGCGAAAAATGGCTGTATGAGGCAGTTGTTAAATGAGGACAACATATGAGGGGTTCTTGGCAGGGCTGGGCTGCCACCGGTTCACCCCGGTTCGGGAGAACTGGTTTCTAATTTTATGGCCGGTTCGATGAACTGGTAAATCCCACCCCTGGATGGCCCCGCCCATCCCTCCCCTCCCAGGAGTCTCCACATGGCCCATTTTGGATGCCAGGTAAGTATATGGCCCCCATGAAGGCTCAGGGAGGGTGAAAAATGGGACTCCTGGAGGCTCCAGAAGGCCAGAAACAGGGCCTCCAGAGTGTCTCCGGAGCCTGAGGGAAGCCATTTTTGCCTTCCCGGAGGCTCAAGGAAAGCCCTCAGAGCCCAGGAAGGGTGAAAACACCCCCCACCATGTTGCAGGAGGCCACGCCCACCATGCCCATGCCCATGGCCACACCCACCCAGCAACCAGACAGAGAACTGGTTGCTAAAATTTTGGGAGCCCACCCCTGGTCCTTGATGCTCTCTGACCTTGCCTGTTTTCTTGCAGACATTTCATGACCCAATTAGGTAACTTCATCAGCGCTAGTATGGAGTGTTCTTTATATTCTGGTGTTTTGCCTGTCTGTATGGGTGGGGGGCATGTTTGGGCTGCTTACTGATGGCTCTTTGGCTGTTTCTCAATTGGGGTATTGTTGGTTTGAAATTAACCTTGGAGTTAATCCATGTGTCGACTCCTAAAACATATTGTATACATGTTTTATAGTTGTCAATAGAAAGGAGGGGGGAGTTTCAAAGAGCAGGCAGCAGTGTGGAATCGAAAGTGCATTCCATTCATATTTTCTTCAGAGACTGATTAGATGACTGAAGCTTCTGCATGAAGCTCTAATTCTTCATGATTTAATTGGAGTAACTGCCCAGAATCCTGACACCATGCTGATCCGAGTGCTGCTTACTTGTGGAGAGGTGCTGGAGAAGAAAGGAAGGAAGGAAGGAAGGAAGGAAGGAAGGAAGGAAGGAAGGAAGGAAGGAAGGAAGGAAGGAAGGAAGGAAGGAAGGAAGGAAGGAAGGAAGGAAGGAAGGAATAAAAATTGCATACAGAATCTAGATCAGAGGTGTCCGATTCTAAACCAGGCCAGGTCCAAAAATGGCAGTCAAAAATCAGCCATCAACAGACACATAGACATTATGCAAAAGAGACAAATAACCAGCCCAAAAGAGAACAAAAAGAGTCCAGCACCTCGCCACCAGTAATCACCCCCCACTCACACAGACAAGCAAGTCACCAGAATATAAATTGACAGCAAACCCCACTCCTTACTAGCACTGATGACGTTACCTAGTTGGGTAATGAAATGTCTGAAAAAAACCAAACCAGCTCAGAGAGCACCAAAGACCCCCTCATTTCAACCCTGAATTACATATATTCTCCTTTATTGAAGACAACTTGCATTTATTTAGTTCCTGCTCAGTTAGCAGTACAGCTGGTGTTCACAATCTCAGCAATGGACTTGATTAACCTACAACAGCGATTTTCAAATTGGGCTGTTGGGGTTCCAATTAATACACCCACAGCAAGCAAAACTTTTACTTGAGGTAGGTGGATTCCTCAAAGAATAGTTTTATTGGATATATCATATCGGCACAGTTCCTGTGAAAACCGACTCTGAAAACTCCCGTGGTTTTCACTTAATTAAAAATAAAAGTTTTCTCCCTTCTCCAAACGATCACATGGTCCAATCAGGGTGATGTCCGGTTACCTGGTGACTTCGCTCCTCATCTCTCCGGCCACCTGTGGGAACGTCCTTGGTTCCCAGGAGAAAGTCTTTTGTTTTGGCTATGAGATCCCAGCTATCCATTTCATTTCATTTCATTTATTAGTTGTCTATACTGCCCCTCTCCCTTCTGGGACTTGGGGCGGTGTACAGCCAAAATTAAAAAAAAAAAATGATATAAATACAATATTTAAAAAACAATTAAAAAGATTAAATATAATGGCTCCATATAAAATTCAGTCAAGGATATAAAAGACTAAAACCCATTAAAACCAAATTAACACTATAAAACCCTAGGCCAGACCGGCTTGATGAAATAAGTATGTTTTCAATGTGCGCCGGAAGGCCAAAAGGTCAGGGATGGTCCTCATCTCCGGGGGCAGCTCATTCCAGAGGGAGAGTGCCCCCAAGGAGAAGGCCCGTACCCTCGGGGTCGCCAGCCATCCAGCCGGCGGCACCCCAAGGCCCACCCTATGGGGAGCGTACTGGGCGACGGGAGATCGATGACGGCAGTAGGCGGTCCCGTAAGTACCCAGGTCCCAAGCCATGGAGCACTTTAAAGGTCATCACCAATACCTTGAATCGCACCCGGAAGGCCATCAGGAGCCAATGCAGCTCACGCAAGAGTGGCGTAGCATGGGAGCTTCAAGAAGCCCCCAAAACCACCCGCACAGCCGCATTTTGCACCAACTGGAGCCTCCAGATGCTCTTCAAGGGGAGCCCCATGTAGAGAGCATTGGCATAGTCCAGGATGGTATTCAGCCGGTTTGGACTGGTTCGAGCAAACCGGATGTTAAATTTACACCTGGTTCACCGAACTGGTAGTTGAATTGACCAGCTGGCCTTTCCCCTCCCAGGAGTATCCACACAGCCCATTTTGGATGCAGGTAAGTGCAGAATCTATGCGGACACTCTGGAAGGGCAAAAAATGGGCCTTTCGGAAGTCTGGAAACGGGCCTGTTTCTGGCTTCCAGAGGGCCTCCGGAGCTCGGGGGATGCTGTTTTCACTCTCCCGGAGGCTTGAGGGAAGCCTCCAGATCCTGAGGAAGGTGAAAAATGGAAGTTCGGGTAGGCCACGCCTACCATGACCACGCCCACCTGGCAACTGGGCAGTGAATCGGTTGCTGGGATTTTTGAATCCCACCCCTGCAGCTATTTTATTTATTATTTATTTATTTATTAATCAATTTTATATACCGCCCCCCATTCCCAACGGGACTCGGGGCGGTGTACAGCCGAATAAAAACACAGATATAATTACAATATTTAAAATAGAATTTAAAAAAAATTAAATAAATGGCTGGATAATAAAACAATCAAAGGGATTGAAAGCTAAAAACCATTTAAAATCCATTAAAAACCCTAACCCTAGGCCAGACCGGCTTGGTGGAATAGGTGGGTCTTCAGCACACGCCGGAAGGTTAATTAGGTCAGGGATAGTCCTCATCTCTGGGGGTAGTTCGTTCCAGAGGGAGGGTGCTCCCACAGAGAAGGCCCGCATCCTCAGGGCCACCAGCCGGCATCGTCCAGCCGACGGCACCCCGAGGAGGCCCGCCCTATGGGAGTGCACTGGCTGATGGGAGGCCGATGGTGGCAGTAGGCGGTCCCGTAATCTCTATATCCCGCTATCTTTATATCCCACCCCCCTATCCTTCAGCTCTAGTGTGGCAACACTGAAGTGACAAATTGTCTCCGGTCAGGTCAGCTTCAGGGTTGACATAGGCACCCTTTGAGTTCCATGTATTTGGGGAGTTGAAGTAGTTCGTCCATTTTAAAGGTGCCGAGTTTGAAAATCCCTGATCTCCACATGGCTTCTCCTTCTTGTTCCAGGCCATCTTGAGGGACCTTCTGCACTTCCTGATGGTTTATGTGATCTTCCTATTTGGCTTTGCAACAGGTGAGTGTCATGGAAGGCCACAGGTGAACATGGTCAAGGTGAGCCCTTTCTCATTTCCACCTGAGCAGGAGGGAGTCAAGCATCAAGGAAAGGTGCTGCTATTAGTGTTCTTGGTTAAAGAGATGGTCCATCAGGTCTGTTTTGAACCCCGAGAATCCCCTCTAGGACTGCTCGGCGGGAATTTATATTAGGAAATATTTTCTGTGACAGGTATACCTTAATCGCGGGTGGGGAGAGTTCAGTTTTGGAACAGACAGAGAGTCCATCAGTAAATGAGCAAGTGAATGAATGAATGAATGAATGAATGAATAAATAAATGAATGAATGAATGAGTGAATGAATGAATGAATGAATGAATGAATGAATGTGTGAATGAATGAGGAGTGAATGAATTAATAAATGAGGGAATGAATGAATTAATACATGAATGAGTGAATGAATGAATCAGTAAATAAATGAGTGAGTTAATGAATTAATATATGAATGACTGAATGAATGAACAAGTGAGTGAGTGAATGAATGAATGAGCAAATGGATGAATGAGTGAATGAATAGGTGAATAAATGAGTAAGTGAATGAATCAATAAAAGAATAAGATAGAATAACAGAGTTGGAAGGGACCTTGGAGGTCTTCTAGTCCAACTCAACTCCTCTGGCAGGAAGCCCTAAACCATTTCAGACAAATCGTTGTCTAATCTTATCTTAAAAACTTCCCGTGTTGAAGGATTCATGACTTCTGGATGCAAGTTGTTCCACTGGTTAATTATTCTCTTAGGAAATTTCTTCTTAGTTCTGAATGAATTAATAAATGAGTGAATGATTGAATGAATGAGTGGATGAATGGGTGAATTAATGAATAAATGAATTGATAAATGAAATGAATGAATGAATGAGTAAAGGAGTGAATAAATGGTGAGTGAGTGAATGAATGAGTGCAAGACATAGCTGTAGAGAGGGGTTTAATCACTGGAGGATTTTAAGAAAAGACTGGACAACCCTTTGTCTGAAATGATATAGAGTCTCCTGCTAGAGCAGAGGGTTGGACTAGAAGACCTCCAAGGTCCCTTCAGCTCTGATCTGATTGATTGAGAACATGCAATGAAGAATTCAAAGTCCAGATTTCTTGGTATCTTGATGCCAACAAAATTCAAAATAATAAGACCAGGGACACAACTAATGATGCCTCCAAAGATCAACCCAAGACACTTTGGGTCTTGTGTCCTTCAAAGTGAGAAGGTTCCCCCAAAGTTTCTAGAGAAATAATTGACATTTCAATGGTTCCTTGCAGCTCTCATCATTCTCACCGGGGGTGCTCCCCACTCCGCCCACAACACATCTGCCCCACTCAGCGACGACTCTAAAGAGCAGGCCGTATATTCGGGGCTATTTCAGACGGCTCTGCTGCTCTTCAGGTTCACCATCGGCATGGGGGACCTGGAGTACAACGAGAACGTAAACTACAGCGACTTAGCGATGCTGTTGGTCCTGCTCTTTGTCATCTTGACCTACATCCTCTTGCTCAACATGCTGATTGCCCTGATGAGTGAAACGGTCACCAACGTCTCCGGGTACAGCCAGAGTGTCTGGCAGTTGCAGGTAAGGTCCCTTCCATTGAGACAGTAAGGGCTTAAATGGAACCAGATCCAAAGAACCAGTAGAAGAGAATTTTGTAGCTCAGGGTTCAACTGTAAGGTCCTTAGTGCTCTCTGAGCTGGGTGGTTTCATGTTTCATGACCCAACTGGGGAACATCATCAGTGCTAGAAGGGAGTATAGGGTTTGCTCTACTTATATACTGGTGAGTCACCTTGTCAGTGGGAGTGTTCTTGATAGTTGTGGCTGATTAGGCTGTTGTTCAGTGTTTGATTGTCTCATGTTCTGTAGTTCGCTCATGAAATGTCTGTAAGAAACCAATCAAGCTCAGAGAGCACTGAGGACACCCTCACTGCCTACCTCTTCCTCTTCCTCCTCCTCCCTTCTAGCACTGATGACATTACCTAGTTGGCTCATGAAACATCTGCAAGAAAACCATAAGCTTTATCATATTTATCATCTATCTATCTATCTATCTATCTATCTATCTATCTATCTATCTATCTATCTATCTATCTATTATCTACCTATCCATTTATCATCTATCTATCTATCTATCTATCTATCTATCTATCTATCTATCATCTATCATTCCTTCCTTCCTTCCTTCCTTTCTTCCTTCTTTCTCTTTCTTTCTTTCTTTCTTTCTTTCTTTCTTTCTTTCTTTCTTTCTTTCTTTCTTTCTTTCTTTCTTTCTTTCTTTCTTCCTTTCTCTCTCTCTCTCTTTTTTTCTTTCTATCTATCATCTATCTAACATCTCTATTTATTCTATCTATCTAATCTATCACCTATCTCATCATTATATACCTATCTCATCTCTATCTGTCTATCTGTCAGTCTGTCTGTCTGTCTCTGTCTATCTATCTATCTATCTATCTATCTATCTATCTATCTATCTATCTATCTATCTATCTATCTATCCATCCATCCATCCATCCATCCATCCATCCATCCATCCATCCACATATCCTTCCTTCGTTCGCTCCCTCCCTCCCTCTCTCCCTCTCATCATCATCATCATCTCTCTCTCTCTGTCTGTCTGTCTCTCTCTCTCCTTCCCTCCCCCTCTCTGGTTTAATAAGCTCTGTTCCCCAACCACTCTATTTGCAGAGAGCCATCGCTATTCTAGAGATAGAGAAAAACTGGATCTGGTGCTGGAAAAAGGCCCAGAGATCCGGTTGTTACCTCCCCATCGGCTCTGAGGACAAGAAAGACCAGAGGTGGTTTTTTCGGTAAGCTTCAACCACATGTCCCATTGGGGTATGAAACACACACGTCATTTCAGAAATGGACCCTCCCTGTTTCCCTCGAGCGTGAAGGGAGGGAGGAGAGGCCCTTTGAGACTAGCAAGACTTTGTTACTGCTACTTATCCATCTTGGTGTGTGTGTGTGTCTTTTTCTAGAGTAGAAGAAGTAAACTGGGAAGACTGGAATGAAAAAATCGATGCCCTCAGAGAAGACCCTGTGGGATCCAGTCTCCTGGAGGATTCCTCTTCGGGTAAGGCGGGGGCCACAGCGGGATCAGCGGAGTTGATGCCCCTGCGTCTTTGTGACTTTCTAAGCTGTGGGTAGGATTTTATGGAGTGAAGGTGGAGTAGAGGCATGGGCTGCTTGGGCGGGGGGAGGGGTTGGACTAGATGACCTACAAGGTCCCTTCCAACTCTTAAATCTGTAATCCTCCAGAAGTATAGTGTTCTCCCAGAAAACTGGCTCTGCTTCAGTGGTGTTATACTACCGGTTTAGCACGGTTCAACTGAACCGGTAGCAAAAAAAGCCTCCGACTACAGCTGAGAGGATCAGCTGAGAGGAGAAAGAATAGAAAAGTGCCAGATCGGCCATCTCACCCGCCCCTGAGCTTTTCTCTTCTTTATCCTGATTGGCACTGCAGGCCTCAACTGGTGCGTGGAAAGCTGCGTGCGTATGTTAGGTGCACACACATTAGGTGCGCGTACGATCACAGAACTGGTAACAGAACAGGTAGGATCCCACAGCTGCTCTGCTTGGTGTGCAACGCCGAATGAACCACACACCGAGGTGGAGATTTACAAAAGCTTTATTCTAGCCAAGGAAAGGAGACAAGGGGATAATAGAATAACAAGAGTTGGAAGGGACCTTGGAGGTCTTCTAGTCCAACCCCCTGCTCAAGCGGGAAATCCTACACCATTCTCAACAAATGGCTGTCCAGTCTCTTCTTAAAAACTTCCAGGGATGAAACACCCACAACTTCTAGTGGCAAGCAGTTCCACTGGTTAATTTTCCTCACCGATGGGAAGTTTCTCCTGTTCAGAGTTTTGCAGGGTTAATTCAGCTCCAGGAAAATAAACACAGGTGGCTGATGCTTCGTTTAACATCTTTATAAACATAATAAGTAGATTTTACAAACCAGTTGCAGATTTTTCCAACACGGAGCAAACTCAGACAGAAACTTATTACAAGTTCAGAGCAGAGCTCCGGTCTTCAGCAAGCAAGTTGGTTTCTCTTTTACTTTAGTTCAGCAGGCAAGCAAGAGGAGAGAAGCCGTTTCATTTCAGTAGACAGACTCAGAGCTTCACATAGCTGCAGAGTTGCAGAGCTTAATATAGAGCCACGCCTAGGCTACTTCTAGTTTTAATTTCCAAACTGTCCTCATTGGCTGATTTAGTTGCTATGCCTATTCATTGGCTGAACCTTGTCACCATGCTCTATTCCAGTGGTCGCCAACCAGTGGGCCGTGGCCGTGGCCCACTGGTGGGCCTTGAGAAAATTTTGGTGGGTCGCAGAGAAATGTCACCCCAGAGCACCCCCCCCCAAAGCAATTAATCCAAGCTGCTCCGAAACACAAGGCTGCGCCGCCCACATGGCCTGAGGGAACCCTCCCCGCTCACTCACTCCTTACCCGGCAAACTTGTCTGCTAAATTTCTATTTTTTTTCTTTCTGACCATCATCTGTTCTGCTGTGCCGGGAGATTTAGATTAGCTAGGAAGCAGGAAATGGTTGGATTTCTTGCTTTCTAGCTAGTCTTTAGATCTTCGGCTCTGCTTTTAAGCCCAGCCGAACCTCCCTTAGGACTGAAGGTTTGCTTGCAAGCAAATTCAGTGCAGACTCACGGCAAGCAAATTTGAGAGACTAAGCTAGTCGATGGCAGATAGATAGATCACTGAATGATTCTGTGAGCAACTCATTCTGCCTGTTTTGCCTGATTTTGGGTAAAAATTGCTCTTTTTTTATAAAAAAATTCAATATTTAGATTAATATTTATAAATATTTACATACCAGCCATGCCCAACCAGTCACATGACCACCAAACCACACCCACAAAGTAAGCCACACCCACAGTGGTCCCTGGGATTTAAAATTTGGTGGTCCCTGAGGTCCAAAAGGTTGGCGACCCCTGCTCTATTCCAATTCATGAATATACTCTGACATCTCCTTAATTCCAGGTTGCTTCTCTCCTTGATTAGTTTCCATCCTTTGCTTCTTCTCCTGCTTTGTTGTCTTTTAAACATTTAAAAGTCTTCTTTTTCATGGACTTTTTTTTTTTTAGAAAAGTATCATTTCTAATAGACCTGTGCCAAGAACACTCCTTCCATAAAACATTTTTATAGATACTCAGTTTTATAGATAATCAGTTCAAGTCATCCCCTCTTAGGTTATCCTAAGGCCTCACTCATAATGTCTATTAATTTAACAGAGTTGGAAGGGACCTTGGAGGTCATCTAGTCCAACCCCCCCTGCCCAAGCAGGAGACCCTACACCATTTCTGACAACTGGCAGTCCAATCTATATGTATAAAAGCGAAATACCACTCAGGCATCACTACAAAATCTCCAGAACCGTAAAGCCTACAAATTGTGAATTTGGCCCATATGTTCCTCTTGGCTTCTAAGTGCTTGCTAAGAAAGGATTTTTCGAATCGACCCTCAGAGCATTTAGAGTATTTCCTATATTATTATTATTATTATTAACACGTTCTGATGCTAAGGAGTTCTACTCCCCCTCCCCACCTGTAGAGAAATTTGCTCCAAATGCAAAACACAAGGAGAGGAGTTTCAGAGCACCAAGCAGCTTTAGTGCAGAACAGCTGATCTAAGGCTCCTTGCTGTCTCCTTCTTGCTCACACAGCAAATTTCAGTTTCCAAACAGCCCTCAACTCTCTCACACACTGACAGGACGCTAGCCAGATGGATACTGATGGATGCTGGTAGGCAGAGGCAGAATTTATTTCCCCTTATTTTCCTCCCCCAAAACTAAGCCAGACCACATTGTTTCGAAGTGAAGCACAGGTATAGAACTAATTGCTTAATATGCAGCTATAATACAGGTAGGGTATTTTCATATTAGTAAGTCCTCGACTTACGACCAACATTGCACCCAAAATTTATGCTGCTAAGTGAGACGTTTGTTAAGTGAGTTTTGTCCCATTTTACGACCTTTCTCACCACGTTTGTTAAGAGAATCACTGCGGCTGTTAAGTTAGTCACACGGTTGTTAAGTGAATCTGGCTCCCCCCTGGTGGATTTTTCTTGTCGGAAGGTCACAAAAGGAGACACTGCGACCGTCATAACGATGAGTCAGTTGCCAAGCATCTCAATTTTGATCATGCAACCCTGGGGGGGATGCTGCAACGGTTGTTAAGCGTGAAAAACGGTCGCAAGTCACTTTTTTGCAGTGCTGTTGTAACTTTGAACAGTCACTAAACAAATTGTTGGAAGTTGAGGATTCCCCTTATATAACTGTACTCCATTTCTCTCCTGCATTATATATGCCCATTTTTAAAAAAAGAAAAATAAAGTTAAAATAAACCTGGAAGCAACTAAAAAATACCCTAGTATATATCTATACTGTACTATAGAGGTAGTCCTCGACTTACAACAGTTGTAAGCTCTCAGGACCCGTTATATATGTTCACTTAAAAAAAAAACCCCTCTTGTATGTAAAAAAAATTCAGAAAAACTCTAGCATATGCATAAAATGAAAAATATTGCCCAACTTTTAACTGTCACTAAATGAACTGTTGTAAGTAGAGGACCTCCTGTATTCAGTGATCAATAGCACATTCCCCCCCAATTTCCACTAACTTATAAGCCCTCCTGCCTCAGGTACGTTCCCCTTTTCTCCTGCATTACGTTATATGGAGTCAGCAAAAATATTTATATCCCAGTATATAATCATCCAGCTTTAAAATGTGTGTTTCCATCAGAAGTTGTGAAGTTTTTAAGAAGAGATTGAACAGACATTTGTCCAAAATGGTATCTCCAAGGACCCTTCCATCTCGGTTTTCTTTCTTTCTTTCTTTCTTTCTTTCTTTCTTTCTTTCTTTCTTTCTTTCTTTCTTTCTTTCTTTCTTTCTTTCTTTCTTTCTTTCTTTCTTTCTTTCTTTCTTTCTTTCTTTCTTTCTTCTCCTCCTTCTCTTCTATTCTCTTTCTCCTCCTCTCTTCTTCTTCTTCTTCTTCATCTTCATCTTCTTCTTCGTCCTCTTCCTCCTCCTCCTGCTCCTCCTCCTCTATTCTTCTTCTTCTTCATCTTCTTCGTCCTCCTCCTCCTCCTCTATTCTTCTTCTTCTTTTTCTTCTTCCTCTTCCTCCTCCTCCTCCTCCTCCTCCTCTCTTCTTTCTCCTTCTCCTCTTCCTCCTCCCTCCTCCTCCCTCCTCCCTTCTTCTTCTGCCTGGGGGAACTTTACCTGTTATCCGCCAGCAGATGGCAGTGTGGCTCCATCAAACTGAAACTCTTTCCTTCTCCAGATAATCCTCCACTTACGACTGATCACTTAAAGTCCGACCTTGTGTTAGGTTACAACCCAGTTCTAAAGCTCTGATAGTTGTTCTACCTAACTTTGAAACCCTGATCGGTTGTAGCTTTCTGCGGTCATTTGCCCTATTTTATGATAGTTTCATCTCAATATGGCGCTGCGGGTTTGCTTAATGACCACGGCGTTTTCTTAAGGACGACCGCGCAAAAGGCCCTAAAAGCAATCTATCTATTTTATAGCCATCATGTCTTGCAACTGCAACGGACAGGTTCCCTTGTGGTCAGAAATCGAGGACTAGCTGCCAGGGGGTTTGGAAGAGGGGACCTCCCCATTCCCAAACATTCTGTAGAGATGGTCCTCAACGTACGACCACAATTCAGCCCTCAATTTCTGTGGCTAAGCAAAACAAGTGAGTTTTGCCCCCATTTTATGACCTTTCTTGCCACAGCTGTTAAGTGAATCACTTCAGATATTAAGCGAGTCAGAAGGTTGTTAAGCGAATCCGGTTTCCTCATTGATTTGTCCAAAGATCGTAAAATGTGATCGCATGATCCCGGGACACTGCGACCGTCGTAAATAGGAGTCAGTTGCCAAACGTCTGAATTTTGATCATGGACGCGGCAACGTTTGTAAGTGTGAAAAAAAGGGGAGATTAAAGTCACTCTATCGGTGCTGTTGTAACTTAGAATGGTCACTAAACGAACAGTCGTAAGTCGAGGACCGCCTGTAAACCCGTGCATAGTGTGGTGACTTCTGGGTAATCGCTTGTTTCTTGACTTCTCCATTACTTCCAGAGTGGAAACTACGGGACTGGTTGGCTCAGGCGAAGTCTCGCTTCTCTTCATTGGTGGAGGAAGAGGAAGAGGAGGAAGAACGGGTGTCTCTGTATGACTTAAGACCCTAGGACTCCCCCCCTCCTCCAGGAAAGGAGGGAAGGACGGAGGGGCGTCTCAGCAACGCAAGGAGCCACCTCAACTGCTCTTCGGTGAAAAGAGAGGGTGGGATTTGGGGCCTTTGGGAAGTATGTGCACAAGATACGCCGACACACTGGAGAACTTTTATTTGTTTTTGTTATAAAAATAAAAAACTTTTTCCAAAAAAAAAAGAAGTCGTCCACGGACTTTAAAACTGCCAAGGTTGAGAAACATCAGATTCAAAGGACCAATTCCAAAAGATTGGTCAGCCAAGATTTGCATTTTTTTATTACGTTGCAAGAGGCAAAATAATGGAAGGGACATTCTAGAAGAAGAGTGGAAAAAATTATCCTTAGAGTTGGAGAATCAAATCAACAACTGTCAAAACTGCCGCTGCTTAAAACTCTAAATAAAAACGATCCTTGGCTCCATTTGTTGAGAATGGTATAGTTTTATTAGAGGTGAAGTGCATTGCAGTCTTGCAAAGCCAGAATAGAATCACACACCAAAATCCCAAAAGGTTCCAGCGGCTGGAGAGTCAACTGACCAGAGTAGCAAACAGATTCATTCCATATCTAAGAATGGAATGGAAGGGAAGAGAAGGAAAGGGAAGAATAGAATAAGATTTAAATAATGGAATGGAATTTAAATGGAATGGAATGGAAAATTAAATAGAACAGAACAGAATAGAATAGTTGGAAGAAACCTTGGAGGTCTTCTAGTCCAACCCCTGCTTAGGCAAGAAACCTTATACTAGGGATGGCTAACCTTTCCGTCCTCTGCGTGCGCCAGCACCCATAAGTAGGGGTGGGATTCTACCGGTTCTGTCCACTTCTGTAGAACCGGTTGCTCTGAAGAGCAGCAAACAGAGAGCAGACATAGAACCGGTTCTATGTTTGCTGCTGTTTTGGCCCACCTGCCCACCCGGGCTCTTACCTGACCTTTATTTCCTGCGTTTTCAACCGCAGCTGCTTTGCATGACACAGCTGAGGTTGAAAAAGCAGGAAAAAAGGGCTTTTCCAACCGCTGCGCACTTGCACTCAGCGCTGCTCAGCAGTCCGGGCAACTCAGCAGGTCGTAAATTGCACTCGCGTGACTCGCGCATGCGCGCGCGATGCAGAGCAACAGAACCAGTAGTTATACCGTTTGGATCCCATCCCTGCCCATAAGGCAATGCACGCGAGCTCCCCACGCCCCCTGTGCATGTGTGCACGACTCTCCCACATGTGGCACATTTCTGTGCATGTGTGCGCATCTCCCACGACGCGCCCCCTGCACATGCACGGCAGCTACCCGACGATCAACTGGTGGACGGGCAGTGGGCGCGCATGCACAGTGGACCTGCTCCGGGGCGATGGCTTGCATGCCGGCGGAGATGGCTCTGTGCGCCACTTCCAGCATGCGTGCCATAGGTTCGCCATTCTTGGCCCTATACCATTCCAGACTGACGGTTGTCCAATCTCTTCTTCAAAACCTCCAGTGTTGAAGCACCCACAACTTCTGGAGGCAAGTCGTTCCAATGAGTAATTGTCCTCTCTTGTCAGGAAATTTCTCTCTTAGTTCTAGATTCCTTCTCTCCTTGATTAGTTTCCATCCATGAGTTCTTGTCCCACCCGTCTTATTTTAAATTTAAAGTGTTGCTCCTTTCACAGCAACGACTCTGGGAAGCACACCGAGGATCGAAACCAACACATGTCAGATGGAATGTTATTATTTTCTTGAACAAAATTCAACCTTAACCCATCTCCATTGCAAACAAAACAATCCACCAAGAAACACACTCATTGAGAAGGAGGAAGAGGAAGAGGGAAGGAGGAGGAAGAGGAGGAAAGGAAGGGAGGAGGAGGGAAGGAGGAGGAATAGGGAGGAGGAGGAGGAAGGAAGGAAGGAGTGGTAGGAGGAAGGAAGAGGAGGAGGAAGAAGAACCCGATTGGGCTTGAGAAGGAGGAAGGGGAGGAGGAGGAGGGGAAGGAGTGGGAGAGAAAATGGGAGGAGGAGAAGGAGGAGGAGAAAAGAAGAAGAAGAGGAGGAAGAGGAAGAAGGAAGAGGAGGAGGGAGGGGGAGGAGGGAAGGAAGGAGGAAGGAGGAGGAAGAGGAGGAAAAAGAACCTGATTGGGCTTGAGAAGGAGGAAGAGGAGGAGGAGGGGAAGGAGTGGGAGAGAAAATGGGAGGAGGAGGGAGGAGGAGAAAAGAAGAAGAAAAGAGGAAGGAAGGAAGGAAGGAAGGAAGAAGGAGGAGAAGGAGGGAGGAGGGAAGGAGGAAGGAAGAGGAGGAAGAAGAAGAACCTGATTGGGCTTGAGAAGGAGGAAGAGGAGGAGGAGGAGAGAAAATGGGAGGAGGAGAAGGAGGAGGAGAAAAGAAGAAGAAGAAGAGGAGGAAGAGGAAGGAAGGAAGAAGGAGGTGGAGGAGGGAGGAGGGAAGGAGAAGGATGAAGGAAGGAAGGAAGAAGATGGAGGAGGAAGGAAGAGGAGGAAGAAAAACCTGATTGGGCTTGAGAAGGAGGAAGAGGAGGAGGAAGAAGGAGGAGGAGGAGGGGAAGGAGTGAAAGAGAAAATGGGAGGAGGAAAAGGAGGAAGAGAAAAGGAGAAGAGGAAGAGGAAGACAAATCTGAGTGGGCTAAGCTCTCCGAAGGTGCTGGGTTTCATTCCCAGGGAATTTTTGTGCTACTTTAACTGAGACGCACACGATATTCTTCCTCCATGAAGCGAAGTCCGTTCACTCCTCCTGTCCTGGCGATTCCTCTCCTCCTATGGCTCTAAATGTTCATTGTTACTCTCTTCGTTTCTCCCTCCTGCTCCCCCGAGGGAGACAAGCGGGACATGGCTTGGGACACCCAGCTCCGTATTATCGACACTGGAGTAACTGTGGAAGTCAAGAAACGAGCGATTAGTGCAAGTTACTATGCTAAGCAGTGTTTTGCAAACAGTCCTTGACTTACGATCATTCATTTGATCTAAGTATAGTATATAAAATCATACATTGCAATGTCCTACCTGTCAATGAATACTTCAGCTTCAACCATAACAACACAAGAGCACACAATAGATACAAACTCAAGGTTAATCGCACCAAACTTGATTGCAGGAAATACGACTTCAGCCACAGAGTGGTCAATGTCTGGAATACTCTACCTGATTCTGTGGTCTCTTCCCCAAACCCCCAAAACTTTAACCTTAAGACTGTCTACTATTGACCTCACCCCTTTCCTAAGAGGTTTGTAGGGGGCGTGCATAAGTGCACCAATGTGCCTATCATCCCTCTCCTATTGTTTCTTTTATTCTTCTTATATGTACCCATTTCATGTATTCATAACTATGTATATACTTATACCTATTATCTTGGAAGCAATTGACAAATCAAATAAATTCTAAAAATTCTAAAATTGTAAAAGTTACAATGGCACTGAAAAAAAGCAATTACAATTACAGCCATAGGAGCATTCCCATGGTCAAGTGATCAAAATTTGCATGCCTGGCAACTGACTTGCATTTATGACGGTATTGCAGTGTCCCCTGGGGGGGGGTGGTCATATGACCCCAACTTTTACAACCTTTTGACAAGCAAAGTCTACAGGGAAGCCAGATCCACTCAACAACTATGTTACTAACTTATCAACTGCAGTGATTCCCTTAACAACTGTGGGAAGGAAGGTTGGAAAATAGGGCAAAATTCACTTTACAACTGTCTCATTTAGAAACAGAAATGTGGGGGTTCCATTGTGGTCATAAGTTGAGGACTACCAGTACAGAACGTTTTGGGAACTGCGGCATCGGAGCTCCCAATCTGAAGCTCCCCATAACGTCTGCAGGGAATCCTCGGCATCTGACTATAATGGAACCTCTTCAACATGGTTGGAAGTCATGACGGTTGTGGATCCGTTGATTTTAGGACCTTTTCTGTGGCCTTTGTTAAGAGGACACCACGGTCATTAAGCAAACCATAATTTGCCAGATTTGTGCAACACCATCGTAAACCATGGCCATGTGACTGCTGGAAGCTGCAAGCGGTTGTGCACCCAAGATTATGGGGGGAGGCAGATCGTCAGAACTTTGGAACTAGCTTGTAATTAGCCCCAAGGTCAGTCTGTTGTAATTTTGGTCACTAAATGATTGGTCATAAGTCGAGAACTACCTGGTAGGAAAAGGAATTGCCAGGTTAACCTGGAATTGTGCCAAACTGTTTTGAGTTTGATGGAGTTACTCTGCCGTCTGCCACCAGGGCAAAATAATAACAGAGTAACTGGGTTGGAAGGGATCTTAGAGGTCTTGTAGTCCAACCACCTATTCAAACAACCTTATACCATCATGGACAAATGGATGTCTAGTCTCTCCTTAAAAGCCTCCAGTGATGGAGCACACACAACTTCTGGTGGCCAGCTGTTCCGCTAGTTAATTGTTCTTGCTGTTAGGAAGTTTCTCCTTAGTTCTAGGTTGCTTTTGTCCTTGATTAGTTTCTGTTAGGAATATAAGTCACCTAATAGTTGGGTTGGACATATATAAACCAGGATAGACATTTTAATACTGTCTCTTTAAGAGAATGCTAAAATTGTAATTGGGTGTGGTTCCTCAAAATGGCCATAAGATGGAGCCAGAAACCTAGTTTCCCAGAGTGTTGCTAGTTGCTAGTTGGTCGATGTTCTGATGTTCGCTGTTTTTGGTTCCTGCATTTCCCTAATTGACTGTTGCTGATTGTCGTTATTCTTGGATTGATGTGAGTCTATAAGCCATGGACCTTAAAATTGCCAAGGCTGAGGAACACCGGATTCAAATGGCCAATTCAAAAAGATTGGTCAGCCAAGATATGTTATTATGATTATGATTATTACGTTGCAGGAGGCAAAATAATGGAAGGAACATTCTAGAAGAAGAGTGGAAAAAATTATCCTTAGAGTTGGAGAATCAAATCAACATTGGACCTGCCACTGCTTAAACCTCTAAATAAAAACGATCCTTGGCTCCATTTGTTGAGAAAGGTATAATTTTATTAGAGGTGAAGTACATTGCAGTATTGCAAAGCCAGAACAGAATCACACACCAAAATACCCTAAGTTCTACTTTTCCCTCTCTTAGCTGTCCCTCATTGTCCACCCCACTGTAGCCAATCAGGATCAGGCAAGAAGTTTCCATAACAGTCAGTCCGAGCCCAGTTTGGTATGTGGCCCCCTTCTTCTCCCAGTTAGGTGACCTTGAGGCAGTGCCTCGAAAAGGTACAACATTTACTTTCGTTTCCTCAAGCATTCCCCATGTCATTTCCACTTCCCGCAGTTCATAGCAATCTATCACCACAAGGTAATGAAACACAAGGTGGCAGCTGACCACAATCTTTGTGAGTTGATGGTTTGCTGTACATTGAAGGGTCCAGCGGCTGCATAGTCAACTGCCCAGAGCAGCAAATAAGTTTATTACAAATCTAATATAGGATAGGATTCAGAATAGAATAGAATAATGGAATGGAAGAGAAGAGAAGAGGATTAGAATAGGGAATAGGATTAGGAATAAGAATAGAATTAGAAGAGAAGAGAATAATGAAAGGAAGAGAAGAGGAATAGAATAGGGAATGGGAATTAGAATTAGAATAAAATAGAATAGTATTGAATAGAATAGAATAGCAATCAGAATAGAGTAGGAGTCAGACTAGGATTCAGAATAGAGTGGAATAGTAATCAGAATAGAATAAAATACAGAGGGACCAGTTGGAAGGGACCTTGGAGGTCTTCTAGTCCAACCCACTGCCTAGGCAGGAAACCTACACCACATTTGTCTAAAGTGGTGTAGGTTTCCTGCCTAGGCAGTGGGTTGGACTAGAAGATGGAACACCTACAACCTCTGAAGGGAAGTTGTTCCACTGACTAATTGTCCTCACGGTCAGGAAATGTCTCCTTAGTTCTAGGTGGCTTCTCTCCTTAGTTAGTTTCCACTTGTTACTTCTTGTCCTGCCTGTCTTATTTTAAATTTAAAGTGCTGCTCCTCAGACAGCAACAATTCTGGGAAGCCACACCGAGGATTGAAACCAACACATATCTGATGGGAATGTTATTATTATTTGCTCCAAAAAAATTCAACCTTAACCCATCTCTATTGCAAACAAAGCAACCCACCAGCGGAAGAGGAAGAGGAGGAGAACGGTAGGGTTCTTTAAGCTTGATAATTGCCTTGTAGATATTTCGTAACCCAACTAGGTAACATCATCAGTGCTAGAAGGGTTTGATCTGTGTTGGCTTGCCCTGCCAGTGTTGGTGGGAGGGTTCTTGGTCGTTCCTTGATTAGGCTGTTGTTGCAGCATGTTTGAATGCTGCTGGCCTTGAAGCAAAAGCATCCCTTGGACCCCTCAAATGGAGGAACCCCCCCCCCGCCCCATTGTCATACCCAAATCAGATGTCACGTGTCGAGAGAGAAGAAAACCCTTTCCTCTATGAGCTACTCTCGGTTTCTCCAGCTGCAGGTCTAGAAGAAGAAGCAGAATAGAGAAGAAGAAGGAAAAGAAGGAGAAGGAGGAGGAGGAGGGAGAAGAAGAAGAAGAGGGGGGAGGGGAGGAGGAGAAAGAAGAAGGAAAAGAAGAGGAGGAGGAGGAGAGAGAAGGGAAGGGGTTCCCAACTCTCCCAACTGAAACAAAGGTGCTTTTTCAGGAGGCAATTGGACTTTATTTTCTTTGAAGAGGAGGAAGAGGAAGAGGAGGAGGAGGAAGAAGATGATCATGAAGAAGATGATGATGAAGTAGTAGTAGTAATAGTAATCATCATCTGACGGGGCTAAGCTCTCCGAAGGTGCTGGGTTTCATTCCCAGGGAATTTCTGTGCTGCTTTAACTGAGACGCACACAATATTCTTCCTCCTTAAAGTGAAGTCCGTTCACTCGTCCTTCCAGCCTGGGAATTTCTCTCCTCCTATGGTTCTAAAATATTCATCAGTACCCTCTTCATTTTCTTCCTCCTGCTCCCCCGAGGGAGACAAGCGGGACATGGCTTGGGACAACCAGCTCCGTATTTTCAACACTGGAGTAACAGGGGAAGTCAAGAAACGAGCGATTAGCGCAAGTTACTATGCTAAGCAGTGTTTTGCAAACAGTCCTCGACTTACGACCGTTCATTTAGGGACCGTTCACAGTTATAACGGCAATGAAAAAAGCAACTTACAATTACAACCATTGCAGCATTCCCATGGCCATGTGATCAAAATTCAGATGCTTGGCTACTGACTCGCATTTATGATGGTATTGCAGTGTCCTCCGGGGGTCACGTGACCTCACTTTTGCAACAAGCAAAGTCTACAGGGAAGCCAGATCCACTCAACAACCATGTGACTACCTTAGCAACTGCAGTGATTCACTTAATAACTGTGGGAAGGAAGGTTGGAAAATAGGGCAAAATTCACTTTACAACTATCTCATTTAGAAACAGAAATTTGGGGCTCCATTGCAGTCATAAGTTGAGGACTACCGGTACAATCTGAAGCTCTCCATAATGTCTGCAGGGAATCCTCACCATCTGAACATAATGGAACCTCTCCAACATGGTTGGAAGTGATGATGGTTGTGGATCCATTGACTTTTTCTGTGGCCGTTGTTAAGAGAATACTGTGTGTAAAGGTTCCAGAAATTATCCAGTTCAATCAGTAACTCCGAGACAGACATCATCTCAAAGTGCTTTATTAAAACCAGGAACTGGTAACATCTGTGGAATTCCGAAACTGAAGCTCTTTTCAGACTTTCTACAAAATTTCAACTACGCCCACACATTTCTCTACACCTCATAAATCACATGAATCAATTAATATGCAGCTTCAATTACCAGCTGCGCCACACTCTGTAACCTTGAACTTCAAACTAATATATTTTGTCTACTATAAGCTATTGAATTACATCACTCCCTCCCACATTCTTCAACTCTATGGCAGCGATGAATTCCAGAGCTGACAGGCATCCCCCCTTAAAAATTCCCCCTCCTATAAGAAAGAAGAACAAAAACACAACCAGGGGTTAATGCGTTGTCCTTAACCCCCTATCCCCCTCCACGAGGACCCTTCGGTTTGTGGAGGAAAGCTTCATGGAATTGGTTAATCAATCTATCAGCATGTACATCCCAACTTTTTACCCATGTAGCATCTGATACAAGGTAACCCTTCCATAAGACCAAATATTGTAATCGTCCTCGGTGTAATCTAGAATCGAGGATTTTCTTAATTTCATAATGTGTCTCACCCTGTACAGTTAACTGTTTAGGGGGAGCAATTGGTATTAAGCTTATCATTGATGTAGCAATTGGTTTCAATAAACTACTATGGAAAACTGGATGAATTCTCCCTAATAGTCGAGGAAAACTTAATTGGACCATGATCGGATTGATTATTTTTGAGATTGGAAATGGACCCAAGAACTTTGGTTCCAACTTTTTACTAGGAAGTTTCAATCTAAGATACTTGGTTGACAAATATACTTTGTCTCCCACTTTAAATGGTGGTTGGAGGGATCTATGCCCGCCTGTTTTTTGTAATCTTTTGCAGCTTCAGTTAAAGCTTTTTTTGTATCTTCCCAACCTTTTTTTAATGAGTTCATCCATTCTGTTAGAGACATGGATGTGGGAGGTTCTCTAGGCAATTCTGGCATAGGGACAAAGTCCATCCCAGTGTTGATTTGGAATGGAGTCAGCCCCGTGCTGCTATGTACTGCATTATTACAAGCAACCTCTGCAAATGGTAATAATTCAGCCCAGTTTTCCTGTTGATAATTTACATAGCATCTAATGTATTGTTCAACCATGGCGTTTGTTCTTTCTGCTGCTCCATTGCAGGTCGGATGGAATGCTGAGGATAACCCTTGGGAGGACCCAATAGACTTTAGGAATTCCCTCCAGAACTTAGCGGTAAATTGTACCCCACTGTCTGATATTATTCTATAAGGTACTCCATGTAGTCTATAGATATGCTTCACGAACAGTTTTGCAAACTTTTTTGCAGATGGAAGTCCTTTAAAGGCTGCAAAGTGGGCCTGCTTAGAGAATAAGTCAATGACAATCCAAATGATTGTATTTCCTCCACTTTCAGATAATTCTACGATAAAGTCCATTGCGATTTCTTCCCATGGCTGTGTTGGTTCAGTGACTTGTTGGAGGAGGCCAGGAGGTTTTTCCAGTTCTGTGTTTCATCATGGCACAAATTGAGCAACTTTTTACATAGTCCTTGATGTTAGGTTTCATTTTTGACCATCAGAAATGTCTCCTGAGTAAATGTAGGGTTTTTAAGAACCCGAAGTGGCCTCCCAACTGCGAGTCATGGCTATGCTTTAGCACCAGCAGTCTTAGGGTTGCGGGTACATAAAGCTTAGTCCCTTTCCAAGCCAGTCCCTCATTCATTGTTAATTCGGTTCAATGGTCCAGAAACCAGGGATCGGTCAGTAGGGCTGCTTTCAATTCTGTGGTCAGTTTGTCTTCCACGTGTTTGGGTTTGCAGTTGGCTTGGCCTTGAGTGGTTACTTGGTCTGCTGATTGAGCTCCTGATATTAAGGCTTGTACTATTTCCTCTCGGTAACTGTCAAACTGGGGTTTTCTGGACAGTGCGTCCGGCAATATGTTTTTTCCTCCGGGGATATATTTCATGTTGAATCACTTGAAGTATTGAGCCCAGCTGATTTGTTTAGGAGATAGTCTCTGAAGGGTCTTTAGGGCCTCGAGGTTTTTGTGATCAGTCCATACCTCAAATGCTCCTTCACCCCTTCTAGGAAATGCCTCCAAGTCAACAAAACCCATCGTACAACAAATGCTTCCTTCTCCAAGACCTCCCATCTCTGCTCTGTGTCGATTGTCTTTTTGGACACATAAGCGCAAGGCATCAGTCGGTTCTGAGAGTTTTTTTGTAGCAGAACGACTGCTACTGCCATGTCACTCATATCAGCTTGGACTGTAAAAGCTTTAACTCCCAGAATTCTGGAATTAAGAGCAAAGCTGGCTGGGGAATTCTGGAAGTTGAAGTCCGCCCATCTTCAAGAGGCCAAAATGAGAAACACTTTTTCAGAGTCTTCCTAGGTTCACTTTTCCCACCTTGGGAACTTTCCAGACATGGTTAAGTAAGTTGTTTCTCCCACCACCCAGATAGCACAATCAAGTGCTCAGGAGCATGGGAACTATAGTCCAGGGCCATCCCTCTGTAAAGGCACGGCAAACTAGTTGAGGAATTTGGAGAACTTCTGGAGGCATCCATTGCTTCTAACATTTTTGGAGGGCATTTGGGCTACCAGATCCTAGCCCACCCAAGGCCCAGCAGGATCTGGGGAGGGTGCGGGGTGGCAGCTGCAGCCCAAACCAGTTGCCCACAGAGGCATTCTGTAATTTTGCACTCATGGGAGGGTTTTTCGGGTGCTCCAAATGAACATTACAAAACAGAGGTTGAGACTTTGGAAAAACTGCAAAGAAGAGCAATTAAGATGATTAATGATAACCCGCCCATCCCAGTTCAACTCTGAGCTGCAAATATTCCCTTCTAGAGGCAGTTCTTTGGGGCTTGCCTTGGTTTTATGCTGATATGAGAGTCAGCAAGAAACAATAAGCGATCTACCTGTGTATTCAGTGTCGGAGAGAAAGCTGCGCATTCTCTGCAGATAATCACTCAGGCTGTTGAGCTGTTCAGGATCTCCCTCAGTCATGGCTTTAAAAATACGGTTCCTTTCGAAGCAATCGGGATCATCCGGTTTGCAGAAGAGAAAGGAAAAGGATCCAGGTGGGATTCAGTCCTTCAGTCCATGAAAGCCCAATGATGACTTTGGGCTAAATACCAGGAGATGGTGATTTTCTAGTCCCTGCCTTAGCCATGAAAGTTGGCCGGATGCCTTTGGGCCTAATCACTAGGAGACAAAAAGTTCTAATCCTGCCTTCACCATGAAAACCAGCTCAAAGAACATACATTAATAGAGTTGGAAGGTTAATAATAGGTTAATAAAGTTAATAAAAGGTTGGGCCAATCGCCAGGTGATGGTGAGTTCTAGTCCTGCCTTAGGCACGAAAACTGGTTGGGTGACTTTGGGCCAATCCCTCTCTCTCTCAGACCAACCCACAGGAGGGTGGTTGTGAGGAAGATGGAAGGGGGAAGGTGCTTGTGCATTGTTTTAAGACTCCTGAACAGAACCGCAAATCAACCCATAAGCCGTTGACAGAAATCCATGCAAAGTTCTTTCTGGTGGGGAAATTCTGCAAAATAATTCTCACCAGTATCAGTGATAATGACTTACCTGACAGGTCCTGGCTTATCTTTCAGATTCATCCGGTGAGGGGCTTTCTTCAGGAGAGGGGTCTCCAAGGTTGGCAGTTCATGCTCCTCTCCAGGTGACCCCTTCAGGGCTGAGTTTGGATCTTCTCCAATATCCTCAACCATCACCCATAAAGAGGGGGATTTCGTCATCTTCCTGACAGGGTGACAATGAAGTGGCAAGTGGGCCAAGGGCTGACCCCAAAGGGCTGGCAGAACTGGATAAGGAAGGGTTGTGGGGAAGAGATTGGCCTATAGGGATCTTGGAGTTTTAGTCAGGGGTGGGCTTCCGATTTTTTAGCAACAAGTTCTTTGCCCTAATGACTGGCTGGGTGGGCATGGCTGGGTGGTCATTTGACTGGGTGGTCATGGATGAGTGGTCATGTGACTGGGTGGGCATGGCCAACTTGACCTCACTCACGTCAAGGGGCGCCTTGCCTGGCCTCTCCTCACCTCAAAGGCCTCAACGAGATACAAAATACACTATTTAATCCTATGTATATATGCCATACGTGTATATACATAGTACATAGTATAGAGTGTGTATAGGCACACAAAAAGATATATTATCTACTATGTATACTGTATGTGTATGTATACACACAGAGAGAGAGAGACACATTCAACCTCACTGACTGCATTTGGAAAAATACACCCCGAGTCCACTTTCTGCCACACCCTTAACTACAATTTTCTGTTCATTAGATTAGAACATTGATGTCTGATGTCATGAATTGAGTAAAATTCGGTGAAGCTCATTTAACAACGCTCTTGCTTATCTCTCTCGCCCCCTGAGAACGGAGCTGGAGACAGTATCCTGCGATCCCAAATAAAGAACGATCGATCGGTAGGAAAATGGGGAGGGGAATTTTCCTGCAAACTTTTTTTGGGATCTTCTGCTTCTGCTTTTTTCTGCAGAGACCCTGGGAAAATTCCCCAAAAAGTCTGCAGGAAAATTCCCCTCCGCATTTTCCTACCAATTGATAGTTCTTTATTTTGGATCGCAGGATATCGTCTCTCTCTTTCTCTCTCCCCCCTGAGAATGGAGCTGAAAAGCAGGTTAGTGAAGGGATGTGGCTGCCTTGGACGGTGTGTGTATGTGTGTGTGTGTGAGAAAGAGAGAGAGGGAGGGGGAGAGAGAGAGAATATCACCACCAGCCATCCGAGGTTAGATTGGATATCTCTCTCTCTCCCCACCCCTCCAGCAGCAGTGGTGGAACTTCAATGCAGCTCCAGGATCACCAAAGGGCCAGTCCTGTGACTACTTGCAGCTCTGGAATATGGGACCAACTTTCCCACCAACGTCAGCAAGCCACCATCAATCAAAATTCATATTAGTGGTCCATAGGATTTAAAACTATGAGTTTGGTGGTCCCTGAGGTCCAAAAGGTTGGCGACCCTGGACTAGATGACCTCCAAGATCCCTTCCAGCCCTAGATTGCTGTGCTTCTTCAAAGCGTCTTCTGAAGTCATATCTAGTGCCAGGGTTTGTGGCCCTCCCTTCCTCTCCTTTTCTCTTTCTCTCTCACTCTCCCTCCCTTCCTCCCTGTATCCATCCATCCATCCATTCAACTATATCTCATTCACTTTCCACTCCCTCTTTCTTTCTTGACTATCCCTTTTCTCCCGTTCTCTTTCTTTCTTTCTTTCTTTCTTTCTTTCTTTCTTTCTTTCTTTCTTTCTTTCTTTCTTTCTTTCTTTCTTTCTTTCTTTCTTTCTTCTCTCTCTCTCTCTCTCTCTGTGAGTGTCTCTCTCTCTATCTCTGTCTCTCTTTCTCTCCCTTCCCTTCCATCTTCCCTCTCTCCTTCTAAGGCTAGGAGAGAGAGAGAGAGAGAGAGAGAGAGACCCACCTGAAACAAAAACTCCTTTGGATAAAACCGGCCATTGCCATTCAGCTCATTCAATCCAAGACACAAACACACATACACTCAAACGGGACCTTAGGTGCACGCACACTCCCACACACACACTCCTATGTGCACAGGTTGAAGAGCTGAGCTGAGAGTCACGCAGAGGTCCATCAGGCACAGAGGCAACGACAGGGGAAGGGCGTCAAAGTGAGAAGCCTCTGCCCATTAAAAAAAAGAAACTTACGGAGCTTCCCCTTTTTCTCCGCCCTTCCCTCCATTCAGTGGTGGAATTCAGCAGGTTCTGACCAGTTCTGGAGAACCGGTAGCGGAAATTTTGAGTAGTTCGGAGAACCGGCCAATCCCACCTCTGACGGGAGATTTTGCAGTATCCTTCCCCTGCCATGCCCACCAAGCCACACCCTCAGAACCGGTAGTAAAAAAATTTGAATCCCGCCACTGCCCCCATTGCCTCCCTGCCTGATGCCAAAAGGTCAGTTCTGCTTCCGCCCTCTCCCCACCCCCCCACTCCGCAATGCCAGAAGCCACAAACCACCACCGGTCACCTTCTCCCCCCCCCACAGAGCCCTTGTGGCTTGCAAGTAGCCATCTCCTACGGCTACTGTCCATGGCACGCTGGCAAGCAGGAGCCCCCTGGGTCCCATGCCTTCTCCTTCCTACCTCTTTCTTCCTCCACGCACAGGTAGGGACGTGGCTTTCCCACGTGGGGGTGTGGCCCAGTGGTGGAATTCAATTTTTTTTACTACCGGTTCTGTGGGCATGGCTTATTTGGTGGGTATGGCTTGGTTGTCATGTGACTGTGGAGCGTGGCTTAGTGGTCATGTGATTGGGTGGGTGTGGCTTGGTGGTCATGTGACTGAGTAGGTGTGGCCAACTTAATGTCACTCATGTCAAGGGCTGCCTTGCCTGTCCCCTCCCTTCCCAGTCATTCCTTGTCACACCCAGCCTCAACTTATCTATTGTTCTGTAAAAATGTTGTTCACCTTTTTTTTGACTTTATTATCTACATACTATAGATGTATTTTCATGGACCACTGACAGGAGGAAATGGCTCACATGCTTTGCCCAAGAGAGTGATTGGCAACAGGCTTTTAAGGGGCTGCTAGAAAGAAAGGTGTGGGGGGGATGTATTTTCCAAAGCACCAGAAGGCAAACAAGAAGCAATGGATGGAAACTGAACAACGAGAGAAGCAACCTAGAACTAAGGAGAAACTTCCTGACAGTAAGAACAATTAACCAGTGGACCTGCTTGTCCCCAGAAGTTCTGGGTGCTCCAACACTGGAAATTTTTAAAAGACTCTGTAGGAAGTTAGCGTCCACCCCTCTCCTAGGAAAATTGAAATAGCCTAGGAAATATTAAAAAGGCAGAATATTTCCCCTAAAAAAGAGTAGAAACTCAAGAAGCAGAAACTCAACTCAAGAAGCAGCAACTCACCCCAGAAGCAGAAACTCGCCCCCACCTTTGTTAATGGGTGGGCCATTAAGGCCTGGGCCAGAATACTTTACATAAGAAGGAACTCCAGGTAAAAGCTATAGCAATTGCCAAAAGCCCTTTTAAGGGTATAATCACCCAGCAAGGCTAGACCAAGCCTGGAACTCAGGACAGCCTGCAGAGTTGCCCCTGGGAGTCTGACAGCCAATGGGATTCATTTCTTACACAGGAACAGGAAACACTAAGGTGGGGCCCAACAGAGGGTATATAAGGGTCTCTCAGCATCTGGACTTCCCTTCTTCCCTTCTCTTCTCACCTTGAAGCATGTGATAATTCTTCTTTGGAGCTCCAGGACATGTGGCCCTGTACACCATTAAACCTTCCAAGCAGCCTCCATATTTCCAGTGTCTTTTTCCCCACTTGGAACTGAACCCAGAAGGATATTTCTTTCAACAAGTGGGTTGCCGGCGTGGCCAGCCAGATGTTGCTACCGGTTCGGTGACCCACGCCAAATTCTTGCTACCAGTTCACCCGAATAGGTGAGAACTGGCTGAATACCACCTCGGTGTGGCCGTCCCAGGGAAAGGCCAGCGAGTGGGGCATGGAGGCACTGCTGCTACCCATGGCCAGCCTTATATCCATGCTGCCGCCTCGGCCCCGCCCCCTGGGCATGAGCACAGGAGGCTCCAAGCGTGCCTAATCTCGTCCATATCAGTACTTGAGTGGATGCACTCATTAAAGGAGTCATGGGAAAACACAAAAAAGCTTTGAGGGTGGCAGCAGAAATCCACAAGAAGCAAGATGACAAACATCGCTCACAGCAACCTCAGTTCAAAAGGTTATTATTCAATTAAATTATTCAATTAAATATTTGAAATGGCTTCTAGAAAACTGAATCCAACGTTTATAGGATTTTTTCAGTTAATTAATAAACCCAGTAACTGTTCAACTTAAACTCCCTTGCTTGTTGGGGAAAATGCATCAGGTATTTCATAGTAGCTTGTTAAAGCCGTTTGTTACATGCTCATTGTGGCCAGCAAACTGTGCGGCTCCAAAGCCTTTCATCATAGCTGGGCATGAACATTATGAGGTTAGGAAGATTTTGCACTTTAGGATCTTCAGAGGGAAGTTGAAATATTTAATTCATTGGTAGGGATACCCTATTTTGGAGGCCACTTGGGTGAATAGCTGGAAAGTCAATGCTAATAGATGGGTGCAAGAGTTCCATGAAAAGTATCCACACAAATCTAAGGGAGATTCTGCAGGTGGCAGGGGAGGTTGGTATATGGACTGTGTTTAACCTAATTGCAATCTTTCTGTATTCTTGTCTTTGCAGGAGTTGCTTTGAAGGAGAGCGGCGGCAGCCTGTCGAGCAGGAAATTGACTTATGTGTAGCCATTAGCAGGGTACCCATGCTTTGCTACGAAACTATGTGATCGGGCAAGTTTTTTGGGAGGAAAATAAGGGGAGAAAATTGTGCCTTTACCTACCAGCATCCATCAGTAGCGTCCTGTCAGTGTGTGAGAGAGTTGAGGGCTGTTTAGAAGCTGAAATAGTATTTGTTTTGTGAGCAAGAAGGAGACAGCAAGGAGCCTGGGAGTGGCCTAACTCAACTGCAGTTAGAACAGATATATTTTCAGGTGGGGAGTAAGAGAGTTGAGGGCTGTTTGGAAACTGAAGCAGTATTTGCTTTGTGAGCAAGGAGATAGCAAGGAGCCTGGGCGTGGCTTAGATCAACTATTCTGTAGTAAAGCTGCTGTTGTGAAAGTATAACTGAAACCGAGACTCCACTCCTCTGTTTGTGTTTTGCATTTGGAAGAGATTTCTTTTCAGGTGGGGGGGGGGGGTAGAACTCCTTAGCATCAGAGCTGTTAATAATAATAATAATATAGGAAATATTAATGCTCTGAGGGTCTTTTGAAAAATCCTTTCTTAGTGAGCACCTAGAAGCCAAAAGGAAGATATGTGCCGAATTTTAAGTTTGTAGGCTTTGCAGTTCTGGAGATTTTGTGATGATGCATCAGTGCTTTTACGCTTTTATATATATGGATAATTAATGTTATGATGATGTTTTATGTTCCAAATTGCTCATGAAATAAACCTCTGATCTTAAAGTAAGATTTACTGCTTGTGGTTTGTCGGTGTTCTTCTTTATTGGGATACTTTTATAACAACATATATGCTGCATTGGGCCTCTGTAAATTATTTGGTATCTGTATGTGAAGGTTTGGTATCTGTCAAACATATTTTAGTATTTAGTATATATTTGATTTGTCAACCGCTTACAAGATACAGGTATAAGAATTAATATAGTTTTGAATACATGAGATAGATACTTATAAGAAAAATAAAAAGAAACAATAGGACAGGGACGTAGGCACATTGGTGCGCTTATGCATGCCCCCTACAGGCCTCTTAGGAAGGGAGTGAGGTCATAGTAGACAGTCTAAGGTTAAAGTTTTTGGGGTTTGGGGAAGAAACCACAGAGTCAGGTAGAGCATTTTAAATACTGACCACTCTGTTGCTGAAGTATTTCCTTCAATCAAGTTTGGTGCGGTTAACCTTGAGTTTGTATCTATTGTATGCTCTTGTATTGTTATGATTGAAGCTGAAGTATTCATTTGCAGGTAGGACATTGCAATGTATGATTATATATACTATATTTAGATCGGACCGGAGGCGGCGTAGTTCTAGATTTTCTACGTCTAGGGTTTCAAGTCTGGTGGCATAAGGTATTCTGCAATGAGTAGAGGAGCGGAGAACTTTTCTTGTGAAATATTTCTGGACTTTTTCAATTGAGTTAATATCAGATACATGATATGGATTCCAGACTGATGAGCTGTATTCAAATATATGTCTAGCAAATGTTTTGTATGCTCTAGTTAGTAGTGTGATATTACCAGAGAAGAAACTATGTAGGATTAGATTAACAATTCTTAATGCCTTTTTTGGCTATGTAGTTACAGTGGGCTCTAGCACTTAGATCATTTGAGATGAATACTCCAAGGTCCTTGACAAAGTTTGGATCCTCAACAAGGTCTTGACTATTTAGCTTATATTTTATTTTTCTGTTTTGTTTTTTTTTGCCAATATGTAAGAGAGTAGGTTGTTTGTCTCTAAGTGGAGGATAATGGATTGGTTAATAATTGATTCCATGACTTTACAGGTGACGCAGCATAAGGAGACTGGTCTGTAATTTGCAACTAGGCTGGGGTCTCCCTTTTTGAAGATGGGGATGACTGTGGCTTGTGACCATAGTTTTGGCAAGGAGCTGGTCCTGAAAGATTTTTCAAAGGTTATGCTTAGAGGTTCGGCTATGGCAGTGGATAGCTTTTTTAAGAAGTAGGCACATATTCTGTCTGGTCCAATAGATAGAGATGGTTTTAGATTGCGTAGTGCTTTTTCAACCATGTCTTCTGTAAAATCGATATGTATTAGATCATCATAGTTGTCTGTGGTTTAACTAGGAAGTACTGGGCTTGATCCATTGCTGTTTAGAAATACTGAGCCAAAGAATGTGTTAAAGAGGTTTGCTTTGATGGTGTCATTATTGCAGTCTTTGCCATTAGGTCCTTTCAGGGGTGGGATGGACCTTGAGTCTTTTAGTTTCTTGTTTATAAAATTGTAGAAAGCACGGGTGGAATTTGTGCGCAGAAGGTTTTCCTCTCGTTTAGTGTGATAATTAGTGCATTCAGTTTTTCTCTGGTGGCATAGATTTTTGTATTGGCTTTTGAAGTTGGCAACGTGACCAGATTTGTTTTTTCGCCAAAGTGATCTCTTTTTGGATTAAAGCTTCCTTATTGTTATGGACAATCTGTTTTTCCTGGTTTTGGGAGCTGTTATTGGTACATATAGTTTGATGGCTCTTTTGATTTCTAGTAAGAATATGTTGTAATGGTCTTCAACGGTATTGCATCCAGTGAAAAGAAATTGCTCCTGCCATCAGTCTGAACCCCCATCAATCTGAATCTTGTTTTTCTGTAGCATCAGCCTGGCACCTATCTTAGGTTGGTGCTACATACATGATCATCAGGGTTTACGCAGTGGACACATATGGGGGTACCTTGTTACAGTTTACACCTCAGCTCTAACTTACACCTTTGATCTGTGTTGTTAAGTGCCCAGTTCAGATCCCTGTAGGCAGCCTAGCAGCAAATGGGAGAAGACAACAAAGGCTGGCCCCATTGATCCTCTCCTCTCCCCTCCTCCCCCTCAGGCTGGCTCCATTGATTTCTCTCCCCTTCTCTCCCTCATGCTTGCCCAACAGAGGCATCTCGTACCTTATCCTCTTCTCTCCCTCAGGCTGGCCTCATTGATCCTCTCCCCTCCCCTTCTCTCCCTCAGGCTTTCCCCATAGAGGCCTCTCCTATATTATTCCCTTCTCTCCCTCAGGCTGGCCCCATTGATCCTCTCCTCTCCCCTTGTCTCCCTCAGGCTTTCCTCACAGAGGCCTCTCCTATATTATCCCCTTCCCTCCCTCAGACTGGCCCCATTGATTCTCACCTCTCCCCTTCTCTCCCTCAGGCTTTCCCCATAGAGGCCTCTCCTTTCTTATCCCCTTCTCTCCCTCAGGCTGGCCTCATTGATTCTCTCCCCTCCCCTTCTCTCCCTCAGGCTTTCCCCACAGAGGCCTCTCTTATATTATCCCCTTCTCTCCCTCAGGCTGGCCTCATTGATTCTCTCCCCTCCCCTTCTCTCCCTCAGGCTTTCCCCATAGAGGCCTCTCCTTTCTTATCCCCTTCTCTCCCTCAGGCTGGCCTCATTGATTCTCTCCCCTCCCCTTCTCTCCCTCAGGCTTTCCCCACAGAGGCCTCTCCTATCCTATCCCCCTATCTCCCTCATGCTGGCCCCATTGATCCTCTTCTCTCCCTCAGGCTTTCCCCACAGAGGCCTCTCCTATCTTATCCCCTTCTCTCCCTCAGGCTGGCCCCATTGATTCTCTCTTCTCCCCTTCTCTCCCTCAGGCTTTCCCCACAGAGGCCTCTCCTATCCTATCCCCCTATCTCCCTCATGCTGGCCCCATTGATCCTCTTCTCTCCCTCAGGTTTTCCCCATAGAGGCCTCTCCTATCTTATCCCCCTATCTCCCTCATGCTGGCCCCATTGATCCTCTTCTCTCCCTCAGGTTTTCCCCATAGAGGCCTCTCCTATCTTATCCCCCTATCTCCCTCATGCTGGCCCCATTGATCCTCTTCTCTCCCTCAGGTTTTCCCCATAGAGGCCTCTCCTATCTTATCCCCCTATCTCCCTCAGGCTGGCCCCATTGATTCACTCCCCTCCCCTTCTCTCCTTCAGTCTGGCCCCATTGATTCACTCCCCTCCCCCTATCTCCCTCAGGCTGGCCCCATTGATTCACTCCCCTCCCCTTCTCTCCTTCAGTCTGGCCCCATTGATTCACTCCCCTCCCCCTATCTCCCTCAGGCTGGCCCCATTGATTCACTCCCCTCCCCTTCTCTCCTTCAGTCTGGCCCCATTGATTCACTCCCCTCCCCCTATCTCCCTCAGTCTGGCCCCATTGATTCTCTCCCCTCCCCTTCTCTCCCTCAGGTTGGCCCCACAGAGGCCTCTCCTATTTTATCCCCTTCTCTCCCTTTCAGGTGGGGAGAGTGTTAATAATAATATAGGAAATACTAATGCTCTGATGGTCATTTTGAAAAAACCTTTTAGTGAGCACCTAGAAGCCAAGAGGAACAACATACGTGACAATACGTGAGATTTCGTGATGATGCGTGAGTGGCATTTCACTTTTATCTATATAGATTCCTGTAATGGTTCTTCACATGTTTTAGCCTCTGGTCCCCTAATAATCTTAGTTCTTCTTCTCTGCACTCTTTATAATGTCTTTGACTTTTAACATTTTTTTATTGAAGGGAAACGATAATAAGGATGATAATAGTAGAGTAAGCAGATATAGTAGAATATAATATAGTGGAATAATAGAATCAGTAGAAGCTTGTTATTCTGCTCTGTGAACATTTGCCTCAGCTACACATTTGTTTCCTGTAGCACATTGTGAGAAAAGGACAATTGGGCTTTAAAGTTGGTGTAGGCCTCTGCCTAATCGAAGGCCTCGAATTAACAATATATTAAAGTGTAGGCTGAGCTGATTTTGCAAGCATAGCAAAATATTTGCTATCTGTAGCTTCTGCAAGAACATATTGAACAAAGGCTGGCCCCATTAATTCTCTCCTCTCCCCTCCTCCCCCTCAGACTGGCTGCACAGAGGCCTCTCCTCTCCCTTTTCTCCTTCAGACTGGCCCCATTGATTCCCTCCCCTCCCCTCCCTTTCTCTCCTTCGTGGCCCAACAGAAGCCTCTCCTACAGGGGTGGGATTCAAATTTCTTAATAACCAATTCTTTGGGTGTGGCCTAATTTGTGGGCATTGTTACAACATTTTAAAATATTAATCAAAAACTTTTACATAACAAAACTTTACAAAAAACAATAAAACTTATTTAAAGTACTGCCAAATTGCTTTTCTATTATCGTCCTGAGTTACAGTTTTCTTGGGTTTAACATGAGCATCATCAGCTGTGTGATGATCTGCCCATAATCACTTCTTTACTATAGGAACAGGGTCCCATTTTTGCAGAAGTAAGCCAGTTAGACTGAGGATTAGGAGGTTTGTTACATTGGAAACTGTAAGGCGACTTCTGCCCTCTGAACATATTATATGGTTATAAATTCGGCTTTTAAATGGTTTTTAACTTTTCTAATTCCCCACTCTTAATCTCTTAAATCCTATCTATTTAATTCTTTAATTTATTTTAAAATTATTATATTTGTATTTATATGTTTTTATCTCACTGTGAACCACCCCGCGTTCTTAGGGAGAGGGGGTGGTATACAAATTTTTATAAATAAATAAATAAATAAATATTCATCTGCGGGAAGCCCCTTTCTGCCTCTGCTGAACTGATTGCAATAGTTCTAATAATATCTCTAGCTTTTTTAATGCTTCAAGGAATTGTATATTTTTCCGGATCTTTTTAATACATTTTCTATGAAATCACAATAATCATTAATATTGATTTCATGATTGAAAATTTCACCAAATGCAATTTAGAAATTTTAATTGATCAGTATCTTTAAATTGGCAGTCTGTTTTTAAATGTTTGCAATCCATCAATCTTTTCTTCAAATTAGATACAATGCTTTGTATAAGTCTTTCATGAGGAAGTCCCACAAATCCATGATTTTGTATAAAATTTATATTTTTAAAGATTGCTGAAGTAATTAATCCATAAACTTTTTTTTTTCATATGCACCCTTTTCCTTTATAAGCATTTCAAATGATTTAATTGATCTTACCACAAGTTTTTCAGCCTTTATAATGCCTATGTTTCTCACTTGCAATGCATGAGAAAGAAGAGATATTTCAGTTAGGATATCAATCATCAACGCCAAATCAGTGAGAAAATATGTGTTTTCAAGATGCGCAGCCATACTGGAGTATTTTTTATTTGAACAGAAAAACTGATGTAGCTCTGGATAAGCACGCCACACAGCTAGGGTTCATCTTAAACTACAGGCAGCCCATCTTGGTCCAGAAACTCTACCGATTTTTATAATTTCAATCTCAAGTTGTTTGGAAATTTTGTTAAGTTCAATTAGGTTCTCATTCGATTGTTGGAAGATAGAATATATTTTATCAATAAAAATTTGAAAATTATTTCTTTGCTTTATTTCCCTAATAGAATCATCTAAAACAAGTTGCAGATGATGGTTTAAGCAATGCCATATTATAATGTTTGGAAAGTCTTTGGCTATCCTAGTGCTTACCCCAGATTTTCTCCCAAGCATAACACTGCACCATCAGAGCAAAATCCAATTAAATGTTTCTCCAGATAGTTCTTATTAAACCCAACTTTATTCAAACTTTCCATAACTGAACAACATATTGTCTCTGCATCTTGTTTATCCAATTCCACTAGTTCAAGGAAAATTGTTGGTGAGAAAACTGGATCCTCAACTTTTAAGTACAGTATAAGAACTGGTTTGGAAGTTATCGTTGAGGCTTCGTCAATTATCAAACAGATTTTTCATTAATTTTGCTAAATAAATGTTTCCTAATGTCTAATATAACAATTGACCAATATGATATAAAATATTGATTAGAATGGTTATAAATATAAACAAGTAAGAAACGTATGATATTATTACGTGCACAAGATATACTGACACACTGGAGATCTGAAGGATGGTTTTATTAGTTTGTTTTTGTTATAAAAATTTAAAAAAATTCAAAAAAAAAAAAGAAGTCATCCACGGACTTTAAAACTGCCAAGGTTGAGAAACACCAGATTCAAAGGACCAATTCCAAAAGATTGGTCAGCCAAGATTTGCATTTTTTTATTATGTTGCAGGAGGCAAAATAATGGAAGGGACATTGTAGAAGAAGAGTAGAAAAAATAATCCTTAGAGTTAGAGAATCAAGTCAACAACTGTCAAACCTGCCGCTGCTTAAAACTCTAAATAAAAACGATCCTTGGCTCCATTTGTTGAGAATGGTATAGTTTTATCAGAGGTGAAGTGCATTGCAATCTTGCAAAGCCAGAACAGAATCACACACCAAAATCCCAAAAGGTTCCAGCGGCTGGAGAGTCAACTGCCCAGAGCAGCAAACAGGTTCATTCCATATCTAAGAATGGAAGGGAAGGGAAGAGAAGGAAAGGGAAGAATAGAATAAGATTTAAATAATGGAATGGAATGGAATTTAAATGGAATGGAATGGAAAATTAAATAGAACAGAACAGAATAGAATAGTTGGAAGAAATCTTGGAGGTCTTCTAGTCCAACCCCTGCTTAGGCAAGAAACCTTATACTAGGGATGGCTAACCTTTCCGTCCTCGTGTGCCAAAAGTGCGCATGCGCCAGCACCCATAAGGCAATGCATGCGGGCTCCCCACGACCCCTGCGTATGCGTGCATGACCCCTCCACATGTGGTACATTTCTGCGCATGTGTGCGCATTTCCCACGCACCCCCTGCCCCCTGCACATGCGCGGCAGCTACCCAATGATCAACTGGCGGGTGGGTGGTGTACGCGCATGCGCAGTGGACCTGCTCCGGGGCGACAGCTCGCATGCCGGCAGAGATGGTTCTGTGTGCCACTTCCCGCATGCGTGCCATAGGTTCACCATCACGGCCTTATACCGTTCCAGACTAACGGTTGTGCAATCTCTTCTTTAAAACCTCCAGTGTTGCACCAACCACAACTTCTGGAGGCAAGTCGTTTCATTGTGTAATTGTCCTCTCTGTCAGGAAATTTCTCCCTTAGTTCTAGGTTGCTTCGCTCCTTGATTAGTTTCCATCCATGAGTTCTTGTCCTCATGGATAAATTTAATTTAAATAAAAATTTAAATTTTTATTTTAAATTTAAGTTGATACTCCTTTCACACCAACGACTCTGGGAAGCACATGGAGCAATCCACCAAGAAACACATTCATTGAGAAGGAGGAAGTGGAAGAAGAAGAGGAGGAGGAGGGGAGGAGGAGAAGGAAGGAAGGAAGGAAGGAAGGAAGGAAGGAAGGAAGGAAGGAAGGAAGGAAGGAAGGAAGGAACGAAAGAAGAAGGGAGGAAGAGGAGAAGGAGGAGGAGGGAGGAGGAGGAAGGAAGGAAGAAGGAGGAGAAGGAAGGAAGGAAGGAAGAGGGAAGTGGAAGGAAGAGGAGGAAGAAGAAGAACCTGATTGGGCTTGAGAAGGAGAAAGAGGAGGAGGAGGAGGAAGGAAGGAGGAGAAAGGGAAGGAGTGGGAGAGAAAATGGGAGGAGGAGAAGGAGGAGAAAAGGAGAAGAAGAAGGGGAGGAATAGGAAGGAAGGAAAAAGGAGGAGAAGGAGGGAGGAGGGGAGGAGGAGGAGGAAGGAAGAAAGGAAAAATAGGGAGGAGAAAGGAAGAAGAGGAAGAAGAATAACCTGATTGGGCTTGAGAAGAAGGAAGAGGAGGAGGAGGTAGAAGGAAGATGAATCTGAGTGGGCTAAGCTCTCCGAAGGTGCTGGGTTCCATTCCCAATTTTTGTGCTGCTTTAACTGAGACGCACACGATATTCTTCCTCCATGAAGCGAAGTCCGTTCACTCCTCCTGTCCTGGCGATTCCTCTCCTCCTACGGCTCTAAATGTTCATTGTTACTCTCTTCGTTTCTCCCTCCTGCCCCCTTCGAGGGAGACAAGCAGGACATGGCTTGGGACACCCAGCTCCGTATTTTTGACACTGGAGTAACAGGGGAAGTCAAGAAACGAGCGATTAGCGCAAGTTACCACACTAAGCAGTGCTTCGCAAGTAGTTCTCGACTTACGACCGTTCATTTAGGGACCGTTCGAAGTTATAACGGCATTGAAAAAAACCAACTTATCACCAGTTTTCACAATTCCAACCATTGCAGCATTCCCATGGTCAAGTGATCGAAATTTGGATGCTTCGCAACTGACTCGCATTTATGACAGTATTGCAATGTCCCCTGGGACATTACGTTACTCCACATTGGCAACCTTTGGACAAGCAAAGTCAACTGGAAAGCTGCATCCACTCAACCACCTAAATTAGCAACTGCAGTGATTCACTTAACAACTGTGGGAAGGAAGAAACAACTGTCTCATTTAGCAACAGAAATTTGGGGCTCCTTTGTGGTCATAAGTTCAGAATTACCGGTACATAACTTTTTGGGAACTGTGGCGTTGGAGCTCCCAATCTGGAGCTCCCCAAAACATCTGCAGGTAATCCTTGCCTTCTGACCATGATGGGAACTCTCCATGACGGTTGTAAAATGGATCAGTTCATTTTAGGACCATTTCTGTGGCCTAAAGAGAAGTTATTAAGAGAATGCTGTGGTCATTAAGCAAACCAGGGGTGCCAGATTTGGGCAAGACCACCGTAAATCATGGCCATGTGACTGCTGGAAACTGCCAACGGTCATGCACCCAAAGTTAGAGGGAAGCGACCATCAGAACTTTGGAACTGGCTTGTAATTAGCCCCAAGGTTGGTTTGTTGTCATTTTGGCCACTAAGTGATTGGACATAAGTCAAGGACTACCTGGTTGGAGAAGGAGCTGCTGAGTTAACCTAGAATTCTGCCAAACTGTTTCGAATTGGATGGAGCTACACTGCCATCTGTGGCGGACAGAAGGCAATATTCACCAAGGCAAATAATAATAATAATAATAATAACAACAACAACAACAACAACAACAATAACAACAAGAATAGCAGAATAACAGGGTTGGAAAAGATCTTAGAGGTCCTCTAGTCCAGCCCACTGCTCAAGAAGGAGAACTTATATCATTTCAGACAAATGGTTGTCCAGGCTCTTCTTAAAAAGCTCCAGTGGTGGAGTACCCACAACTTCTGGTGGCAAGCTGTTCCACTGGTTAATTGTCCTCAGTGTTAGTAAGTATCTCCTTCATTGCAGGTTGCTTCTCTCCTGGATTAGTTTCCATCTGTTGCTTCTTGTCTCATTTTATGACCAAAATTGAGTCCAAAATTCTTGTTGCTCAGCAAGACTGTTGTTCAGTGAATTTTGCTCCATTTTACAACCTTTCTTGCCACCGTTGCTAAGTGAATCAATTCAGTTAGTAGCACGGCTGTTCAGCAAATCTGGCTTCCCCACTGACTTTGCTCATCAGACGGCCACAAAGGGGGATCAAGTGACCTCGGGACGCTGGTCATAAACATAAGTCAGTTGCCAAGTGTTGGAATGTGGCTCACTTGTCCATGGGGATGCTGCCATGGTCATAAGTGTGAAAAATGGTCAAAAATCACTTTTTTCAGCGATGTTGTAACTTTGAATGGTCACAAATAAACTGTTGTAAGTCGAGGACTACCTGTATTTAAGTAGCCCACAGCTCCCTAATCATCTTTGTTGGTCTTCTCTGCTTTGTCCCAAAAGTGCTTTTTCAGGAGGCAACTGGACTTTCTGGCTTTTCTTTGAAGACTCTGTGCTTCTCATCCAAGGAGCTTCTTCAGTTCTGACTGGATGATGGGGAAGGGAAGGATTTATACTCCTTGCAGGCAGCTGGTCATTTGCATCTCTTTTAGAGGGTCATTGAGGCGACTTGGAGGTTTATCTGAGTGGTGCAAATGGGCCTTCTTGGAACTGCAGAAAGGACTGTGTTGTAGACTGGAGATAGAAGATCCACGCCAATCAGGCTTCAGGCCCGGGTACAGCACGGAGACGGCTTTGGTCGCGTTGGTGGATGATCTCTGGAGGGCCCATGACAGAGGTTATTCCTCTGTCCTGGTCCTATTAGATTTCTCGGCAGCTTTTGATACTGTTGACCACAGTATCCTATTGCGGCAGTTGGGGGGGATTGGGGGTGGGAGGCACTGTTTTGCGGTGGTTCTCCTCCTTCCTCTCTGACCGCTCGCAATTTGTGTGGCAGGGGGGCAGAGATCGGCCCCGAGGCCCCTGATTTGCGGGGTTCCTCAGGGGTCGGTGCTCTCACCCCTTCTGTTCAACATTTATGTGAAGCTGCTGGTTGAGATCATCCATGGCTTTGGGGTAGAGTTTCATCAATATGCTGATGATACTCAGCTGTACATTTCTACCCCAGGCCACCCCAGCGAAGCCGTGGAAGTGATGACCCGGTGCCTGGAGGTTGTGCGGGGTTGGATGGGGCGAAACAGGCTTCAGCTCAACCCGGCCAAAACCGAGTGGCTGTGCTTTCCGGCGCCCCGATACAGCCAGTTAGTTCCATCACTGGCTGTGGGAGGGGAAATTCTTGCCCCCACAGAGAGGGTGCGCAATCTGGGTGTCCTCCTGGACATACAGCTGTCGTTAGAAGATCATATAGTGGCCGTCACCAGGGGGGCTTTTTGTCAGGTCCATAAGTAAGGCCTTATAAAATGGTATTAACACTTCATGTGATCTTGATTCTATGCCTCTGTTTATGCAGCCTAGAACTGTGTTGGCTTTTTTGGCAGCTGTAGCACACGGCTGACTCATATTTAAATGGTTGTCCACTAGGACTCCAAGACTTCCTCTCACAATAACTACTATTGAGCAAGGTACCACCTATACTGCACTTGTGAATTTGGTTTTTCTTGCCCAAATGT
>CM042836.1:3607989-3752901 GCA_023653725.1 Bungarus multicinctus
TTGCATCAAGATACCAAGAAATCTGGACTTAGTCTGCGCATAGAATATCTAAAAGGCTGTTTTGACATCTTGTGGCTGTTGGTGGGTGTGGAGAAGAAAAACCAGGTGCTAATTCTGTGTGATGTATGGAAGGGCAGACCAGGTGATCTCTGGTTTCTGATCTCATTCTTTGTGTATCCTTCACTCTGAGTCTTTCACTCATTGATTCATGGATTCCTTCATTCATCCATCCATTCATTTTATTCACTCATTCACACTCGTCCACTCATTCATCTAGTCATTCACTTACCCATTCATCCTCCCATTCATTTGTCCACTCATTCACTCACTCACTCATTCATCCTCTTTCATTCACTCATTCATTCATTTAGTTATTCATTCATTCACTCAACTCATTCATTCATCCTCATTCATTCATTCATTCATTTTGCTCACTCAGTCATACTCATTCGCACTCATTCATCCACTCATTAAAGTACGCAGTCTCTTTCACAACTATTCATCCTCTCATTCACTCATTCACTCACTCATTCCACTCATTAATTCATTTAATTATTAATTTGTTCACTCATTTATTCATCCTTTCTTTCATTTATTTATTTTGTTCATTCATTCACACTCATTCATCCACTCATTAACTCACTCTTTCACATACTCATTCATCCTCCTATTCATTCATTTGTTCATTCATTCAGTCACTCATTCATCCTCTCATTAATTTACTCATTTATTCATTTATTTTGTTCGCTCATCCACTCGTTCACTCATTCACTCACTCATCATTTATTCACTCATTCGTTCATTCATTCATTTAGTCATTCAGTCACTTTTTTACTCACTTCACTCATTCATTCATTCACACTCATTAATTCATCCATTCACTCATTTATTCACACTCATTCCCCCCCTAATTAATAATAATTATTCATTCCTCTCACGTTCTTCACCATGGCCACCTCAATTTCCATGGTCATGATGCTTTCTTTTTTTTCCATTAAGGTCATATGGCAGAAATCTTTCCAATATAAACCCGTCCGACATAGGTGGTCTCAGTTTCAACCAACCTTGACTGATTAACCAAGACACTAGAGTGGAGCTTTAGCTTAAGATGATCATGCAGGTTTAAGCCTTGTCACCTCCGCTGGAATAACGCTCTACATGGGGTCCCTGCGGGGAGACCAGAGACCCCAACTGGTGCAATGCGGCCGACGGGTGATCATGGGGCTACGTACAGTGACGCATCTCCTCCGATGCTTGCCGGGCTTTCCGGTTCGTAGGTCTAGTTGACATTTCCGATCCAGGCATGACAGTTATTGTGGGCATCTGCGGTATCTCCAACAGCTTCACGTTCCCAGGAGGCCTTAAGCCTCTAGTGTCTTGCGTTCGGGTAGGGCCCATCTTGGGGGCCCTTGCCATCTGGATATATCTGCCCCCAGAGATACTACACCGAACTGAGAGCCTTCAGACGTCGTTAAAAACTGGCTCTTGAGCATGGGCCTAGCTACAATTTTAACTCGTCTCCGTTTAAATTGGGTTTAAAATTGGGTTTTAATAGTATGGGGAGGTAAGACTTTAACACAGCCTATATGAATTCTTTAATTTTGATAGTATTGGGGTCCTGAGCACTCCGAGTCCTGGGAGAAGGGCGGGTATTTAATTAGTCTGACCCCCCTTCCAAGGAAGAAGACCCTAGGTTGAGGCCCGAGCATTCCAACAGAAATGCTGTCTAGTCTCTTCTGTCCAGTAATGAAGCACCCACAATTTCTGGAGGCAATAAAATTTCTCTTTTGGATCTTTCCTTGGTCTCTGGCTACCTCCTGCTCTGGTGGCTATCCTGTGAGCCTATCTTACCTTGGCTTAATTTAACTTGGCCATGCTCACCTGTGCCTCCCCTTACCATGACACTCACCTATTGCAAAGCCCAGTAGGAGGATCACATAAAGTATCAGGAAATTCCGGAGGTCCCTCAAGATGACCTGGAATGAAATGAGAAGCAATGTGTAGACTGCTGACTTTCAAACTCAGCACCTAACAATGGGCCCTCTCCAAAAGCATGAATTTCAGTGTGGAGGAAAGCAAGGCTTTTACACCTGGGCAGGAAAAACCAAAGATACAAGTACAGATTAGGCGAAACCTGGCTCAAAAAACAGTAAGAGGGACCTTGGAGTCCTAGTGGACAATCACTTAAAGATGAGCCAGCCATGTGTGGCAGCAGCCAAAAAAGCTAATACGATTCCTTGGTTGTCTAAACAGAGGCACAAAATCAAAATCACGTGAAGTATTAGCACCACTTTACAAAGCCTTAGTAAGGTCACACCTGGAATCCGGCATCCAGTTTTGGTCCCCACGTTACAAAAAAGATGCTGAGACTTTGGGAAAAGTGCAGAGAAGAGCAACTAAGAGGATTAAAGGCCTGGAGATTAAAAGACGAAGAACGGTTGCAGGATTCGGGTCTGGCCAGTCTAGAGAAAAGAAGGACTAGGGGGACATGATAGCAATATTCCAATATTTAAGAGCTGCCCCAAAGAAGTTGGGGGTCAACTTATTTTCCAAAGCACCAGCAAGCAGGAGAAGAAACCATGGATGGAAACTAATCAAGGAGAGAAGCAACCTGGTAATTAAGGAGAAAGTTCCTACACTGAGGATAATTAACCAGTGGAACAGCTTGCCACCACCATTTGTGGGAGTTTCATTACAAGAGGTTTTTAAAGAAGAGACTGGACAGCCCTTTATCTGAAATGATATAGGTTCTCCTGCTTGAGCAGGGGACTGGACTAGAAGACCTCCAAGGTCCCTTCCAACTCTATTCTGATTGAACCTTATCTGCCCCCACCCTGTGGAATATCCTCCCCTGGAGGTGAGACAGGCCCCTCACTCTCCTGGCTTGGTGAAAACTGCTAAATGAGGACAAGCTGTACTTGATCAGCTGAATTTAGATTCAGGCCTGCCCTGTGAAATCAGAGGTATTCCAATATAGGCAGTCCTCGACTTATGACCACAATTGAGCCCAACATTTCTGTTGCTAAGCAAGACTGTTCAATCAGTTCTGCCCCATTTTATGACCCCTCTTGCCACCGTTGTTAAGTGAATCACTGCAGTTAGTAACATGGTTGTTCAATTAATGGGGCTTCCCCCTTGAATTGGTTTTTCAAAATGTCGCAAAAAGAGGACCACGTGATTCCAGGACACGCTCACCATCGTAAATACGAGTTAGTTGCGAAGCACCTGAATTTTAATCACGTGACCACAGGGATGCTGCAATGGTCATAAGTGTGAAAAACTGCCGCAAGTCCCTTTTTTTCAGTGATGTTGTAACTTTGTCACTAAACGAACTGCTAGAAGTTGAGGATACCAGAATTTGCAAATGGAAATGATCCGGTTTCGTGACCTACCTTCTGGAGCATCACAATGTAGATTCCCGTCTCCTGGAGACCGCGGGTGTAGTAGAGCATGTTCACCCAACCCAAAAGCAAGGCGAACACCATGGGCACCACGTAGTCTTCCATCTTTGCAAAGAACATCCCAAATGAGACCAGGATGATAAGTGCCTGCACAAACCTGGAAGCGCCAGAGAGAGAAACAGAGAAGCAACGATCATTTGGGAGGACATAAGGTGGATGTCAGGGTTCTGACGATTGCCCTAATTAAATCATGAGCCTTGAGCCTTCAAAAGAATTCAAAAGATTTATTAGGAGCAACATGCTGGCACTAACCTATATGAAGCCAACTCTGAGATACATAATTTGCTATCACCTATGAATTCCCCCCCCCCCCGGTGTCACATATCAGATTCTCCAATGTAACAGGTTCATGGACTAGGCATCATCAATCGTGTTCTCCAATGAAAGATTTTCGAGGGCAGAAGATCCAGTAGCATAGATCTCCATTGTCAGCATTCCAGAAAACCTCACTCCCACAAATAAATCCAAGACAGCCACCCTCTCCAAAATTCTTTTTATTTGGGTAGTAAACTGGCACATCTGGGAAATCCCGAATCTGAAAGTTCCAGGTTTTCTTGCAACAAGTGAAAAATTATCAATCCACCCCCTGCACCCATCATTGCATCACATGCCCCAATTACCATCTGTCCCAATTGTTAGGTTTCTTTAAGAAACTTAACTATATTGGTTTACCATATATGGCTGCAAGTCAGAAATGACTCAGCACTATCTTGCAGCCACGATACTGATTGGCTACAGAAAGCAGGAGAACTATATAGTAAGAAGCCAGAGAGCACATGGCTGGTGTGTCTGTTGTTAATCTCTGTGAGTGCTACAAGAATGCTGCTACTGGTTTGCTAGGCTTCTACTATGCTACTCTGCTACTTGGCAAGTATCTTCAACACTGTAACTATATTTTTCCATTGATGCATGGATGATTGAAGACGATGTATTGCTGTTATATCTACTGAACAAGAATGGTTAGTAAGCTAATCTACTGATGGATGAACTGTGTATGATATTGGACTGAAACTTGGAATGTGCTTATATCACTGTATATAAAGACTTTGCACTTCAACTGCTGTGCTTGTGTGGTTCTATACTCACTGCTACAATCTGAACACTACTTCCGTCTGCTGTATTACTCCTTGATACCAAGGATATTCTGCTAAATACTTAACACCAACTTGAGATGTTCTCTCCGTCAGGTGCAGGAATAACATGGCCTTGACTTAGAAGAAGAATGCTATTATGTCTAACCACATACGCTCCAAGAAATTCCCCCCTCCCATTTTCCCAAGCTCAAGAATGTGGCAGTATGGAAGTGTCTGGTGCTAATATGGCTTCCAAAGCTGACACTCCACAAGATAAGAATGAACTGTGCTTCTGGCCTTCACCTGCCACACTGCTCCCTCAGGCCTTTCCCTCCTCCTTCTAATATCAACTCGGGAACAGGCATAGGAATGATTTATGAGTTGACAGTGGGAAAAATCACAACATAGGAAAATGTACTGTTTTTAGGGCATGTTCACATAAGAGAAGGCAGAGCCCACAGCTGCATAACGGGCAGAGAAAGAAACCCAGAAAGGATCCTCTTTAGTTTCTCAGGTTATCAAAGAGACAGTGGGAGATTTGTATTTTCAAACCTTCCAGATTATGTTAATCTAGCTTTACAATAAAATAAAATGATCTCATCTGATTGTTTTTCTGGTTGGTTTACCAGAGACATGAAAGCCAGCTGGGTAACCTTGGGCCAATCACCAGGTTACAGTGAGTTCTAGTCCTGCCTTAAGATGAAGGTCAGCTGGGTGACTTTGACCAACCACCAGGAGACAGAGAGTTCTAGTCCTTCCTTAGACATGAAATCAGGTAGGTGATTTTGGGCCAATCAAAAGGAGATGTTGAATTCTAGTCTTATCTCAGCCAGGAAAGCCAAATGGATGACTTTGGATCACCCACAAGCAGCCAGTGAGTTCTAGTCCTATATCAGGCATGAAAGTCGACTAGGTGACTTTGGGCCAATCACCAGGAGATGGAGAGTTCTAGTCCTGTCTAAGACCTGAAATTGGTGGATGATTTTGGGCCAAACACTAGGAGGTGATGAGTTCTAGTCCTACCTCAGCCACAAAAGCAAACAAGTGGCGTTTTCATCGATACTTCCAACAAAAGGCCAATATCCAATGAGAAAGGACAAGTAACCAGGGGAACATCTTGCCACCAGAAGTTGTAGGTGCTCCATCACTGGAGGTTTTTAAGAAAAGACTGGACAGTCCCCCATCTGAAATGGTCTCGGCTAGGGCCTCCTGCTTGAGCAGGGGTTTGGACTAGAAGACCTCCAAGGTCCCTTCCAGTTCTAATCTGATAGATTGGTTGATTGGATCGCTCCATAAATGTATACGCACGTACAGCAATATGTCGAAGCAGCTGTCCATTAGAAGACCTTTCAGAGAGCGGCGTCTTCTCCAGAAGAGAATACTCTAAAAGGGAATAAATAAGAACAGAAATCAGAACACTGCTGTCATGCTCACCTCGGAGCCTGAATCTATGGAGGAAGACGAGCCGGAACTGGAGCCAATGAAGATCAAATGGGCAGCTTCGTTGGCTTGGGAGGAAAATGGGGAGGAGCAGATCAAGTCAGGCCTTTCAGGAGTGGGACGGCTTGTAGCCAGGGATGAAGGTGGGGAAGGATGACCAAGAGAGGCTAAGCATGAACATGAGAGACAGAGCTCAGGCGATGAGTAAGCACCACCCACTCTTGATCCTCAAGCACGGAGAGTGGAGAGAAGGCAAGAACAGCACAGACTGAGCTGAGTACTCGGGAGGAGAGCGCCCTGCCCCTCTTCACAAGGCAGACCTGGGGACTGAGACTTAAGGAGATGCTGTGGGGAGGGGTATTTGTCGGGAACTAATGCTGAATTTCTGGAGTGTTGAGTGCCAACGTTTGAACTTTCCTGGATTCCTTGCATTCTTTCTGGATTTCTAGATTACTTGCCTTGCTCCTTTGCTTCTTGGACTCCTCCACTTGCCCTGCTAGATTTCTTGCTTCGCAGATGTGGTGCTCACAGCGTTGGGTTGGACTATTTGCAGCCAGAGGCTGCTTTAGGGTGTGTGTGTGTGTGTGTGTGTGTGTGAGTGTGTGTATGTGAGTGTGTGTGTGTGTGATTCTTCTTTGTTCCTTCCTTCCTTCCTTCCTTCCTTCCTTCCTTCCTTCCTTCCTTCCTTCCTTCCTTCCTTCCTTCCTTCCTTCCTTCCTTCCTTCCTCCTTCCCTCCCTCCCTCCCTCCCTCCCTCTCTCTCTCTCTCTCTCTCTTTCTTTCTTTCTTCTTTATTGGCCAATTGTGATTGGACACACAAGGAATTTATACACACAAACAATTTATGTCCAGGATATGTCCAATCGGGTGCGGTGGCGCGAGCCTGTAATCCAGCTACTCCGGAGGCTGAGGCTGGAGGATTGCTTGAGCTCAGGAGTTTTGGGCTGCAGTGGGCTATGCCGATCGAGTGTCCGCACTAAGTTCGGCATCAATATGGTGATACCCGGGGAGCCGAGGGCCACCAGGTTGCCTAAGGAGGGGTGAAGCGGCCCAGGTCAGAGACGGAGCAGGTCAAAACTCCTGTGCCAATCAGGATGTGAGGGATCTGTAAATATTTTCACAGCCTTCTTTTTGACTCTGCAGTATACAGGTCCTTGATTGAAGGGAGGTTGGTAGTAATTGTTTTTTCTCCAGTCCTAATTATCCTCTGAAGTCTGTGTCTGTCCTGTTGGGTTGCAGAACTGAACCAAACAGTTATAAAGTTGCAAATGATAAACTCAATCACTCCACTCTAGAACTGGATCAGCAGCTCCTTGGGCAGTTTGAGCTTTCTGAATTGATGCAGAAAGAACATTCTTTGTTGTGCTTTTTTGATGATGTTTTTGACGTTAGATGTCCATTTGATGTTAGAGGTCCATGTCGGATCGAGGATGGGGGTTTTTCTAGGGAGGGGAGGAAAGGGCCATCTCTACGATCAGTGGGAGAGGCAGGTATGGTGTTGACAGGGGGCCTTATCAAGTTATGGGAGCTCGCCCCCGCTGTTTACAAGCAGTGGTGTGCTCTGGCCCCCAGGTCATGTCTCGCTCCCTGAGTTGTTTGAATGATCGGGCCCCGGGCCTCCGGCTGATGTTATGCAATGCCAGGTCCGTAGTGAATAAAGCCCCCCTTGTTTATGATCTTGTCACGGAGGGGTGTGTGGACCTGGTTGGCATTACCGAGACCTGGCTGGGACAGGAGGGGGGTGTCCCTCTGGTGGAGATGTGCCCAGCCGGGTTTCGGGTCTTTCATCGACCAAGAGCCCAGGGGAGGAGTGGGGGGGGTTGCAGTAATTATTCGGGAGGATCTGGGTCCTAGGGAATCCACTGTTCCTCAGATGACCGGATGTGAGTCCCTTTTTGTAAAGTGTGGTTCCGGGGTTCAGATGGGCCTATTGAACACATACCTGGCTCCCTGCTATGTGACATCGGCTCTGCCTGAGCTCCTTGAGGTCATAGCCGGCCTAGCGGTTGAGACCCTCAGGCTGATGGTCATGGGGGATTTCAACCTGCCTTCGGCTGGTGGGGCCTCGGGGATTGCTCAGGAGTTCTTGGCTTCCATGACAGCCTTGGGCCTGACCCAATTAATTGGGGCCCACTCACATTGGGGGTCACATCCTGGATCTGGTTTTTGTCTCTGGACAGTGGCAGGATGATCTTGGTGTTGGGGACGTTTCTGTTGAGCCCTTGTCATGGTCAGATCATTCGCTCCTAGGCTGGACTTCCAGGCCGTTCCTCCCCATCGCAGGGAGGCGGACCAAATATGTTGGTACCGCCCCAGGCGCCTGATGGATCCAGATAGATTCCTGATGGAGCTTGGGCCATGTCCTGACGTTCAAACACACGACTCGGTTGAGGACCTGGTCGCCACCTGGGATAGGGTGGCGGCTGGAGCCCTGGACCGGGTCGTGCCCTTGCGGCATCTGGAGAATGTGGTCACGCGAGTGGTGTTGGGGGCTCCTCGGGGCTCCCATGTTACGCCATTTCTGCGCGAGCTGCATTGGCTCCCGGTGACCCTTCGGCTGCGCTTCAAGGTCTTAGTTATTATCTTTAAAGCGCTCCATGGTGCAGGACCAGGATATTTGCGAGACCGCCTCCTGCCATTATCGGCCTCCCGCCGACCGATACACTCCCATAGAGTCGGCCTCCTCGGGGTGCCGCCGGCTGGATGGCTGGCGACCCCAAGGATGCGGGCCTTCTCATTGGGGTCCCTTTGGGAGAGGGGGGCAGTATATAAATTTAAATAAATAAATAAATAAATAAATAAATAAATAAATAAATAAATAAATAAATAAATAAATAAATAAATAAATAAATAAATAAATTTGATGTCCATTTTAGGTCTTGAGAACCTAAAACCTAGAAATTTGAAGGTCTCCCCTGTTGATACTGTGTTGTCTAGTATTGTAAGGGTGGTAATATGGGAGGGTTTCTCCTAACGTCTACCACCATTTCTAGGGTTTTGAGTGTGTTTGTTTGCTTGTTTATTTATTTATTTACAAGATTTATATACCGCCCTTCTCTCCCTGCGGGACTCGGGGCGGTGTACAGCCATTAAAAAAAATACAATAACAACACAATAATTAAAAACAATTAAAAAGATTAAATATCGTGGCTGAATAATAAAAACGAGACAAGGGTTTAAAAATAAGGACTAAAACCAATTAAAACCAAATTTAAAGTTAATATCAGATACGTAATGTGGGTTCCAGACTGATGAGCTGTATTCGCGTATTGGTCTAGCAAATGTTTTGTATGCTCTTGTTAGTAGTATGATATTCCCAGAAAAAGCTATGTAGGATTAGGTTAACAACTCTTAGCGCCTTTTTGGCTATGTAGTTACAGTGGGCTCTAGCACTTAGGTCATTTGAGATGAGTATTCCAAGATCCTTTACAGAGTTTGGGTCATCAACAAGGTCTTGACTATTCAGCCTGTATTTTATTTTCTGATTTTTTTTGCCAATATGTAGGACAGAGCATTTATTTGTTGAGATCTGAAGTTGCCATTTGTTTGACCATTCTGATACATGATCAAGGTCTTTTTGAAGGGTAGCAGTATTGTCTGTGGTGTTGAATAGCTTTACATCATCAGCGAAGAGAATGCAGTTGCTCTTGATATGATCACAGAGGTCATTTATGTAGAGTATGAAAAGAGTTGGTCCTAGAACAGTGCCTTGGGGGACACCACTGTTGACAGGTATAGAATTGGATAGGACTCTCCCAATTTTGACCATTTGTTGTCTGTTTGACAGGAATGCTTCTATCCAGTTATGTACTTCACACAAGACTGGTGGGGGAATTCTGGGAGTTGAAGTCCACACATCTTAAAAATGTCAAGTCAGTGGAACAATTATGTGAAGGCAGATGGTTCTCATTCTAAGGAGATGTTCAGTGGATCACCTGGTCGTTAAGTGAATCTGGCTTCCCCCATTGACTTTGCTTGCTGGAAGACAGCTGGGAAGGTCACAAAAGGGGATCGCATGAACCCAGGACACTCCAACCATCATATCTACATGCATGCCAGTTGCCAAACTCCAAATTTTGATAGCATGACCAGGGGATGCGACAAGGGTTGGCCATAAATCACATTTTCTAATGTTGTAACTTCTAAGCATCACCAAACAAATGGTTGTAAGTCGAGGACTACATATCCTGGTGTGGAGGGAGACTACCTTGACTTTTCCAGTCTTGACAGCCAGCGTTAAAGGGGTCAGTTCTTTCTTGTTTTTAATCACTTCCAAATTGCAGGAAAGGTCCATCTCGGCCCCTTTCATCAGGATCGTGTCGTACATCTTGATCAAGAATTCAGTGTTCTTTGCATTGTTGGCCATCATCACCAACACATGGAGGACGGTGTTGCCTATGGAATCCTGTTCTTTCACCCTGGCCTTCTGGTGAGGATTATCCAGGAGGTACATGACCATCTCTAGCTGGTTGGTACAAGCGGCCAAGGAGAGAGGAAGTTCACCTGGAAGAGAGAAGACGATGGGCCAAGGTTGCATTGACCATCTAGATCAGAGGTGTCGAACCTTGGCCACTTGTAAGACCAGTGGACTTTAACTCCCCGAATTCCCCATCCAGCCAGTCTCCAAATGGCCAAGGTTGACGTTCACAGGTCTTTAAGTCTTCTGGACTTCAACTCCCAGAATTCCCCAGCCAGCAGGTCTTCAATTGGCCAAGGTTGAAATCCACAGGTCTTTAAATCTTGTGGTCTTCAACTCCCCGAATTGTCCAGCCAGCCATGCTGACTGGGGAATTCTGGGAGTAGAGGTCCATAGGTCTTCAAGTGGCCATGGTTGCCCACTTCTGATCTGCAATGTCTCCCAGAAAGGGAAGATATCAAATCCCCTTTGCTGATGAAAACAAGGATACTTGCAGGAGTGGTTGAAAGTCAAAATGCACCTATAACATTTGTCCCACTGACATACCGAAATAAAAGTGAGCTTCTTTGTGGTCCTTCTGGAACAAAAGACCAGAAGCCGTGGCATGAACATCAGCCCCGTTCTCCACCAGGAGCTCCACAAATTCTAAGCTCTTCTTCTCGATGGCGATGTGGAGGGCTGTTTGGCCTGCAAGGATGGTGAAAAAGAGCACTGGATAAAGATGGAAGGCTTTATCAAAGGTGTCCACACGTTTAGGTGAAAAAAGTCAAGATGGCAGCCGCTCCGGGGCCATCAAATCTCCCCTTGTTTTCTTGTTTAACTGAAAAAGCTGCATTGCTTTTTTAACTGTACCACTACTGTAGCCATTCCCCCTAATTTCCAAGCATGGGATGGGTTTCAAGAATGAGAAGAGAATGGTCCCTTTAAGGTCCCCTGGGATGTTGGTGGCCATCTTGGCTTTTATGACCACATTCCTGGCTGTCTATTCAGGTTATGTCAACATTGGGGAGGGCATGCAAATTGATGAAATAAATAAACATTCACTGAATTTGTTGGCAAAAATGTCATTGGATTTCCATAAGATCAATTCTAGGAGGAGGAGGAGGAAGAGGACATGAATGACGAGGAGGAAGAGAGGAGGAAAAAGAGGAAGAAGAAGAGGAGGAGGAGGCGGAGAACAAGAAGAAGAAGAGGAAGAGGAAGAAGAAGAAGAAGAAGAAGAAGAAGAAGAAGAAGAAGAAGAAGAAGAAGAAGAAGAAGAAGAAGAAAGGAAGTTCCAACCTATCCAAACTTAAGATCTCTTTCCAGCCACCCCACCCTACAAAACAGACTCCTCCACCCTCAACATCTCAAGAAGGAGCCTTACCTTCATAGTAGTCGCCAATGCAAGCGGAGTTGACCAAAGGCTTGGGGTTCTCGGTCTCCTTGTCTATCCTCAAGAGCACAGGGATGGTGGGATTCCTCCCGTCTTTCAAATTGAGCAAGGCCTTCATCAAACAGGTCTTGCCTGTCTTCTCATCTGGAAGAAAGAAGTCCAAGGAAGGAGGCTTGGGTGATGCCTGTCCCGTCTTCCCTCTTCCTAAAGCAGGGTTTCTCCACTTTGGTCACCTGAAGATGGGGGGACTTCAACTCCTAGAATTCTGGAATTAAGAGCAAAGCTGGCCTGGGAATTCTGGAAGTTGAGGTCTGCCCATCTTCAAGAGGCCAAAGCGGAGAAAGGCTTTTTCAGAGTCTTCCTAGGTTCACTTTTCCCACCTTGGGAACTTTCCAGACATGGTTAAATAAGTTGCTTCTCCCACCACTCAGACAGCACAATCAAGTGCTTAGGAGCATGGGAACTGTAGTCCAGTGCCATCCCTCTGTAAAGGTTCAGAAAACTAGTTGAGGAATTTGGAGAACTTCTGGAGGCATCCATTGCTTCTAACATTTTTGGAGGGCATTTGGGTTACCAGATCCTAGCCCACCCAAGGCCCAGCAGGATCTGGGGGGGGGGGGGGTGCGGGGTGGCAACTGCAGCCCAAACCAGTTGCCGACAGAGGCATTCTGTAATTTTGCACCCATGGGGGGGTTTTTCGGGTGCTCCAAATGAACATTACAAAACAGAGTTTGAGACTTTGGAAAAACTGCAAAGAAGAGCAATTAAGATGATTAATAGGCCTGGAGGCTAAAGCACACGAAGAATAGTTGCAGGAATTGGGTTTGGCTAGTCTAGAGAAAAGAAGGACTAGGGAGGTCCATGATAGCAGAGTGTTCCTATATTAAGGGGGTCAACTTATTTTCCAAAGCCTCAGAAGGCAAGTCAAGAAACAGTGGATGGAAACTAACCAAAGAGAGAAGGAACCTGGAATGAAGGAGAAACTTCTTGACAGTGAGGACAATTAACCAGTGGAACAGCTTGCCAGCAGAAGTTGTGAGGGCTCCATCACTAAAGGTTTTAAGAAGAGATTGGATAGTCACTTGTCTGAAATGATAGAGGGTCTCCTGCTTGAACAGGGGGTTGGACTAGATGATCTCCCAAGGTACTTTCCAGCTGTATTCTGATTGTTAACCCACCCACCCCAGTTCAACTCTGAGCTGCAAATATTCCCTTCTAGAGGCAGTTCTTTGGGGTTTGCCTTGGTTTTATGCTGATATGAGAGTCAGCAAGAAAGAATAAGCGATCTACCTGTGTATTCAGTGTCGGAGAGAAAGCTGCGCGTTTTCTGCAGATAATCGCTCAGGCCGTTGAGCTGTTCAGGATCTCCCTCAGTCACGGCTTTAAAAATATGGTACCTGTCGAAGCGATTGGGATCATCCGGTTTGCAGAAGAGAAAGGAAAAGAAAAGGGTCCATGTGGAATTCAGTCCTTCAGTCCACTGTCCAGCTAATGACTTTGGCTCAAATATCAGGAGATGGTGATTTTCTAGTCCTGACTTAACCATGAAAGTTGGCCGGGTGACTTTGGGCCAATCACTAGAAGACAGTGAGTTCTAATCCCGCCTTAGCCATGAAAGCCGGCTCAAACAACATACATTAATAGAGTTGGAAGGTTAGTAACACTTAGTACACATCCTACATCTCCTGCAGTAGTTTGATCTGAGTTTTTGTTCCTTCGTATCACTCCTTAACTCTTTGTTGAATTGGTTCAGTGGTGGGATTCAAACTTTTTTACCGGTTCTCTGGGCGTGGCTTGGTGGGTGTGGCTTGGTGGTCATGTGACTGGGTGGGCATGGCCAACTTGACATCACTCGCCTCAAGGAGCACCTTGCCTGGCCTCTCCTCGCCTCAAAGGCCTCAACGAGGTGATAAGTTTCAGTCCCGCCTTAGGCATGAAAGCTGGTTGGGTGACTTTGAGCCAATCATTTCTCTCAGCCCAACGCACATGGGGGTTGTTGTAGGGAAAATAGAAGGGGGAAGGTGCTTGTGCATTGTTTTAAGACTCCTGAACAGAACCGCAAATCAACCCATAAGCCGTTGGCAGAAATCCATGCAAAGTTCTTTCTGGTGGGGAAATACTGCAAAATAATTCTCACCGGTATCAGTGATAATGACTTACCTGGCGTCTCTTGCCTCATCTTTTGGCTTCATCCGAGGAGGGTCTTCCTCCAGGAGAGGGGTCTCCAAGGTTGAAAGTTCATGCTCCTCTCCAGCTGCCCCCTTCAGGACTGAGTTCGAATCCTCTCCAAGACTATCATCCATCTCCAGGACACAGGGACATTTCGTCATTGTCCTGACAGGGTGACAATGAAGTGGCAGGTGGGCCAAGGGCTGACCCCAAAGGGCTGGCAGAACTGGATAAGGAAAGGTTGTGGGGAAGAGATTGGCCTACAGAGATCTTGGAGTCTTAGTCAGGGGTGGGCTTCCAATTTTTTAGCAACAGGTTCTATGCCCTAATGACTGGCTGGGTGAGCGTGGGTGTGGCTCAGGGTGGGGATTCAAATTACTTAAAAACAGGTTCTGTGGGCGTGGCTTAATTTGTGGGTGTGGTGGTAGCGGGTGCAGCGGTAGCAGTGCCATGGAGCACCCACACCAAGCCCTCCCAAAGTACGGTACCTTTGTGGGTGGCGGTGGCAGCCACAAAACAAAAGGACCTGGCTGCCTCCACCTGCTTTCTTTCATTTTGCTCACGGTGGAAGCAGCAGAGGTGGCTGGGATAGTGGCGGTGGTGGCAGAAGCAAAATGAAAGGAAGCGGTCGGAGGCGGCGGACCCGGCTGCTTCCTTTCGCCTGCTTCCTTTCATTTTACTCCCAGTAGAAGCAGGCAGAGGCAGCAGAAGTGGCGGAGGTGCTGCGGCGATGGCGCTTCTTACAGGATGCCACCACGTGGTAGGGACAGCCGTGTGGTGGCTTAGCCAGACAGCCGAGCCTGGGGATGGGGGGAAACAGGTAGGATGGCCCCAGACAGCACCGTTGTTGGAATGGGGCCATGCCAGTGGGTAAGCCAGCAAACTGAGCCTGGAGATTTGGGGGCAGGTAGGCAGGTGCCAGCCAGCACCGCCGGTGGGCTGGAGCCATGTTGATGAGGAAGCCAGCCAGACGAACCCAGGGTTGGGGGCAGGTAGGCAGGCCCCAGCCAGTACCACTGGCAGGATGGGGCTTCACTGATGGAGAAGCCAGCCAGCCAAACCTGGGGATGGAGGGGGGTCAGGTAGGTAGGCTGGGGGAGATCATCCATGGCTTTGGGGTGGAGTTCCATCAATATGCTGACGACACTCAGCTATACATTTCCACCCCGGGCCACCCCGACGAAGCCGTTGAAGTGATGACCCGGTGCCTGGAAGCCGTAGGGAGTTGGATGGGGGTCAACAGGCTTTGGCTCAACCCGACCAAAACCGAGTGGCTGTGGTTCCCTGCACCCAGATACAGTCAGCTCATTCCATCACTGACCGTGAGAGGTGAAATTTTGGCTCCCACGGAGAGGGCGCGCAATCTGGGAGTCCTCCTGGATGGGTGGCTGTCATTGGACGATCATATATCAGCCGTCACCAGGGGGGCTTTTTATCAGGTCTGTAGGATCTACCAGTTGCGGCCGTTTCTGGATTGGGGTGCACTGCGCACAGTCACCTCTGCTCTCATTACCTCCCGCCTAGATTATTGCAATGCTCTCTACATGGGGCTCCCCTTGAAGAGCATCCAGAGGCTTCAACTGGTGCAGAGTGCGGCCGCGCGGGTGATCTTGGGGGCTTCTCGGAGCTCCCATATTACACCGCTCTTGAGTCAGCTGCACTGGCTTCCAGTGGCCTTCCGGGTGCGATTCAAGGTGCTAGTGACAATCTTTAAAGCGCTCCATGGCTTGGGACCCGGGTACTTGTGGGATCGCCTGCTGCCACCATCAGCCTCCCACCAGCTGGTGCGCTCCCACAGGATTGGCTTCCTCGGGGTGCCGCAGGCTGGCCGATGTCGGTTGGTGGCCCCGAGGGTGCGGGCCTTCTCTGTGGGAGCACCCTCCCTTTGGAATGAGCTAGTGGTGGAGATATGAGCCATTACCGACCTATGGGCCATCCGACGAGCACTTAAGATCCACCTTTTCCAACAGGCCGGTCTGGCGTAACGTTATGAGTAGGGTTTTTAATTTGATTTTAAATTTTTTACGGGTTTTATTGGTCTTAGCCATCTATTTAATTTTTAAACTCTTTTTTAACTTTTCTGTTTGTATGTTTTTATTGTGGCTGTTCACCACCCCGAGTCCCTTTTTGGGAGAGGGGGCAGTATACAAATCGAAATAATAAATAAATAAATAAATAAATAAATAAATAAATAAATAAATAAATAAATAAATAGGCTGGGCGAGGCCTGGGGAGCCCTGGAGATGGCTGCGGGAGGCTAGGGACAGTGGGGGAGGCGCTAGTGCAATTCGCAGGTTTACCTGTGAGTAAACAGGAGCTGTTTCCTGAAGGGAGGGGCTGGGTACTTGCAAGCTTTTTGCTCTGTCGCAGCGAAAGGCAGGTAGCAATGGCTGACCTAGCGGGCAGGCAAAAGCAGGCTGCAGGCATGTTGCGCATGCGCACAATGTCGCACATGTGTGGTAGGGACTGACTGGACAGGAAGCAGAGAAGGGGGAGAGAGAGGCGGGACCATCCAGAGGCCCGATTTACTGGTTCTCCAAACTACCGGGAACCATAACAACCAGTTCTACCGAAACGGTGCGAAACGGTAGAATCCCAATCCTGGTGTGGTTGGGTGGTCATATGACTGGGTAGGCGTGGCTGGGTGATCATGTGAGTGGGTGGGTGTGGCCCACTTGACATCACTCACATCAAGGGATGCCTCACCTGGCCTCTCCGTGCCTCAAAGACCTCAACGAGATACAATTTCCTTCTCTATTTATTTACTACTACTGAACATCCAAAATACACTATTTAATCCTATGTATATATGCCATATGTGTACATATATATTACATAGTATATAGTGTGTATAGGCACACAAAAAGATACATTATCTACTATATATAATGTATATGTATGTACACACACATACACATACACAGAGAGAGAGAGAGAGAGCTCTTCTAAAACTATACACATTCAACCTCACTTACTGTGTTTGGAAAACACATCCAGAGTTCACTTTCTTTTTCTTTTTAACTTGAAGCTCCGGTAGCCTAGAGGTGGAGCTCTGGCCTCACAATCTAGGCAGAGGCTAATATTTGGCATAGACTCTCCTGCTCGAGCAGGGGATTGGACTAGATGACCTCTAAGGTCCCTTCCAACTCTGTTATTCTATGATTCTGCCACCCCTTTAACTATAATTTTCTGTAGATTAGATTAGAACATTACATGGATTGAGTAAAATGTGGTGAAACTCATTTAACAACACTCTTGCTTAGCAACAAAAATTTTGGGCTCAATTGTGATCATAAGTCAAGGATTATCTCTGCCTTCCTCTGCATGGCAGCCTTATCCTAGTAAACTCCTTCACCTTTCTGGCAATTTTCCTCTCTGTTAGAGGCTCCAAAACAGGGGTGGGTGCAAAATTTTAAACTACCAGTTCTGTGGGCGTGGCTGGGTGGGCGTAGCTAGGTGGTCATGTTATTAGGTGGGCATGGGTTGGGGTATTTTTTTTTTGGCCTACTAGGCCTCAGGGAAGCCTCCTGGGCGAAGCAGTACATCAGCGAGGGGCGGGGAAACAGCTGTGCCGCTCAATTTAGATTAGCTAGAAAGCAAGAAATCCAACAATTTCCTGCTTTTTAGCTAATCTAAATCACGCAGCACAGCTGATCTTCAGAAAACAGCTGATTGGTGGGGTGTGTGTGTAAGGAAATACCTTGATTTTCGGAGTGAACTGGTTTGCTCGCAGCTGATCTTCGGAGTTACCAGTTCACCCGAACCGGTAGAATCCCACCCCTGCTCCAAAATAATCCAGATGATACAAGGTTTCCTGCTGGAGCAGGGGTTAGACTAGATGATCTCCGAGATCCCTTCCAGCCCTAGATTATTGGGCTGTTTCAAAGAGTCTTCTGAAGCCACGTCTAGTGCCAGGGTTTGTGGCCCTCCCTTCCTCTCCTTTTTTCTCTCTCTGACCCTCCCTCCCTCCATGTATCTATCTATCTATCCATCCATCCATCCATCCAACTATATCTCATTCACTTTCCCCTCCTTGTCTCCATCCCTCCCCCTCCCTCTTTCTTTCTTTCTTTCTTTCTTTCTTTCTTTCTTTCTTTCTTTCTTTCTTTCTTTCTTTCTTTCTTTTTTTCTTTCTTTCTTTCTTTCTTTCTTTCTTTCTTTCTTTCTTTCCTTCCTTCTTCCTTCCTTCTCTTTTCTTTTCTTTTCTTATCTCTCCTCGTCTTTTCTTCTGTTTCTTTCTTGTCTCTCTTTCTCTTCTTTCTTGTCTTTCCCCTTATATTCTTTCTTTCTTTCTTTCTTTCTTCTTTCTTCTTTCTTTCTTTCTTCTTTCTTTCTTTTCTTTCTTTCTTTCTTTCTTTCTTTCTTCCTTCCTTCCTTCCTTCCTTCTCTTTTCTTTCTTTTCTTTATCTCTCCTCTTTCTTTCTTCTTTTTCTTTCTTTCTCTCTTTCTCTCCTTTCTTGTCTTTCCCTTATATTTCTTTCTTTCTTTCTTTCTTTCTTTCTTTCTTTCTTTCTTTCTTTCTTTCTTTCTTTCTTTCTTTCTTTCTTTCTTTCTTTCTTTCTTTCTTTCTTTCTTTCTTTCTTTCTTTCTTTCTTTCTTTCTTTCTTTCTTTCCTTCCTTCCTTCCTTCCTTCCTTCCTTCCTTCCTTCCTTCCTTCCTTCCTTCCTTTGTCTCTGTCTCTGTCTCTGTCTCTCCCTTCCTTTCCTCCTTCCCTTTCTCCTTCTAAGGCTAGAAGACTCCTTTGGATGAAACTGGCCATTGCCATTTGGCTTATTCAACCCAAGGCGTGCACACACGCGCACACACACACAAACACACGCACACGCGCACACACACACACACACACACACAGACAAACGTGCACAGTTGAAGAGGTGAGCTGAGAGTCACGCAGAGTCCATCAGGCACAGAGGCAACGACAGGGGAAGGAGATCAAAATGGGAAGTCTCGGCGCCACCCACTGGGCGTGAGCACAGGCAGAGAGCAGGTAATGTTCCCCAAGGCAGAATAAGCTCATAGCAGTAGCACTTAAGACTTATATGCCGCTTCACAGTCCTTTTAGAGCCCTCTTTACAGAGTGAGCTATTGCCCCCAACAGTCTGGGTCCTCGTTTTACCCACCTCAGAAGGATGGAAGGCTGAGTCAACCTGGAGCCTTGGTGAGATTCGAACTACCAAATTGCAAGCAGCCGGCAGGCAGCAGGAGTGCCCCTGCAGTACTGCACTCTAACCACTGCACCACCGTGGCTCATTAATAAGAATAACAGAGCAGGAGGTCCTCTAGTCCAACCCCCTGGTATAGGAAATCCTATACCATTCTGGCTGTTCAGTCTCTTTTTTAAAAAAAACCCTCCAGTGATGGAGCATCCACAAGATCTGATGGAAAACCATCCCACTTCAGCCAAGAAATTTCTTCTTATTTCGAGGCTGGATTTCTCCTTGATTCAGAGGTGGACATTCAGCAGGTTCTGACCAGTTCTGGAGAACCGGTAGCGGAAATTTTGAGTAGTTCAGAGAACCTGCAAATCCCACCTCTGACGGGAGATTTTGCAGTATCCTTCCCCTGCCACGCCCACCCAGCCATGCCCATCGAACCAGTAGTAAAAAAAAATTAAATCCCACCACTGCCCACCATGGATATAAATAGCTTCCAATCATTGCTTCTTGTCCTGCCTTTAGGTGCTTTGGAGAATAATCAACTTCTTTGTGGCAGCCCCTCAAATATTGTAATGCTGCTATCATGCCCCCCCCCCATTTCTTCTTTTAATTAAACTAGATAAACATACCCAACTAGTCGGTTGGATGCCTGCGCTTCGCTAGGGAACTATGTGATTGGGCTTGATCAATTGACAGTTATTAACTGAGTTAAAGCTCGAACATGAATGAGTTGTTAATGAGTAGGCCTCTCCCCTCCCCTCCCCTTCTCTCCCTCAGGCTGGCCCCATAGAAGCCTCTCCTATCTTATCCCCTTCTCTCCCTTTCAGGTGGGGATCATGTTAATAATAATATAGGAAATACTAATGCTCTGATGGTCATTTCGAAAAATCCAAATTTGCTTCAGCTATAAATTTGTTTCCTGTAATACGTATATACTGCCTTGGGCTCTGTAAAGTATTTGGTATCTGTAAGTGAAGGATTTGGTATCTGTCAAGCATATGCTCCTGCCATCAGTCTGAACCCCCATCAATCTGAATCTTGTTTTTCTGTGCCATCCTGAGCCTGGCACCTATCTGGTGCTACATACATCATTATCAGGGTTCACGCAGTAGACACATATGGGGGTACCTTGTTACAGTTCACACCTCACTTCTAACTTACACCTTTGATCTGCCGCCGGCAGGATGGGACTGCGTTGGTGGGGAAGCCAGCCAGCTGAGCCTGGGGATGGGGAGGTCAGATAGATAGGCTGGACGAGGCCCAGAGAGCCCCAGAGACGGCTGTGGGAGGCCTGGAGACAGTGGGGGAGGAGCAGGCAGGAGCTGTTTTCCTAAGGGAGGGGCCGGGGACTTGCAAGCTTTCCGCTCTGTAAGTAGCAATGGTTGGCCTGGCAGGCAGGCAAAAGATGTTGTGCATGCTGATAGGTCTGACTGGGCAGGGAGCAGAGAAGCAAGTGGAGAGGGGCAGAGCCAGCCAGAAGCCGGATTTACCGGTTTTCCAAACTACCGGGAACCATAACAACCAGTTCTACTGAAACGGTGCGAAACGGTAGAATCCCACCCCTGGCATGGCTGGGTGGTCATCTGACTGGGTGGGCATGGCTGGGTAGTCATGTCACTGAGTGAGCATGGCCCACTTGACATCACTCACATCAAGGGATGCCTTACCTGGCCTCTTCTCGCCTCCAAGGCCTCAACGAGATACAATTTCCTTCTCTATTTAGTTACTACTACTGAACATCCAGAATACACTATTTAATCCTATGTATATATGCCATATGTGTACATACATATTGCATAGTATATAGTGTGTATAGGCACACAAAAAGATACATTATCTACTATATATAATGTATATGTATGTACACACACATACACATACACAGAGAGAGAGAGAGAGAGAGCTCTTCTAAAACTATACACATTCAACCTCACTTACTGTGTTTGGAAAACACATCCAGAGTTCACTTTCTTTTTCTTTTTAACTTGAAGCTCCGGTAGCCTAGAGGTGGAGCTCTGGCCTCACAATCTAGGCAGAGGCTAATATTTGGCATAGACTCTCATGCTCGAGCAGGGGATTGGACTAGATGACCTCTAAGGTCCCTTCCAACTCTGTTATTCTATGATTCTGCCACACCTTTAACTATAATTTTCTGTAGAGTAGATTGCCAGAAAGGTGAAGAAGTTTACTAGGACAAGACTGTCATGCAGAGGAAGGCAGAGATAGTCCTTGACTTATGACCACAATCGAGCCCAAATTTTTTGTTGCTAAGCAAGAGTGTTGTTAAATGAGTTTCATCACATTTTACTCAATCCCTGATATCTCCTGGTTCTAACAGTCATCTGCAGGCTAGGGAAGAAAATCTGAAGGTGTGTGTAATGTTCAAACCTAATCTACAGAAAATTATAGCTAAATTTTCCTCTCTGTTAGAGGCTTCAAAACAGGGGTGGGTGCAAATTTTTAACTAGCAGTTCTGTGGGCGTGGCTAGGTGGGTGTTGTTAGGTGGGCATGACTTGGTGGGTATGGTTGGGTGGGCATGGGGTTTTGGGTTGGGTTTTTTTGCCTACCCGGGCCTCAGGGAAGCCCCCCATTGTTGCTCCCAGGAGGCTTCCCTGAGGCCCAGTGGGCAAAAAATTAAATAAAAAGATTGCCTCATGGGCCTCAGGGAAGTCTCCTGGGCAAAGCTGTACAATAGTAAGGGGGGGGGAATCAGCTGTGCCACTCAATTTAGATTAGATAGAAAGCAAGAAATCCAACAATCTCCTGCTTTTTAGCTAATCTAAATCACGCAGCACAGCTGATCGTCAGAAAACAGCTGATCGGTGGGCGGGGGGGGAGGGGGAGAGGAGGGAAATACCTTGATTTTTGGAGTGAACCGGTTCGCTCGCAGCTGATCTTCGGAGTTACTGGTTCACCCAAACCGGTCGAATCCCACCCCTGCTCCAAAATAATCCAGATGATATAAGGTTTCCTGCTGGAGCAGGGGGTTGGACTAGATGACCTCCAAGATCCCTTCCAGCCCTAGATTGCTGTGTTGTTTCAAAGGGTCTTCTGAAGCCACATCTAGTGCCAGGGTTTGCGGTCCTTCCTTCCTCTCCTTTCTCTCTCTCTCTCTCTCTCTCCCTTCCTTCCTCCCTCCCTCTCTCCCTCCTTCCATCTATCTAGCTATCTAGCCTGCACATGACTGTTAGAGCCAGGAGACATCATGGATTGAGTAAAATGTGGTGACACTCATTTACTAGGTGGTCATGTTACTGGGTGGGCATGGGTTTGTTTGTTTGTTTGTTTTGGCCTACTGGACCTCAGGGAAGCCTCCTGTTTTTGCTCCCAGGAGGCTTCCCAGAGGCCCAGTAAGCAATAAAATAAAATAAAATAAAATGGCCTCTGCCCATTTAAAAAAAAAACTTGCAGAGCTTCCCTTTTTGTCCAGCCCCCCCCCCTCCATTGCCACCATGCCTGATGCCAAAAGAATAGTTCTCCTTCTGCATCCTTCCCACCCACCCACCCACCCACCCTCTGCAATGCCAGAAGCTGCACGCCACCCCAGTTCACCTTCCACTCCCTCTGCGTCTGCAGAGCCCTTGCGCCTTGCAATCTCCTACGGCTACTGCCCATGGCATGCTGGCAAGCAGAGGCTCCCTGGGTCTCATGCCCTCTCCTTTCCTACCTCTTTCTTCCTCCACGCACAGGTAGGGACGTGGCTTTCCCACGTGGGGGTGTGGTGGTCCCAGGGAAAGGCCAGCAAGCAGGGCATGGAAGCACTGGTGCCACCAGCAGCCAGCCTTATATCCATGTGCCGCCTCGGCCTCACCCACTGGGCGTGAGCACAGGCAGAGAGCAGGTAATGTTCCCCAAGGCAGAATAAGCCAATAGCAGTAGCACTTAAGACTTATATGTCACTTTACAGTCCTTTTAGAGCCCTCTTTACAGAGTGAGCTATTGCCCTCAACAGTCTGGGTCCTCATTTTACCCACCTCAGAAGGATGGAAGGCTGAGTCAACCTGGAGCCTGGTGAGATTCAAACTACCAAATTGCAGGCAGCCGGCAGTCAGGAGAAGCGGCCTGCAACACTGCATTCTAACCTATGCACCACCGTGGCTCATTAATGAGAACAATAATAATAACAGGAATAGGAATAAGAATAATAACGGAATAACAGAGCTGGAAGGGACCTTGAAGGTCCTCTAATCCAACCCCCTGCACAAGCAGGAGACCCTGGAAAAATGGCTGCCCAGTCTCTTTTAAAAAAAAACGCCAGTGATGGAACATCCACAACCTCTGATGGAAAACCATCCCACTTCAGTCAGGAAATTTCCTCTTATTTCGAGGCTGGATTTCTCCTTGATTGCTTTCCATCCATCTTGTCCTGCCTTCAGGTGCTTTGGAGAATAATCAACCTCCTCCTCTTTGTGGCAGCCCCTCAAATATTGTAATGCTGCTATCATGTCCCCCCTGACTTCTTTTAATTAAACTAGAGAAACATACCCAATTCCTGTAACCGTTCTTCACATATTTTAGCATGTTGGTCCCCTAATAATCTTTGTTCTTCTTCTCTGCACTCTTTATAAAGTCTTTTCTATAATATAGAGACTTTTAACATCTTTTTATTGAAGGGAAGCAATAATAAGGACGATAATAGTAGAATAAGCAGATCTAGTAGCATATAATATAATGAAATAATAGAATTAGTAGAAGCTTGTTATTCTGTTCTGTGAAAAATTGCCTCAGCTATAAATTTGTTTCCTGTAGCACATATATGATGCATTGGGCCTCTGTAAAGTATTTGGTATCGGTATGTGAAGGATTTGGTATCTGTCAAGCATATGCTCCTGTCATCAGTCTGAACCCCCATCAATCTGAATCTTGTTTTTCTGTACCATCAGCCTGGCACCTATCTTAGGTTGGCACTGCATACATGATCGTCAGGATTCACGCAGCGGACACATATGGGGGTACCTTGTTACAGTTCATACCTCAGCTCTAACTTACACCTTTGATCTGTGTTGTCAGGAGCCCACTTCCATCCTCCATAGGGGGCCTTGTAGCAAATGAGAGAAGAGAACAAAGGGATACCCAAGGTAAGAGATAAGATTAATGAGGAGGTATCTATCTTTTGCAAGACTATGTGGAATGTGGAAACCTAAATCAGGAGGCTGGAATTGGGGACCAAGCTGATATTTCTAAAGGTATAAAAAGGATGCCATACCTTCTGCAAGGTGTGGCCTTCCTTAAATGTCTCTTTTGTATATGTTTGGAACGGTTTACCCAGCTCTTTGCTTTGATCTAATTAAACGTTGATTCTTTCTCAGGCAGGGGTGGGATTCTACTGGTTCGGACCGGTTCTTTAGAACTGGTTGTTATGATTCTGTGCAGTTCAGAGAAGCGGCAAATCATGACTCTGGCTGGCCCTGCCCCTCTCTGCCCACCCCTCCCCTCCCCACCCAGTCAGTCCTTATCGCGTATGCGCAACATTGGATGCATGCCCGACATTGCTGACTGCATTCTCCCCTGCCCAGTCACTCCTTAAGATATTTCTTTTCCCCCCCTCCCAACGATCAGCTGTTCCTAAGATCAGCTGTGCCGGGATTCCCCTTGCTTTCTTACTGCTTCACCCAGGAGGCTTCCCTGAGGCCCAGGAAGGCAAAAAATGGAGGGGGGGTTGTTTCCTAGTAAGATTTGATTGCTTATTGTACCCTATGACTATCACTAAGTGTTGTACCTTATGATTCTTGACTCTTTTTTAAAATAAACTTTATTGTTTTTTATGGTTTAAAAAAAGCAAAATTAATCATAACATTAACAGTACTGTAGCATCAGTATTATACATATTTATCTCTCATGCATGGGGGATTTCAACCTGCCTTCTACCGGCGGAGCCTCGGGGATTGCTCAGGAGTTCATGGCTTCCATGACAGCCATGGGTCTGACCCAATTAGTTCGGGACCCCACTCACTTGGGGGGTCACATCCTGGATTTGGTTTTTGTCTCTGATCAGTGGCAGGATGATCTAGGTATAGGGGATGTTTCTATAGAGACCCTGACATGGACTGATCATTCGCTCCTTAGACTCGACTTCCATTCTGCACCCCCCTGCCGCAGGGAGGCAGGGCCGATAAAATGGTACTGCCCCAGGTGCCTGATGGATCCAGATAGGTTCCTGATGGAGCTTGGACCGTTTCCTGAGACTCACACACACGACTCAGTCGAGGGCTTAGTGGCTACCTGGGATAGGGTGGCGGCTGAGGCCCTTGACCGGGTCGTGCCCTTGTGGCCTCTGACCTAGTGCTGATCCTGAATGGCTCCTTGGTTTTCCGAGGAGCTGAGGGAGATGAAGTGCTGGAAAAGATGCCTAGAGAGTGGTTGGAGAGCCAGCCACTCTGGATCTGACCGAACACTATTACGATCCCATATTAAGGCGTATTTAGTGGCGATAAGGACGGCGAGGCGGTCTTACCTCTCCGCCCTTATTGCGTCCACGGAAAATCACCTGGCCGCCCTGTTTAGGGTGACCCGCTCTGTTTTGGAAGTGGAGGCGCGGGAGGATCCCTTGCAGGGACAGGCCGAGGATTTTTCTAGGTTTCTGCAGGACAAAATCACTCAGATCCGGGATGAGCTGGACTCCGACTGGGCATCTCTGGGCGGGGGGGCGGGGGCGGATTTCGGTGAGGTCATTTGGGATGAGTTCGATCCTGTTACCCTGGAGGACATGGACAGGATACTGGGGAGGCTTAATGCCACTACTTGTTTATTGAACCCGTGCCCCTCCTAGCTGGTCTTGGCCACTCAGGAGGTGACACAAGGTAGGTTCCAAGGGATCATTAACGCTTCCTTGAGAGAGGGGCTTTTACCTGCCGCCTTGTAAGAAATCGTCCCTGGATCCAGCATTATTGTTGAATTATTGTCCGGTCTCCAACCTTCGCTTTGTGGCGAAGGTTGTCGAGAGTGTGGTGGCACGTCAGCTGCCTCAGTACCTGGATGAAGCGGTATATCTAGACCCCCTCCAATCGGGTTTCAGGCCCGGGCACAGCATGGAGACGGCGTTGGTCGCATTGGTGGATGATCTCTGGAAGGCCCGAGAAAGGGGTTGTTCCTCTGTCTTGGTTCTGTTAGATCTCTCAGCGGTTTTTGATACTGTCGACCACAGTATCCTATTGCGGCAGTTGGGGGGGTTGGGAGTAGGAGGCACCATTTTACAGTGGTTCTCCTCCTTCGTCTCCGACCACTTGCAATTTGTGTTGACAGGGGGGCAGAGGTCGACCCTGAGGCCCCTATTATGTGGGGTGCCCCAGGGGTCTGTGCTCTCGCCCCTGCTGTTCAACATTTATGTGAAGCCGCTGGGTGAGATCATCCGTGGTTTCGGGGTGGAGTTCCATCAGTACGCTGATGACACTTAGCTGTACATCCCTACCCCGGGCCACCTCAACGAAGCTGTCGAAGTGATGACCCGGTGCCTGGAGGCCGTGCGGAGTTGGATGGGTCTTAACAGGCTTCGTCTCAACCCGACCAAAACCGAGTGGCTGTGGTTTCCTGCGCCCAGATACAGCCAGCTTATTCCGTCGCTGGCCGTGGGGGGAGAAATTTTGCCCCCCATGGAAAGGGCTCGCAATCTGGGTGTCCTCCTGGACGTACAGCTGTCTTTAGAAGATCACATTACGGCCGTCGCCAGGGGGGCCTTTTGTCAGATTCATCTGATTTACCAGTTGCGGCCCTTTCTGGATCTGGACGCACTTCGCATGGTCACTTCTGCCCTCGTCATCTCCCGCTTGGACTATTGCAATGCTCTCTACATGGGGCGCCCCTTGAAGAGTGTCCGGAGGCTGCAGTTGGTCCAGAATGTGGCCGCGCTGTGAATTTGGGAGCTCCTCGGAGCTCCCATGTTACACCGCTCCTGCGCGTGCTGCATTGGCTTCCTGTGGCCTTCCAGATCCGATTCAAGGTGGTACTGATCATTTTTAAAGTGCTCCATGGCTCGGGATCTGGGTACTTACGGGACCGCCTGCTGCCACCAACAGCCTCCTGCCACCCAGTGCGCTCCCACAGGGTTGGCTTCCTTGGGGTTCCGCCGCCTGGTCGTTGCCGGTTGGCAGCCCCGAGGGTGTGGGCCTTCTCTGCGGGGGCTCCCTCCCTTTGGAACGATTTACCCCCGGAGATACGGGCCATTACCGACATTCAGACCTTCCGGCGCGCAGTAAAGACCCTGTTTTTTCAACAGGCCAGCCTGGCCCAGTAACGATTTGTAGGGTTTTAAATTTGGTATTTTAAATTTTTTATCAGTTTTATATCTGTTAATTGTATATTCGGCCTCCAATTTAATCATTTTAAATTGCTTTTAATTGTATATACTGTTTCTGTTTTAGTTGGCTGTACACCGCCCCGAGTCCCTTTTTTGGGAGAGGGGGAGGTTTAGAAATTTAATAAACATAAACATAAACAACATAAACATATTGTGTCTGATATTTTTGGCCCATACTATCATATAGCCTTTTACAATTTCTTCTTCTAAATCGGCTTCTAGTAAATATTTGTAAATTTTTGCAATATTTTTCTCATCTGGGCCTGTTACAATTTTACCTAAATACCGCAGTTCTGTATAGATTCCATATTCTTGACTCTTGATGAATGTATCTTTTCTTTTATGTGCACTGAGAACATTTGCACCAAGACAAATTCCTTGTGTGTCCAATCACACTTGGCCAATAAAGAATTCTATTCTATTCTATTGAAGAGAAGCATGAAGTCATGTAGAAAGAAAAGATTCACAGTACAGATGGAGGCTTCTGCTCCAAGATTTAATTTCTGGCTGTTTCCTGGTACCTTTCTGAAGAAATGAACACTTGACTATTTGAACTTATAAAAAATAAAATAAAACACCTTTGTTACAAAAAAAATTAACTGTTTTTTGATGGCTTGGCAGATACTTGACCTAGCATGCCATTTCTGTGGAACTGCCTCTATGAGTAAATGAAGGAAACAGGAGGAAACAGTTCAAGTTTTGGAAGCCAACAGCTCGAAGCTAAAAAGCAGTCCACGCATTGTCTATGTTTCACCCTTGTCCTTGTTCAATTCTCGAGAATGGGATAGCAAATATCAGTAAGGTATGGTGGCTATTTCCTGGTAGCTTTCTGAAGAAATGAACACTTGATTGTTTCTACTTAAAAAAACTTTACTGTTTTTTGATGGCTCGACAGACACTTGACCTAGAGTACCATTTCTGTGGCACTGCCTCTGTGTATAAATGGAAGAAGCCACCAACCCAAAGGTGAAAAGTAGCCCACAGATTCTCTACATTTGGCCCCTGTCCCATTCAGTTCCAGAGAAGGAGATAGCAGATACCAGCAAGGTGTGGTGGGTATTAGTTCATGTTGCAAAGAACAAACCGAAAGAAAAGACAATTTCCTGGAGCGAAATAAAAACCAAAGAAGGGGTAATATAATATAAAGAGTAGCCAACAATGAGGCCAACAGAATTCTTCTAGTCTAGCTCCTGTTGAAGACTGAGTTTAATTAAGTGCAAATAATTCTTAACTTCAGTATCTTGTCATATTTCCTAACCTCTGGCAGCTCCTCTAAAGGTCACCTCCATTTCATAAATGTTTAGCATAAACTAGAAACTGCTTTTACTCCAATTCAGTCTTCGTTCCTTCTTCCAGTCTCACCAGGTTGATATTTAGTTGCTGAGAATATGGGAATGCATTGGTCTTGCTCATAGATTGTGACAGATTGCTACTTGTTGCCACACTACTGACAAATTCTGGCTGGATTCATTGACTTCAGTTTGGGTTTTTTCACCCAACCAATAAGAACTGAACCACATCATCTGAAACTGAAACATAACAAAACGGCGCCCAACTAGGAAGGTGAAGCTCTCGCTCCTGGAGCACTATCTCTCTATAAAGCCACTGACTGCACCAGAAATCACCTTTAAAGCTACCGCCTGCATCAGTAACCGTCAGTAAACCAGAGCCCCCAAAACAAGCCCAAAAACGCTGAATTTCTAAGCCCTGAAGCCCTAATCATGCCGGTGGAGCTCTTGCTAACTGAACCGGAGCCTTCCTCTCCTTCCCCAGAGAATAATAATAATAATAATAATAATAATAATAATAATAATAATAATAATAATAATAATAATAATAATAATAATAATAATAATAATAATAATAATAATAATAATAATATTTATTTATATACCGCTCCTCTCCCGAAGGACTTGGAGCGGTGCACAGCCATACAATTAAAACAATAAATATGTAAAAGTTAAAACTAAATTAAACTAAAGGCCCTGGCTGAAAACAATTAAAACCCCTCCCTAAAACCCTAAAATTTAATATAAAAATTAAAATACCCAAATCAAAAATCAGCCCAAGCTGGCCTGGTCAAAGAGCCAGGTTTTCAAGGCACGCCTGAAGGTCCCCAGGTCCGTGGCTGTCCGTAACTCCGGAGGCAACCCATTCCAGAGGGCAGACGCCCCCACAGAGAAGGCCCTATTCCTCGGGGTCACCAGCCGGCACATAGATGCCGACAGGACCCACAGGAGACCCTCCCTGTGGGAGCGCACCGGACGGTGAGAGGAAAATGGCAGAATGCGGTCTTGTAAATATCCTGGTCCGATGCCATGGAGCACTTTAAAAGTTAACACTAAAATCTTAAAGCGCACCCGAGAGGCCACTGGCAACCAATGCAGCTCGCGCAGGAGGGGCATCACATGAGAGAACCTTGACGCCCCCATAACCACCTGTGCGGCCGCATTCTGTACCAGTTGAAGCCTCCGGATGCTCCCATTCAGGAGCCCCATGTAGAGGGCGTTACAGTAGTCCAGTCGGGAGGTGACCAGGGCATGAGTGACCGTGCGTAAGGCATCCCGATCCAGAAAGGGCCGCATCTGGCGGATCAGGCGAACCTGATGAAACGCCCCCCTGGAGACGGCCATAATGTGGTCTTCCAAAGACAGCCGTACATCCAGGAGGACACCCAGATTGCGAGCCCTCTCTGAAGGGGGCAAAATCTCACCCCCAATAGCCAGCAATGGAACTACCTGGCTATATCGGGACGTCGGAAACCACAGCCACTCAGTCTTGGAAGGGTTGACTCAGAGCCTGTTCCCGCCCATCCAGTTCCGCACGGCCTCTAGATAATGGGACATGACCTCCATGGCATCGTCGGGGTGGCTTGGAGTGGAGATGTACAGCTGAGTATCATCAGCATACAGATGACACTTCACCCCAAAGCCACGGATGATCTCCCCCAGCGGCTTCACATAAATGTTGAACAGGAGAGGAGAGAGGACCGACCCCTGAGGCACCCCACAATCGAGGGGCTTAGAGGTGGATCTCTCCCCCCCGCCAACACAAATTGCAGATGGTCAGAGAGGAAGAGGCGAACCACCACAACACGGTGCCCCCAACCCCCAACCCCCCCAACCGCCGCAATAGGATACAACTACAATCACAACTACAACCAAAAATAACCACCAAACCACAGCCACAAACAATTACTAATCCATCAAATAATTCCACAAATAGTATCCCCTTACTCATCAAAGACATCATGGAACATGAACAGAAACGTCCAAATGCCATCTTATTTGGTCTCGAAGACCAACGAATCAGATGACATCACCAACATTCGCAATGTCATAAGCAACTCAAATACAACAAACATCTCTCCTGAAGATATCATTGAAATAACCAGAGATGGCCCTGAGCTCAAATACAATGACAGCTCTGTGGCCCCAAGATTTTGTAGAGTTGTATGCAAAAATGAGTCCAGCAAACGCATATTCATTCATACAATAAACACCATTGCAAAAACCAATCCCAACCACAAAAAACTTTGCTCAAGACCAGGCTTATCCATACTGCAAAGAATATGCTCCTGTGAACTCCGCAAGGAACTCAAAAACCATCTAGACAATGGAGAAAAGGACCTATACATTGACTATTGTGCTGATTGCATCAAAAAAAAGTCACACAACCCACAATTCCGCATCCAACCCCATCCCATCCAATCCAATATCACTCAAAACTAGGCATGCATGCTCCCAACTACCTCTATTCCAACTGGCCTTAAATGAAAGCTACTCAATGCAAGAAGCCTTGTAAATAAAATACCTGAATTTCTCCTCTTACTAAATATGGCTAAATTCGACATTATATTTGGCTGTTGAACATGGCTCAACACATCTCTCCCTGACTCCATTACCACAGTAATAGACTATCATGTTTACTGATCAGATCATGAAATCCGTAGAGGAGGTGGTGTTGCTCTTTTCTATAAAAAGTCCCTACATCTAAAAAACATCCAAGTTACCCAGGAGTTTGCTCTTCCTGAGACCATTGTCTGTGAACTGTCCTTAAATATCACATTTCGATTCTTACTATGTTACATAGCCCCTGATTATGACATCGAACATGTAAACAAGCTAAATTCACTACTAACATGGGCAACATCCTGCCCACACACTTTTATCTTTCTTGGTGAGTTCAATCTACCTCATATTAACTGGACCCTTAACGAATGTACAACTGAACCCACACATGCAATCTTCTACAATGCAGTAACAAATCTGGGACTAGAATAACTAGTAACAACACTAGACTTAACAACTGCCTCGATCTCATCTTCTGCAATAGTTTGAATTCAATTTATGGAATACAAATTAAAGAACTCTTTTCCAACAGTGACCACAACACGATTGACTTTTGTCTCAACATATGTCCACACAAAAATCATCACAATGACGAAATCCCCAATTATAACTTCAAAAAAGGCAACTATGATCTTATAAACAATGATCTCTCATCCCTTGATTGGCAATTTCTATTCACTGGATGCAATACTGTAGAAGATCATTACAACATATTTTTACTTGAAGTCAAAAGAGTCATCAAACTATATGTACCAATAACAACTCCCAAAACCAGAAAAAAAATTACCCATAACAATAAGGAAGCTTCAATCCAAAAAGAAATTACTTTGGCGGAAAAACAAATCTGGTCACGTTGCCAACTTCAAAAGCCGATACAAAAATTTATGCCACCAGATAAAGACTGAATGCACCAATTATCACATTAAACAAGAAGAAAACTTTCTACGCACCAATTCCACCCGTACTTTCTACAATTTTGTAAACAACAAACTAAAAGACTTAAGGTCCATCCCACCCATGAAAAGACCTAATGGTAAAGACTGCAATGATGACACCATTAAAGCCAATCTCTTTAACATATTCTTTGGCTCAGTATTTGTAAACAGCAATGGATCATGCCCAGTATTTCCTAGTCGAACCACAGACAACTACAATGATCTAATACATATTGATTTTACAGTAGACAATGTTGAAAAAACACTACACAATCTAAAACCATCTCTATCTATTGGACCAGACGGAATATGTGCCTACTTCTTAAAAATGCTATCCACTGCCATAGCTGAAACGTCTAAGCATAATCTTTGAAGAATCTTTCAGGATCAGCTCCTTGCCAAACCTATGGTCACAAGCCATGGTCATCCTCATCTTCAAAAAGGGAGACCCCAGGCTAGTTGAAAATTACAGACCAATCTCCTTATGCTGCATCACCTGTAAAGTCATGGAATCAATTATTAACCAATCCATCATCCTCCACTTAGAAACAAACAACCTACTCTCTAATAAACAATTTGGTTTCAGGAAAAAACTATCATGTAATCTGCAACTCTTACACTGCAAAACATATGGACTACACAACTCGATCAGGGCAAAGCAATAGATGAAATCTACATAGACTTCTGTAAAGCCTTTGATTCAGTGGTACATGACAAACTATTCCTAAAACTAAAATCTTATGGTATCTCTGGACAGCTGCATAACTGGATAGAAGCATTCCTGTCAAACAGACAACAAATGGTCAAAATTGAGAGCATCCTATCAAATTCTGTACCTGTCAACAGTGGTGTCCCCCAAGGCAGTGTTCTAGTACCAACTCTTTTCATTCTCTACATAAATGACCTCTGTGATCATATCAAGAGCAACTGCATTCTCTTTGCTGATGATGTAAAGCTACTCAACACCACAGACAATACTGCTACCCTTCAAAAAGACCTTGATTATGTATCAGAATGGTCAAACAAATGGCAACTTCAAACTCAACAAATAAATGCTCTGTCCTACATATTGCCAAAAAAAAAATCAGAAAATAAAATACAAGCTGAATAATCAAGATCTTGTTGATGATCCAAACTCTGTCAAGGATCTTGGAGTACTCATCTCTAATGATCTAAGTGCTAGAGCCCACTGTAACTACATAGCCAAAAAGGCATTAAGAGTTATTAACCTAATCCTACGTAGGGTTTTCTCTGGTAATATTACACTAATAACTAGAGCATACAAAACATTTGCTAGACCAATACTCGAATACAGCTCATCAGTCTGGAACCCACATTACGTATCTGATATTAACACAGTTGAGAAAGTCCAGAAATATTTCACAAGAATTCTCCACTCCTCTATTCGTTGTAGAATACCTTATGCCACCAGACTTGAAATTCTAGACCTAGAAAACCTAGAACTACGCCACCTTCGGTCTGATCTAAGTATAGTATATAAAATCATACATTGCAATGTCCTACCTAATGAATACTTCAGCTTCAACCAAAACAAGAGCACACAATAGATACAAACTCATGGTTAACCGCACCAAACTTGATTGCAGGAAGTACAACTTCAGCAACAGAATGGTGAATGTCTGGAGTACTGTGGGAAACCTGACTCCCCAAACCCCCAAAACTTTAACCTTAGACTATCTACTATTGACCTCACCCCTTTTCTAAGAGGTCTGTAGGGGGCGTGCATAAGCGCACCAACGTGCCTACCGTCCCTGTCCTATTGTTTCTTTTTTATTTTTCTTATATGTATCCATGTATTTGTAACTATGTTTTTACTTATACCTATTATCTTGTAAGCAATTGACAAACCAAATAAATAAATAAAAATAAATAAATAAACTGCTCCTCGCCTCTCCAGTTGCAGGCAGGAGAAAAGAGGCAGCCAGGTGGAAGATCCATTGTAGTAATGGCCTCAAAGAATCTTTCTTCTGCTTGTCTTTCCAGCTGCCATAGAAATGGGGGGAGGGAATAATAATTGGGCTTTCTGGAGGGGACGTGCTGGAGGTTTAAGTTGGTGAAATGTAAAAATTGGGAAGTTTCTTGATTATTTATTTATTTATTTGACTTATATACCGCCCCCTCTCCCAAAAGGGACTCGGGGCGGTGAACAGCCAAGATAAAAATACATATACAGAACACATATACAACATGACAATATTAAAAATTAAAAGAATTAAATATAGCATGCCTCTAATTAAAAATATAAACAAAAGTTAAAAGAGATTAAAACCAGGTTAAAATTTAAAAACCCCTAGGCCAGTCCGGTTTGCCGAAATAGGTGAGTTTTAAGTAACTGATGGAAGGTCATGAGATCAGGGACGGCCCTTACCTCCGGGGGTAATTCATTCCAGAGAGGGGGTGCTCCCAATGAGAAGGCCCACATTCTCGGGGTCGCCAGCTGTCCAGCCAGTGGCACCCCGAGGAGACCGACTCTATGGGAGCGTACTGGTCGGTGGGAGGCCGATGATGGCAGGAGGCGGTCTCGCAAGTATCCCGGTCCCGAGCCATGGAGCGCTTTAAAGATAGTAACCAAGACTTTGAAGCACACCCGGAGGACCACCGGGAGCCAGTGCAGCGCGCGCAGAAGTGGCATAACATGGGAGCCCTGAGGAGCTCCCATTACCACCCTCGCGGCTGCATTCTGCACCAACTGGAGCCTCCGGATGCTCTTCAAAGGCAGCCCCATGTAGAGAGCATTGGCATAACCTAGACGGGAGGTCAACCAGGGTGGAGGTGACCGTGCGAAGCGCATCCCGATCCAGAAAAGGCCGCAACTGGTAGATCCGACGGACCTGACCAAAAGCCCCCCTGGCGACGGCTGCCACATGGTCTTCCAGTGACAGTCGCACATCCAGGAGGACACCCAGATTGCGGGCCCTCTCTGTGGGGGCAAGAATTCCCCCCCCCACAGCCAGCGATGGAACCAGCTGGCTGTACCGGGGTGCCAGGAAGCACAGCCACTCAGTCTTAGATGGGTTGAGCTGAAGCCTGTTTCGACCCATCCAACACCACACAGCCTCCAGGCACCGGGTCATCACTTCGACGGCTTCATTGGGGTGGCCCGGGGTAGAAATGTACAGCTGAGTATCATCAGCGTACTGATGGAACTCTACCCCAAAGCCGCGGATGATCTCACCTAGCGGTTTCATATAAATGTTGAACAGAAAGGGCAAGAGCACCAATCCCTGAGGCACCCTGCAAACCAGAGGCCTCGGGGCCGACCTCTGCCCCCCTGCCAACACAAATTGCGAGCGGTCAGAGAGGAAGGAGGAGAACCACCGCATAATGGTGCCTCCCACTCCCAACCCCTCCAGCCGCTGCAATAAGATACTGTGGTTGACAGTATCGAAAGCCGCCGAGAGATGTAAGAGGACCAGGACAGAGTTATAACTTCTGTCACGGGCCCTCCAGAGATCATCCACCAATGCGACCAACGCCGTCTCTGTGCTGTGCCCGAGCCTGAAGCCCGATTGGCATGGATCTAAATAGACAGCTTCATCCAGGTGCTGGGGAAACTGTTGTGCCACCACACTCTCAACAACCTTCGCCATAAAACGAAGGTTGGAGACAGGACGATAATTAGATAACAGAGTTGGGTCCAGGGACGGTTTCTTAAGGAAGGGTCTCACCACCGCCTCTTTCAAGGTGGGGGGTAGATATCCCTTACTCAAGGAAGCGTTAATAATACCCTGAAACCAACCTCTTGTCACCTCCCGGGTGGCCAACACCAGCCAGGAGGGACACGGGTCCAATAAACATGTGGTTGCATTCAGTCCCCGCAGCAACCTGTCCACGTCTTCGGGGGTCACAGGATTATGCTTACTTGCTTACTGCGCAGATGTAGTCTCTTATCTGTCCAGGCCAAGGTCAACCGTCTTGGCATACCAGATGTCTGAAATACCGCCTGAAGATGCTCCACATGACATTATGCACATCTCAGATTGGATGGCCAGTTTGAACTTTTGGGGGTGGGAATATGGGAAAATTTTCTATGTGTGATTTTCATACCTATTGCCTCAGGTCTCGTATTTCTTCTGATGTTACCATTTCAATTTTCAGTAAAAGTCCTTTATTCTATAACCGTGGAGTCTAAGATTTTCTTGGATTTTGAATGGCCATGCACTTGGTCAGTCGGTCCTTCAAGTGGAACTTTGAAGGACAATATTTTTTATCGAAAAGTCCAAAAGAATTCCAAGATCTCAGCAACAGGATTAATCCTCCTCTCTCTATTCTACTCCACTCTATAGTTAAAAGGAAGTTTTTAAGAAGAGATTGGACAGCCATTTGTCTGAAATGGTATAGGGCAGTGATGGCTAACCTTTTCAGCACTGAGAACCCAAAATGCCATGCACCCGCATCCCCTGTGCATGCGCTTTACCCCCATGCATACGCCCCACTCCCTATACATGCGCCCCACCCCCCATGCATGCTTGGCAGAGACCTGAAGACCAGCTGGCCAGTAGGAGGCACATGCACATGCACGGCAGAGCTGGGAAGTTGTTCCACTGAGTAATTGTCCTCACTGTCAGGAAATTTCTCCTTTAGTTCTAGGTTGCTTCTCTCATTTAGTTTCCATCTGTGAGTTTGAAGCAAGACATAAAAGAAGAAATATATTAATTTTAGAGAAATAAAAATAATGATATAAGTTTTATAGATAGTGAAATAAGTGTATTAGCAAGAGAAAGAACACAGAAATATGAAATACCAAACCACAAGATAATCTGCCGGTCACTCACTCATATTTGTCAAGCAGGGGGGAGCTGGAATTCGAAGTAACCAATGAATGATTAACAAGTTATATTTCTGTGTTTGTAGCTTTTGGAGTGTATATATGTGGTGACAATCTACAGGAAGTTGTTCAGATGTGATTTGGCTAAATTGCTCTGAACCTTTGCACAAATAAAAGCAATTATTTTTGATTCTGAGGTCTGAGTCTGTCATTTCCTGCAACAAGTTCTTGTCCTGCCCGTCTTATTTTATTTTAAATTTAAAGTGCTGCTCCTGTTCAGAGTTTTGCAGCATTAATTCACTGCCAGAACAATAAACCCACCAGTAAATGTAAGTATGGCTATTTGGTAGCCTAAATAATCCAGCAACTCTTTGTAGAATTCACATTTTGAGAGTTTCACATATAATTTGGTGGCTAGAAGTTTTTCTAGGACTTGTCGGACTAATTGAATATGTTCTTCCATGGTTTTGCTGAAGATAAGGATGTCACCAGGTACATGAGGACCCCCCGATAAAGGTGCGAGTGTAGCACCTCATTGATGAGCTGCATAAACACTGCAGGAGACCCTTGAAGTCCAAAAGGCATGACTTTGAATTGGAAACTGCCCAAAGGGCAGTTAAAAGTTGTTTTCCACTTGTCTCCCTCTTTGATGCGGACCCGGTAGTAAGCTTCCCTGAGATCTAGCTTGGTGAATACCTTGCCTTTCGACAAATGGTTCGATAAGTCCTTCCATGAGGGGGAGAGGGTACATGTTTTTGACGCACCTGGCGTTCATGCCCCTAAAGTCGACATATAATCTCAACCCGCCATCCTTCTCTTTGAACAACACGGGGGCAGCTAATCTTGATTTGGCAGGTTCAATAAAACTTCGGTCTAAATTTTGATCGATGTATTTCCTTAATTCAGTCATTTCAGCAGGTGTCATGGCATACATCTTTGGTTTTGGTAGTTTCACTCCAGGCTCTAATTCTATGGCGCAATCAGTGGCTCAACGGGGAGGTAAAACATTACACTATTCTTCACTGAATGCTTCAGCCAAGTCTTTGTATTGGTCGGGTATCTGGGGGTTATCTGGGAGAAGGTGGGATGCTGTGGATGCTGGCTCAGGTCCTAGGTTCAAGTTGACCGGTGGTTTTGTAGTGGGAGGAAGAGGAAGCAATGAACCCGGTCCAATGAGGACTTTTCTGAATTCATCCTCCCATTTGATCATAGGGGCCCATTTGTCTAGCCAAGCAAGTCGCAATATGATTGATTCTGACATAATGGCATAATGGTGTAATGCGCAAAAATGACTTTCACTTTTGGAAACAAATGTTAGGCATCCATAAATTATCCATAGTAATCAATCACTCCAAGACAATATAATCTCCAACTGATTTATTAGGAACAGCTCTGGTACTTTTAAGGCATTTCCAAAAGTCCATTTTTGCGCGTTACACAAAATCCACCTTCTCTCCACCCACTTCTACACTTCATTAATCATGAGAACCAATTAACTGCAGCTGGAATTTCTTAATGCAACATATGGAATAACCTTGAACTTTCCAACTCCTCCACCCCCTTTTTATACTTGGCAGCTGAATCTCAGAGCTGACACTTAACCCAGTGGACACCAACCACTATGAGAAAATTTTGGTGATCCGCAGAGAAATGTCACCCCCAAAGCACCCCCCCCAATGCAATTAATCCAGGCTGTGAGGAAACACAAGGCTGCGCCACCCACATGGCCCATAGGAACACAAAGCTTATGAACAACATGATGTAGTGAGGGGAGGGGAGAAAGGGGGGAGGGGAGAACTTGCCCCACTCGCCCCACACACCTTGCCTGGCCATTGGTCTGCTTCTTTCTTCTGTTGCTTTTGGCTGCATGCAAGGAAAGCAGCAAAAGTGTTTCTTTCTCTCACCCAAACTCTGCCAGAAATGAGTCTTTGGGACCCTGCAAGGCCTCCTGCTCCAAGAGGCTGTGACTCATTTCTGGTGGAGTCTGGGGGAGAGAAAGAAAGACTTCTGCTGCTTCTGTTGTTTTCCTTGCATGAAGCCCAAAGTCTCTCTTTCTCTCCCTGAGAACAGAGCTGGAGATAGTATCCTGCGATTCCAAATAAAGAATGATCAATCGGTAGGAAAACGGAGTGGGGAATCTTCCTGCAGACTTTTTGGGGGATTTTCCCAGGGTCTCTGGTCCACAAAATTTAAAATTATGAGTTTGGTGGTCCCTGAGGTCCAAAAGGTTGTCAACCCTTGCCTTAACCCATCTCTATCGCAAACAAAACAATCCATCCAATCATTGAGGAGGAGGAGGAGGAGGAGGAGGAGGAAGAAGAAGAAGAAGTGGAAGAGGAGGAGGGGGAGGACTGTAGGGTTCTTAGTGCTCTCTAGGCTTGATAATTGCCTTGCAGATCTTTCATAACCCAACTAGGTAACATCATCAGTGTTAGAAGGGTTTGGTCTCTGTGTATATACTAGTTGGCTTGCCCTGTCAGTTTTGGTGGGAGGGTTCTCGGTGGTTCTTTGATTAGGCTGTTGTTGAAGCATGTTTGAATGCTGCTGGCTTTGAAAGAAAAGCACCCCCTTAGACCCCACAAATGGAGGAAACCCCCCTGCCTCACTGTCAAACTCAAACTGGACGTCACACATCAAGAGAGAAAAAAGCTCCAGTGGCCTAGAGGTGGGGCTCTTGCCTCACAATCAGAAGTCTCTAAGTTCAATCCTAGGTAGAGGCTAATATTTGGAACAGACTCTCCTTCTCGAGCAGGGGGTTGGACTAGATGACCTCCAAGGTCCCTTCCAATGCTGTTATTCTATGAAACCCTTTACTCTATGAGCTACTCAGTTTTTCCACCTGCAGGTCGAGGAGGAGGAGGAGGAGGAAGAGGAGAAGAAGAAAAAAAATCATCTGACTGGGCTCTCTGAAGCTGCTAGGTTTCCTGCCAAAACTGAGATGCACGCAATATTCTTCCTCCATGAAGTGAAGTCCGTTCACTCATTCCTCCTGCCTGGCAACTGAAGAGTGATGACTTCCTCCTTCAGTTGGCTGAAGTGGCTTTTTTACAGATGAAGTTCTGCTCCACATCATCCAGACTCAGGAGAGTATTTTCAGATTCCGCATCACTTCAAGATCATTTTCCTGGGCTGCTTTGTCATCTCTGAAGAAGGCCACTTGGCTGGTGAACTAATGTTATGGAGATCTTCACTGTCTTTCTCCAAATGGTTGTTCTGCAGCTCCAATTCTCCAATCAGCAGGGTTAAACATCTCCTCTGTTGTCTTTCTCAGTTTTTTGCAGGTCTTCCACGGTGGCCTGGTGAAGGCAGGTCTCCTCCTGTTGAGACTCTAGAAAGAGTGCAGAGAAGAGCAACCAAGATAATAGGGGATTGAAGCCTGAAACATATGAAGAACGGTTGCTGGAAGTGGGTATGTCTACTCCAATGAAGAGAAGGACCAGGGGTGACATGATAGCAATCTTCCAGTATCTGAGGGGCTGCCACAAAGAGAAATGGGTCAACTTATTCAATGGACAGAAACTAATCAAGAAGAGAAGCAACCTGGAATTAAGGAGAAACTTCCTAACAGTGAGGAGAATTAACCAGTGGAACAGTTTGCCAACAGAAGTTGTGGGGGTCCATCACTGGAGGCTTTCAAGAAGACCCCAAAATGGTGCACAGGGGGGTGCTGTGTGCACCCCTATGATCTGTTTTTTTCTTCCTGAGCCCCAGGGAAGCCTCCTGGGAGCAAAGAACACCCCCCAAGAGGCTTCCCTGAGGCCCAGGAGACCCAAAAAATGGGGGGAGGGGTTGCTGCCCAAAAAGAAACCATGCCACCCAGTCACATGGCCATGCCTACCTAGCCAAACCCACCTAGCCACACCCACCTAGCCACATCCACCTAGCCATGCCCACAGAACCAGTTGTTACAAAATTTGAATCCCACCCCCTGTTCTCAGGCCTCTGCTTAAGTTCTTCTTTTGGTTCATTGTTGACTTAAGTGCACCGCCGAATCTTACAATGCTGATTTCGTTTCTTCTTTTTAATGATGATATGATGAGAATATAATTCAAGTAAACCAGAACCTCCTTATAAAGGTGTTCATGTAACACTTCATTTATCAGCTGCATAAACACGGCGGGGGCTCCTTGTAGTCCAAATGGGAGTACATTCAACTGGAAACAGCCCAAAGGGCGATTAAATGCAGTTTTCCATTATACCTTTCCTTAATTCAAACTCTGTAGTAAGCTCCTCTCAAATCAAACTTAGTGAAAATCTTTCCTTTGGGTAGATGAGCCAACATGTCCTTCATTAAGGGGAATGGATAAACATTTTCTACACAAACTGCGTTCAGGTTTTTGTAGTCCATGCATAAGTGATAAGAGCCATCTTTTTTTTCATGGAACAGCACCGAGGTGGCTACTCGTGGCCTAGTGGGCTGGATGAAACCCCATTTTAGGTTTTCATCAATAAAAGTTTGCAATTCCTCCAACTCTTGTGGGGTCATTGAATAGAGCTTTGGCTTAGGGAGTTTCACCCCAGGGAGGATTATGTTGCTGTCTGTGAGGTAATGGGGTGGGAGCCCTCTCACTGAACACCTCCCTGAGGTTCCAATATTTTGGGGGGATTTTCTCCTTCCCAGCAAGGTGTTCACTTGCCACCAATGCCAACTCCTTTGTGGCTTTGGCTATTACTAGGGGACTTCCTCCTCCTTTCTGTGGCTGGGTGGAACTGATACACAACAAACCCTTCTGTTAGCCTCCGTTTGGTTTCGTAGGAATTCTAGCAATAAACTATGTTACTCGCAGGATTTTTGTGAATAATCCTGCGTTTATTTGCACTTGTTTTCCTTCAACCAAGGCAACAACGGTCATGCTGGAAAAAGTCAGTGCTGAGATCATTCGCATCTCAGTGCAATTTATCATGTAGCCCCACCCCATGTAGCTAACTAACATCTGCCCTCCCCATTAGTCCTACGCGCCGCCACCCCGCAATTCTAAACACAACTAATTAACCAAGCAATATGTGATTCAAATCCCAAGCTGCATCTTAATTCCCCCAGTTCCGCCCCAAGGAACTTTGTGTTTCATTCTAGGAAATGAGAGGAATTGGAGCAATAAACCTCCTTCCCCCCCCCATCCTTGTCACATGTTCATGCCGATACGGGAGAGATGAGTCAAGCCAGGATGGGACCTGCAGGAGTGGAAAACATTCTTCTACCAAGGCAACACGTTGGAAACAGCAGGATCGGACGCTCCTTCCCCAACCAAGATAACATGTCGGGCTTCACACCAGAGGACAAATTGGTAGGATCCTTGAAACCTGACAGGTGGCCCCCTCTACCATTGTTCCTTCTGTAACGGAAAGGTTACTATTAGTAACATGTATACATCTTACTTCATCCCTCCCACCCGCTTTTGTGGGATATTTTATATGGAATTGTCATCTCAGACGAGATGCAGATATATCGGTATGGGGTATCCATGAGGCATCCGCTAATGGGTAACCTGTCCACCAAATTAGATATTGCAACACTCCACGTGTACAATGTGAATCGAGTATTTCATCGATCTCATAATGGTCATCACGAACCGGTCCTGGGATACGCAGTCTAGGCTTTTGTCGTGTCATATCCGCAGGTTTTAGAAGACTGATATGAAATACAGGGTGAACTCTTTTGAACTGAGAAGGAAGTCAAAGACCAACTGTAACAGGATTTATCACTCGTATAACAGGAAATGGTCCAATGTATTTTTTTATTAGCTAGACCTAGGTGTAGGTACTTAGTTGATAGATACGCCCAATCTCCATTATATTGTGTATGTGCGGATCTTTTTTTATCGACCTGGGTTTTATATGCTTCTTGTGCTTTTTCAAGACGATTCAAACTGAGTCCCATTGCTTACATACTTTATCTGCCCAGGTAGTGGTAGTCTCTGATTCTTGTTCTTGTTCATTATGAGGCCATTCAGGTATGGGTACAAATTCCATACCACTTACTATCTGGAAGGGGGAATGACCAGTCCCCTATGTATCATATCATTATACGCTATTTTAGCATACGGTATCAGATCTAACCAATTACTTTGTTGATAATTAACATCACAACAAAGGTACTGTTCGATGGCAGCATTAGTTCTTTCAGATGCTCCATTACTAGCTGGGTGATATGCTGTACTTAATCCTTGTGTTGAACCAATCAGATGTATAAATTCTCGCCAGAATTTCGAGGTGAACTGTACTCCCCTATTGGATATTATTCTTCGAGGCACTCCATGTAATCGATATATATATTGTATAAACAATTCAGCTAACTTTTTACATGGGACAAAATGTGCCTGTTTGGAAAACAGATCAATACAGTCCATATAACCGTGTATCCACGGTTATCCGGTAAATCAACTATGAAGTCCATTCCAATGTCTTGCCAGGGTTTCATCGGTTCAGACACTGTTTGTAATAACCCTGCTGGCTTTCCAATTTTAATTTTATTTATTACACAAACAGGACAGGATTTCACATAATTCTCTATATGTAATCTCATACCTGGCCACCAAAATTGTCATTTTGCTAAATATAAAGTTTTTAGGAACCCATAATGTTTTGTGTCAGCTTTGAAATTCAGCTGCCACATTTTTTTAAGAGAGTTGGAGGAGTTGAAAAGTTCAAGGTTATTCTGTATGGCGTATCAGGAATTTCCAGTGGCAGTTAATTGGTTCTCATGATTTATGAAGTGTAGAAGTGGGAGGAGAGAAGGTGGATTCTGTGTAATGCGTGGAAAAATTTTATTTTGGGAAATGCCTTTGACATGCTAGATCTGTACCTAAATAAATCAATTGGAGAGAAAATGTCTTGGAGTGATTGATATTATGGATTCTTTTTGGATGCCTTACATTTATTTTCCAAAGTCCAAAATAATTTTTTTTCTGAATGGGTGGCTGATACCCTGGAGTTCTTTTCCCAGAAATGGATAGAAATCAACAATTAGCCGAAGTTGGAGGTGTGCAGGGGGGAGCATGTGGGGGCCCTCCCTCCAGAACATTAATTGAACCTGCCAGCTCTTGTTTGGAGGAGATAATGGATGTTTTCGGGATGGTAGTAAGAGAAAGAGATTTGGGAGCTATACCGAAGCATTTCAACTCAAGAAGTTGTTATAACCCAGATGTAACCCAGCTGTTTGAATAGAAATCTTTCTCTAGCCCCAGACATATGGCTATTCTGTCAGATTGGAGGGAAGAGAGGCAATTGGGGTCGGAATTCTCTCAAGAAGACAACCTCCAGATTATTCCTGGAAGTCCATCAAGGGCAGATTTACATTAACAGTTCCAGAATTTAAAAATGACAGGTTGGTCTCACAGTCTGTTTGGATGGGTGGAAGCTTGAGACCACCCATATTCACTTACCCAAGTATCATGAGGAACGAGGAGACTATACAGATGCCAGTTGGTGGAAGCCAGAAAGAAGCATCAACTGATAGAAGTATGTTGCAGCCCCCCCAGGCAATCCCCTCATTTTCCAGAAGGAATTTTGCCCCCTGCAGAGAGTATCCCTCCAGGGTGGGGATTTTATGCAGGCCGGGGGTGGATTCAATGCCAATGGCAGCCAGCACTAACCCAGCCCTGGTCTGAAGGGGGGAGGGGATTGCCCAGACAGCAGACAGCAACCACTTCCTCTCCACCCAACCAGGGAACCAGGCCACACCCATCTTCCTTATGGCAACGTCAATTGCAACACCAGTTTGCAATAAGGCCACAAAAACCCCTATTCCAAAGAGGCACCACCCAGTCAGACTTCAGGGGGCCTGCCCAGCCTGGATACGCCACCGGGCCGGCCCCTTTCATTCCAGTTTAACCTGCACCTCCACAACCATGACCCAGGCTGGCCCAAATACCCTTTAAGGTCGTATTCTATGGCTGCCATGAACATTTCAATTACTGCTTCACTCGAATCCGATCCCATATAGAACAATTTGGAGATCAATATGCCACAGAGTGTGATTTGGTTACAGCCATAACAAATGGGATGAATGAAGGGGATGCTTCAGACTGGGTCGCTCAACTACACAACGAACAAGCCCCCGAGTTATATGATGTAAATGGATTTATTCAATTATTAAGACTCAGATTTGAAAATCCAGACAGGGTAGCAGAGAATGAAGAGAAGTTAATGGAAATGAGGCAAGGCAAGTGACCCTTGTCAGAATTCATTTGGGACTTTAGAAGGGTCGCAAGCTACCTTATGGATGATTTTACACTATTTTTAAAAAGCCATTGATCTAGAAGTAAAGAAGGCCTGTGAAATTAGGGGAATCCCAGAGACACTACAATCGTGGTATGTCGCATCGCTCAGCTTTGATTGCAGCATCAACCCACACAGGAAACCCCTTCTGGCAGCCCCGACTAAGAGAATTGTGGCAAGGAGACCGCCAACCGGACCGGCCAAAACTGCTCGTACCCAACCCACCAGAGTGCTGAAATGTTACCAATGTGGCCAAGCCAGTCATAGGGCAGCAGACTGTCTGGCCCCTGCTTCTGTACCACAAGCTCCACAATTGAAGCCTAAAACAACTGTTAGAGGTCAGAAGAATCAAGGAAGACCTCCAGGTAGGGGCAGGTTGAACAAACACAGCTGGGAAAACCCCCTCTGTGCAGATGGGAGCAACAGACCACCGGACCGACACCACGTCCCTGAGTATCCGACCTGCAAAGATGACCCAATGGTGAGTGATCCCATCATACCTTTTACAGTTAAGGTCAAATTAGTGGTACCAAACACGGGAGAGGCCGGGGAGTTAGAAGCTGTCATTGATACTGGGTGTTCTAGATGTCTTATCGGACTCCCCATCATTCAACAATTGGGCATAAAGACTAACTCACTAAAACGCCCAATCAGATTTGAGCAAGTGGATGGAACCTTAATGGGGGGGGGGGGGAGCCACTCAAATGACAGAATTGATCAAGATGGAATTAGGGCCCTATCACAAACTCATACGCTTCATAGTGGCCCCCAAGATGTCAGAATCAATCATACTGGGACTTGCTTGGTTAGACAAATGGGCCCCAACGATCAAATGGGAGGATGGATTCAGAAAAATCTTCATTGGACTGGGCCCATTGCCCCCTCTTCCACCCACTACAAAGCCACCAGTCAGCTTGAACCCAGAGTCTGAGCTAACATCCATGGCATCCTACCTTCTCCCAGATAACCCCCAGGTACCCAACCAATACAAAGACTTGGCTGAAGCATTCAGTGAAGAAAAGTGTAATGTCTGACCTCCCAATCGTGCCTCTGATTGCACCATAGAATCAAAGCTCGGGGCGAAATTACCAAAACCAAAGATGTATTCCATGACACCTGCTGAAATGACCGAGACCGAATTAAGAAAATACATCAACAGCAATTTGGAACAAGGTTTTATTGAGTCTGCCAAATCAAGATTAGCTGCCCCCGTATTGTTCAAGAAGATGGTGGGTTGAGATTGTGTGTTGACTTTAGAGGCGTGAACGTCGTATGCGTCAAAAACATTATCCTCTCCCTCTTATGAAGAACTTATTGAACCACCTGTCGCAGGGCCAAGTATTCACCAAGCTAGATCTCAGGGAAGCTTACTACCGGGTCCGCATCAAAGAGGGAGATGAGTGGAAAACTGCTTTTAACTGCCCTCTGGGTAGCTTCCAATTCAAAGTCATGCCTTTCGGACTTCAGGGGTCTCCTGCAGTGTTTATGCAGCTCATCAATGAGGTGCTACACCCACACCTTTACTGGGGGGTCCTCATGTATCTGGTGACATCCTTATCTTCAGCAAAACCATGGAAGAACATGTTCAATTGGTCCGACAGGTTCTAGAAAAACTTCTAGCCACCAAATTATATGTGAAACTCTCAAAATGTGAATTCCACAAACAGTCGCTGGACTACTTAGGCTACCGAATATCCAACCTGGGGATTGAAATGGACCCCGGAAAGATGAAAGCAGTGCTGGACTAGCAACGCCCCCAGAACCCGACAATAACTTCAAAGTTTCTTGGGGTTTGCCAACTTCTATAGACAATTCATTCCATCCTTTGCTGAAGTTGTCCTCCCATTGACAGAGCTATTAAAAACGGGCTCATCACCCACCAAACTGAAGCCAAGTCAACCCCTGGTTTGGACTATGGACTGTCAGAAAGCTTTCGAGGCCTTAAAATGCCTCTTCACAGCTGAGCCCATCCTCCAGCACCCAGACACGACCAAGCCTTTTATTGTCCAAATGGATGCAAGTGATGTAGTGGTGGCAGCTGTTTTGCTGCAAAAGGACTCTCAAGGCCGACTGATGCCTTGCGCTTATGTGTCCAAAAAGCTGACAGACACAGAGCAAAGGTGGGTGGTCTGGGAGAAAGAAGCATTTGTTGTACGATGGGCTTTGTTGACTTGGAGGCATTTTCTAGAAGGGGCGCCAGAGGCCTTTGAGGTATGGACTGATCATAAGAACCTCAAGGCTCTAAAGACCCCTAGCAGATTATCACCCAAACAAGTCCACTGGGCCCAATATTTCAAGCGATTCAATTTCAACATTAAATATATCCCCAGAGGGAAAAACATAGTGACAGAAAACCTCAGTTTGACAACCACCGAGAGGAAATAGTACAAGCCTTAATTTCAGATGCTCAATTGGCAGGCCAAGTAACCACTCAAGCCCAAGCCAACCGCAACCCCAAATACCTGGAAGATAAGTTGACTGCAGAATTGAAAATAGCCCTATTGACTGATTCTTGGTTACTGGACCATCAAACCGAGTTGATAATGAATGATGGACTAGCTTGGAAAGGGACTAAGCTTTATGTACCCACAACCCTAAGACTACTGGTACTAAAACGTAGGCACGACTCCCGGCTGGGAGGCCATTTCAGATTCCTAAAAACCCTACATTTACTGAGAAGACAGTTCTGGTGGCCAAAAATGAAACCTGATGTTGAGGATTATGTAAAAGGTTGCCCAATTTGTGCCATAATGAAACATCGAACTGGAAAACCCCCTGGCCTCATGCAACAAGTCGCTGAACCAACCCAGAGATTGCAATGGACTTTATTGTTGAATTACTTAAGAGTGAAGGGAATACAATCATTTGGACTATAATTGACTTATTCTCTAAACAGGACAATTTTATAGCCTGCAAAGGACTTCCATCTGCAAAAAAACTTGCAAAGCTGTTTGTGAAACATATCTATAGACTACATGGAGTACCTCATAGAATAATATCAGACAGAGGGGTACAATTTACCGCAAAATTTTGGAGGGAATTTCTGAAATCCATTGGTTCCTCTCAAGGGTTATCCTCAGCTTTTCATACTGCTTGTAACGGAGCAGCGGAGAGAACTAATGCCATGATTGAACCATGCTTTAGATGCTATGCAGGGGTGGGATTCAAAATTTTTAACAACTGGTTCTGTGGGCATGGCTTAGTTGGTGGGTGTGGCTTGGTGGTCATGTGACTGCCTGGGCGTGGCCAAGTCAATATCACTCACATCAAGGCACCCATCTCCTCGCCTGGCCTCTCATGACTGTGGGGATGCTGCAACAGTCGTAAGTGTGAAAAATGGTCATAAGTCACTTTTTTCAGTGCCATTGTAACTTTAAATGGTCACTCCATACGAGCAAAGTACCAGCAAAGGAGGGGAAAAAAACTCCAGAGACATTCCTGAGATAGGAAGTCTAGTCCTGCCAAGAATGTAATAAGTCTGTAATTATCTGTAATAAGAATGTAATAAGGGTTAATGGAGAAACAGTTTCTGTAAGCAACACCAGAATGTTTCCTTCCTACCTTCCTTACAGGATTAGGCCAGGAATTTCTTTTAACAACCGGTTCTCCAAACTGTTTAGAATGTTAACAACCGGTTCTAGCGAATAGGGGCGAACTGGTAGAATCCCACCCCTGATGCTATGTAAATTATCAACAAGAAAATTGGACTGAGTTATTACTTTTTGCAGAGGTTGCTTACAATAATGCAGTACATAGCAGCACGGGATTGACTCCATTCCAAATCAACACTGGAATGGATTTTGTCCCGATGCCAGGGTTACCCAGACAACTTCCCACATCCATGTCTCTAACAGAATAGATGAACTCATTAAAGAAAGGATGGGAAGATACAAAAAAAGCTTTGACCGAAGCTGAAAAAAATTATAAAAAACAAGCAGATAAGCATAGATCCTTTCAACCGCCTTTTAAAGTAGGAGACAAAGTATATTTGTCGATCAAGTATCTTAGGTTGAAACTGCCCAGTAAGAAGCTGGGTCCAAAATTCTTGGGTCTGTTCCCAATTTCAAAGATAATCAATCTGGTCACTGTCCAATTAAGTCTTCCTCGAATATTAGGGAAAATTCATCCAGTATTCCATTGTAGTTTACTAAAACCAGCTACTACATCAATGATAAGACCACCGCCAATCACTCCCCCTAAACTGTTAATGGTACAGGGGGAAACACATTATGAGATTCAAAAAATTCTCAGTTCTCGATTACACCATGGCCGATTGCAATATTTGGTCTTATGGAAAGGATACCCCCTCTCAGATGCTAGTTGGGTAAAGAGTTGGGATGTTCATGCTGATCAATTGGTTAACCAATTCCATAAGGATTTTTCACAGAAACCGAAGGGTCCTCATAGAGGGGGGAGAGGGTGTTAAGGACAATGTGTTAACCCCTGTATCTGTTTTTTTTTTCTTTTAGGAGTTTTCAAGGTGGGATGCCTGTCAGCTTTGAAATTCAGCTGCCACATTTTTTTTAAAGAGAATTGAGGAGTTGAAAAGTTCAAGGTTATTCTGTATGGTGTATTAGGAATTTCCAGTGGCAGTTAATTGGTTCTTGTGATTTATGAAGTATAAAAGTGGGAGGAGAGAAGGGAGGAGAGAAGGTGGATTCTGTGTAACGTGCGAAAAATTTTCACTTTGGGAAATTACCTTTGATCTGTTCCTAAATAAATCAATTGGAGAGAAAATGTCTCGAAGTGATTGATATCATGCATATTTTCAGAATGCCTTACATCCTGCCTATTTAACATTGACATTTTTAAATCTTAACATGTTAACTGATCTTAACATGTTCGGTACATATATTTTAGTTCCTCACCATGTGATCCCATTTCTCATTTCTATTTTGTTTTTATTATTTGTTAACCATTCATCTTCCGCTAATATTGTAGGTAAGTCTGTTGTAAGTATTGTGGATTGTAAAGATTCTATTCTATTAGTAGCTGGTATCAGTGGTTGGACTATATTCTCACGCACACTATTATACTGCAGAAGTCATGATAAAGCATCCACCATAAAGTTTTTCCCTGATGGAACATATTTTAATGTGAAGTTAAACCTTTTAAAAAATATCGCCCAGCAAACTTGCTTTGGTGACAACTGACTTGGATTTTGGAGTGCTTCCAAGTTTTTATGATCAGTCTACACCTCAAAAGGTTGTGGATTTCCTTCCAATAGATGGCTCTAGGTAAGCAATGACTAGCGAACAGCAAAAGCTTCCTTCTCCCAAATTGCCCAATTTCGTTCAGCTGGACTAAATTTCCTAGATGTATATGCACATGGTTGTAAATTACCTTCCTTATTCCTTTGCAACAACACAGCTCCCAGTGCTACATCGCTGGCATCCACTTGAATGATAAATGGTAAAATTACATCTGGGTGTTTCAATACTGGCTCTTGTGCAAACAGATTTTTTAGGTTATTAAAGGTGGTTTGACATTGGTCAGTCCATTTCAACATAGTGCTTGGTTTTGGATTTTCAACACCAATAGATTTAATTCGTAATAGATCCATTAATGGCATAGCAACATCAGCAAAACATGGAATAAATTGTCTATAAAAATTTGCAAACCCAAAGAAACTCTGCAGTTGTTTCCTGGTTTTTGGAATTTGCCATTTTAACACCACTTCTACTTTTTTTGGGTCCATTTCCACTTCTGAAATACAATAACCTAGGTAATCTAGTTGTTTAGTGTGAAATTCACATTTTGATAATTTTACATAAAGTTGGGCATCCAATAGTTTTTTAAGCACCTGTCTGATTAATTTAATGTGTTCTTGTTCAGAATCAGAATAAATCAAAATATCATCTAAATAAACTAAAACACCACTATACAAATGTTCATGTAATACTTCCTTTATCAGTTGCATGAATACTGCTGGAGCTCCTTGCAACCCAAATGGCATAACATTATAGTAGTAACTACCAGGAGGGCAATTAAACATTGTCTTCCATTCATCTCCTTCTTGAATTCTTACTCTATAATATGCTTCTTGTAAGTCAAGTTTCGTCAATATGCGTCCTTTGGATAGTGTAGCTAGCAAGTTCTTCATTAATGGTAATAGATACAATGGTTCTACATATGGCATTTAAACCTCGATAATCTACACACAAACGCAATCCACCGTCTTTTTTTTTTCATGGAATAACACTGGTGCTGCCATATGAGATCATCCTGGAGTGATAAATCCTCTTTTTAAATTTTTGTCGACGTATTTTCTCATTTCTTCCAATTCCTTTTGGATCATTGAATACATTCGTGGTTGGATAATGCCACTCCTGGGATCAATTCTATGGCACAATCCGTAGGTCAATGGAGTGGTAAACAATCAGTACCATCTTCCTTAAATACATTTGCTAAGTCTTCATACTCAATCGGATAGGCTTTTTTGGGATGTGTTTGGTCTTTCACTTGCTTTGTATTATTGGATGGGCGAGGTGAGTCATCATCATGGCATGGTAGATTAGGACCCACAGCTAGACGTAATTTACAATAACCCCCTTCCCAGTATATAGTGGGCTCCCATTTATCAGCCAAGCTAGCCCCAGAATTAATGCTTCACTCATGTGAGGAACCACCACAAAAAAAATCCACTCCCCGTGCTTTCCTATCATCATTTTAATGTATTCGGTTCCATGAGTTGCTGGAGCTCCACCCAATATAGACCCATCCACCTGTTTAAATTTAATAGGAACACCTAATTTCATAACTCTCAAATTTAATTTATCAACTACTGCTTGAGTTATTAAACACCTTGTGCATCCCGAATCTATCAATGCCCCCACCTTGATTCCCTGATCAGTCCATTTATTCCATAGATACACGGGTAAAATAAAAGGGGGTTATTTACCATTGGTCATCTGGCATCTCATTGTCCATTTCAACTTCTCCCAACGTAGTAGATGGCATAACAATCTTTCGTCTTCCACTGGGATATCTGGCAAATTGACTATTACTCCCTTCCCCTTGTCCTGGTCATACCAATCTTGTCTACTTGGTTTAGTCTTATTCAATTCTGAACCAGATCGGGGATCTTTCACTGTCATAGGTGGAATTGGATAATCCATAGCCTGATGCCCTGGTCTATCACAGCGAAAATATTTAAATATTCTTCTAGTGTTTTGCATCGATATTGTTCTGGGCTGCTGTTTTGTACTCAAACCTATAAACTTTCATGGTTGTATAAATCCTTCCAGCCTCGGTCTCAGCAGTCGCAAACCATCATCTAATTCTATCAACACACGATACCAATCAGTCAATGTAGCATATGAACCTCTATATAGGCAAGCCTGATGTTGTTTAGGGTCCAGTCCTTCTTTAAATATATGAATTAATAAACAATGAAGGGACTTTACTAGCCACTTGTCGGAAATCATTTACATATTCTCACGCTGTTCTCCCTTTTTGTTTCACAGCTAACAAATCCTCTTCTGCTTTCTTGTCTGCTGATATATCTTTGAACCGAGTCCTTAATGTGTCCAAAAATTGTCCTATATCCCCCAATTCCTCCACCCTATGGCGATATAGATCAGCTGCCCATTCGTAAGCTTCTCCCACTAACACTCCGGTAACGGCCACTACCATGGACAAATTTGAGTGGTAACAATGGGAGTATAAATCAAAATGGTTTAATACTTAGCCTAAGAAAACAGCCACTTTATTTGTATTCCCATCAAACATGGCTGTTAGAGGAGGGGGCCCCCACCTCCCTGATACTTGACCTTCCCAATAGGCTCCAAAATCCATGTCCAGTGGGTCTAATGATCAAGATCTCATGGGATATCTATCTTCCTCCATGTCTCTATGCTCCATTCTCCTAAAACGTAAGTCTGACTGTTCCAATCCTTTCCCAACCTCAGACTCCTGAAATCCTAATGGACTAGAAGCACATAAAGGGTCCTTCTCAGGGTGTAATACTTGTTTCCAAACCAAGGTCCCCCTTTCTTTTGTTTTTTTTAAAGTCACCTCCCCAAATTGTATCCTTAACATCGGACCCAGGCCAACGTTTCAGTTTCCAATCCATTGGACGCTCCTTTTGCTATATTCTTTCCCCTTTTCCTCCTTTAGACCATGGCTAGGGTCACTTAATCGCACCTTAGTTGTTTTGGGCTTTACTACCAGTGGAACTGTCAATGGCACGTCCTCCCTCTCCATTTCCACAGTCTGTTTTTCATTGCCTTTCCACAGTCTGTTTTTCATTGACGATGCCTCCCACCATCATCTTTAGCCACTTCTGTGCCTTCCTCCACCATCCATTCCAGATCTGTGCCCTCTGCCATGATTCTCAATCAACTGGTTTTTTGAAAATAAAGTGGAGCGCTGACTTTCTATTAGCCTCCGTTTGGTTTTGTAGGAATTCTAGCAATAAACTATGTTACTCACAGGTTTTTTGTGAATAAGTACATTTATTTGCATTTGTTTTCCTTCAACCAAGGCAACAACGGTCATACTGGAAAAAGACAGCTGAGATCATTCGCATCTCAGCACAATTTATCATGTAGCCCCACCCTGTGTAGCTAACTAACATCTGTCCTCCCTATTAGTCCTACGCGCCACCACCCCTCAATTCTAAATGCAACTAATTAACCAAGCAATATGTGGTTCAAATCCTGAGCCATGTCTTAATTCCACCAGTTCCACCCCAAGGAGCCTTCGTGTTTCGTTCTGGGAAATGAGAGGAATCGGAGCAATAAACCTCCTCCCACCCGCATCCTTGTCACATGTTCATGCCGATACGGGACAGATGAGTCGAGCCAGGATGGGACCTGCAGGAGTGGAAAACATTCCTTGACCAAGGCAACGTGTTGGAAACCGCAGGATCGGACGCTCCTTCCCCAACCAAGATAACATGTCGGGCTTCACTCCAGAGGACAAATCAGTAGGATCATTGAAGCCCGACATCTTCCTCCAGTCCACATGAGGATTCCATTTCTGGAGCCAGAGCAATCCAAGTAATAATAATAATAATAATAATAATAATAATAATAATAATAATAAATATTTATTTATATACCGCTCCTCTCCCGAAGGACTCGGAGCGGTGCACAGCCGTACAATTAAAACAATAAATATGTGAAGAAATAAAACTAAATTAAACTAAGACCCTGGCTGTAAACAATTAAAACCCTTCCCTAAAACCCTGAAATTTAATAAAAAAGTAAAACATCCAAAACTAAAATCAGCCCAAAACTAAAATAATCAAGTAAGAGGGGATGCTCCATCCCAGGGGCCACAATAAAACACAAAGTCTCTTGATGGTTCCCCATCCACATTTCCACTTGCTCCATCACAAAGTGAGCCGGGCCTCCCCCAGCTACCAATCCATCCAGCTGGCAACATGCTATGGGCACTTTCAAAGTCCTCAGTCTCAGCCCTAGCTTCTCCACAACCTCTAAGTAAATTTTGCACCTTGTACACCCAGAGTCCAAAAGGGCTAACATCTTCCTTTGGGCACCAGACAAAGGCATCCTTGTCTCCACTGGGATGGTCATGGAACCCACTTGACTTACCAGGAGGTCGTCATCGGAGTTGGTTTTGCTGTCACCCAGGGTGGTCAGAGCTCCCAACCCCTCCTGTCCTGGAGAAATGAATTCGATGACTTCCACACCCTTCAGGGCCGTTTCACGATGTTTAGAGGGTGGCTTTTTGATCTTCTTCCCCCTCCAGGAGGTGTTGTTTTAAAATCAAGCTTGGGGCGAAAGTCAGCAGCTCGATGCCCCTCCTTCCCACATCTGAAACAGGACATAGACTTGGGTTTTGCAGTTAGCCCACTTTTAGTAGTTTTTTGGTCCTCTCTCGAGGTAGAAGGTGGAGACTTGTTCTGGTTGGGACTATCATGGTGTTGGTTTCTGCCCAGGTAAATCTCCACATCAGCTGCCAACACGTACCATCGTTGAAGGTCTCAAGGGGCCCCTCTGGGGATACAGCTTTGGTAGACCTCCTCATTTAGCCCATCTTTGTAGGATTCCAACAGAGCCTCTTGGGGACCTCCCATGCTCCTCCGTATTTTACTTCCAAGGGGTTACCTTTGAATGCAGCGTTTCCAGGGGACTGGCCCCCCAACCTGGGCTACTGCAGCTGCTTGAATTCCAGCAGCTATCGCTGGCCCTGGCTGAGCTATCAGAACTGCTTCTAGATTAGCAGAGCCTTCTGTCTCCCCTGCTGCTTCTCCCCCCTCTTCACACTCAGGCAATGCATACTTTCACAAACTCTCCAAATCTCAAGAGCTTTGGTTAAAAGATGCAGAGCTTGAGTCAGCAGGAAGTCTTCTTTGTCTGCTTCTTGCCAAGCCAGCCCCCTACGCTGGTATCCAACAGCAGTAACTCCAGAGGAGATCTCTTCAGGAACCTCCAATCGTCCTATGTCTAATGACCATCTGGCTCGAACAGGCTTCTCCTCAATTTGCAAATCTGACAGCCAGTCAGTTTCCTCCCAAGGAAACTGACAGTCAGTTTCCTCCCGAGTCGATGCCGCAGCCTCCATATCCTCCTGATCGCTGCCTTGGTTAGTCATTCTTTGCACAACTCCCATGGTAGAAATTACATCTCCAGGTTAGCTGATAAAGCAGTTCTTGCTTAATGTCAGGTGTGCCTCATTCAAATCCCAAGAAAGAAAACCCCACAGCTCCATGTCTGTAGAGAAGAGGTACTTTTGCTGAGTTTGAAACGATAGCAACAAAAGAAAAGCAAGATCTGAGACAATAGTTACGAAAATTACATATTGAAAGTTATCCTAAGTTCCCTCCCCCAAGGACCCAGACTGGACATCCAATCTCCAGAGCTTTTGGTGTCATGTGGGCAGGGATGGGATTCAAATTTCTTAACAACCGGTTCTGTGGGCCTGGCCTAATTTGTGGGTGTGGCTTGGTGGTCACGTGACCAGTTGGGCGTGGCTTGGTGGTCATAGCCAACTCGATGTCACTCACATGGAGGGGTGCCTTGCCTGGCTTCTCCTCACCCCTCCCCTTCCAGCCAGTCCATCTTTCATGTTACGGTAAGAGAGGAAACTTTTTCAAAGTCATCTTCCCCTTGATACTAGCCAATAAGATGAGATTTTGCTATCAGAAGACCTGATGGACATTTCCAAATATTGTTTATCACCATTCTCTTGGAAACACTGAGTGGAGATTTATAAAGAATAACAGAGTTGGAAGAGACTTTTTTATTTATTTATTTATTTTGTCAAGCGATTATAAGATAACAGGTATAAGCATGGTTATAAATACATGAAATGGATAAGAATAAAACAGAAACAATAGGACAGGGATGGTAGGCACGTTGGTGCGCTTATGCACGTCCCTTACTGACCTCTTAGGAAAGGGGTGAGGAGGTCAATAATAGACAGTCTAAGGTTAAAGTTTTTGGGGTTTGGGGAAGAAACCACAGAGTCAGGTCGAGTATTCCAGACATTGACCTTGGTGGTTTTCTAGTCCAACCCCTGCTGAAGCATGAGATCCTATACTATTATGGACAAATTTCTTCTTAAAAACCTCCAGTGATGGCATATCCACAATTTCTGAAGGCATCCCATTTCTCTGATTAATTGTTCTCACTGTCAGGATATTTCTTCTTATTTCTAGGTTGGATCTGTTTGATAAGTTTCCAATATTTGAGGAGCTGCCACAGGGAGGGGGGGGGGGGGTCAAACTATTCTCCAAGGCACCCGAAGGCCAGACAAGGAATAATGGAAATGGAAACTGAACAAGGAGAGATTTAACCTGGAAATAAAGAGAAACTTTCTGACAGTGAGAACAATCAACCCATGGAACAGAAGTTGCCCTCGGAAGTTGTGGGAGCGCCATCACTTGAGACCTTCAAGAAGAGATTGGACTGCCCTCTGTCAGAAATGGTGTAGGGTCTCCCGTTTTTGGTGGAGAGTTGGACTAGATGACCCATAAGGTCCCTTCCAACTCTGATTATCTGTTATCTCACAGTTACTTCCAGTTGAGCCAGGCACCACCTATTCTATACATTTTTTCTTGCCTGTGTAAAATCTTACTTTACTCTCCATTAAATATTTAAATTGTTCTACAGTGGTATTCAGCTCACTATAATGATTTTTGCAAAATGCATTAAAGCTTGATTAACTAGAATACAAAACAATCTTTCTGGTCTGGAATTCCTTGACTCACACTCACACCTCTCAGCTCCTCAACACTTCTCAATGTTTTCCTTTCCGTGCTTCTCTCTTACTGCTCTTTTTAAATTAATCCTCCCCTGATGCCTACACCTGCATTTAATTCAGGTAAACCCAAAAGACAATACTTCTTTCCTAAGTTGTCAAAATGGAAAGTGCTCCAAAGGGAATTACTCAGGAGGGTGATATTAGCAATTCATAAACCTAATTATCTGTTCTCAGGAAAGATGGGGACTTAACAAACTATTTAAGCAATGCATGATTAACTAACTGCATAGCACCAAAAGGCAGATGAGTTGCTCATTGAGACCAGCAGTGGTACAAGCAAAAATCAGTCTTGTTAGGAAAGGCTGCCTAATAAAAACATACCCAGGTCTTCTCTTATTATAAAATCATCCTGGACAGTTGTGGAGCTTCCTCCCCTCCCTCTTTTGGGAAGATTTACAAACAACTTCCAGCCAGGTTCGCCCTGCAGCCTCGCTCATCCCCTCTGGCAGCTCTTGCCTGGGCAGTGGTTTGGTTTACCTTGCCCAAACTTCCTCCTACGGCAGCTGGTGGCAGAAGAGAAGGCCAGCCCCCTCAGCTCCTGCAATGCCCTGCGTGCTGAGTCCTGATCTGGGGCTCTCCAAACCTGGGTGTGTGTGGCGGACGTGGAGGTGGCATGCTCCAGTTGTTTTCATTGGTAAGAGGGGCTACAGAGGGAGATGCCAGAGTTGAAGAAAAAGAACTGGAAAAAATCATGAAATATCATGACCTGACCATCGAAAGTACACGATTACGGTATGAAACATGGGACAGTGATACCCATTGTCATCAGGGCGCTTGGTACCACGTCCAAGAATTCTTCAAAGCATATCAAGAAACTGCAGCTTCCTGCAATTAACACCAGCGGAACTGCAAAAAACTGTGCTACTCGGAACATCGTAGATCTTAAGAAGGTATTTGGTTGATACCTGGTGTAAGGTTTTTCGAGTGCAGCTCAGAATCTGATAAGTCCAATGAAACTCTGAACACGAGGCTACTGATCATCAGTTTTATTTTCTGATCAGAAAGCAAAAACTGGGCGAACTTTTAGTCTCCCACCTTAAACAGCAAGGCAGAGAGAGAAAAGCAGATGCATGTGCAAAAACTTTTTCTCGAACTTTTATAGATTACACAGCTTGCAAAGACCGTCATTGCTATGGAAACATTATTTCATATCAGGCAAAGCTCATGAAATTTTCTCAGCGCTTCTGCAAACAAAGGAACCTTACTTAGATGGATTGGAAAGAAATGCATTTTGGCCCAAAGCTTCGTTCCTCACTTTTTAAGCTACTGGGAAGAACACATTCTAAGTTAGTTCTAGCAAGCAGGTAGATGCATTTTGCGTTTCTCAAGTAGTTACTTTGCTAGGCTGAGGTTGGCAGTTCGCCCAGAAGTTTTTATCTATGCAGTTGGCTCAGCTCCCAGCTCAGCACAAGTTACAACAGAGCTCAGGTCAGCCCAGTCAGGGATTCAAAGATTGAGCCAGACACACTCTGTATATGCACTCTGTATATGCTCTAATCCTTTCACTAGAATGCTGGCAGCAACCTGTATCAACCATTAATAAGAATAACAAGAATAACAGGAATAACAGGAATAACAAGAATAACAAGAACAAGAACAACAACAATACTAATAGTAATAATACTAATACTAATAGTAATAATAGTAATAATACTAATACTAATAATAATAAATAAATAAATAAATAAATAAATATGATGATGATGATGATGATGATGATGATGATGATGATGATGATGATGAAATTATGAAATGAAACATGAAACATGCAAAACTACTGTGGGACTTCCGAATACAGACTGACAAAGTTCTGGAACACAACACCCCAAATATCACGATTGTGGAGAAGAAAAAGGTGCAGATCGTCGACATTGCCATACGTGATGACAGCAGAATCGATGAGAAACAACTTGAAAAAAGTCACCAGATATCAGGACTTGAGAATCGAACTGCAGAGACTCTGGCATAAACCAGTGCAGGTGGTTCCAGTGGTACTGGGCACACTGGGTGCTGCTGTGCCTAAAGACCTAGGCAAGCCCTTAAAAACAATTGGCGCTGACAAGATCACCATCGGTCAGCTGCACAAGGCCACCTTACTGGGATCTGCTCGCATAATCCGCCGATACATCATGCAGTCTTAAATATTTGGGAACATTTAACATTCGACTAGTGATTTGTGATACGAAATCCAGCATAGTTATCTTGTTTGCTATGTACACTGTCGTTTTTTGTGCATAATAATAATAACCTTTATTGTCACATCCTGGACATAAATTGTTTCACTCCTATCCTCAAAACAACACTATAGAGCACTGCACAGCAGAACAACTAGACACAAGGACAGTTTTTTCCCAAATGCCATCACTCTGCTAAACAAATATTTCCCTCAACACTGTCCAAGTTTTTATAAAGTACACACTATTATTACTATTAACCTTCTCATCACTCCTTATCGCCCATCCCCTCCCATTTGTGACTGTATGACTGTAACTTTGTCGCTTGTATCCTTACGATTTATATTGTTTCCTAGTCGGATTTGATTGCTTATTGTACCCTATGATTATCATTAAGTGTTGCATCTTGTGATTCTTGACTCTTTTTTTAAAATAAACTTTATTGTTCTTTTTCATTTTAAAAAAAGCAAAATTAATCATAAAATTAGCAGTACTATAGCATCAGTATTATACATATTTCTCTCTTATGCATATTTAGATTTATATACATTGTTATATGATTTCCTGGTACCATTCTGAAGAAATGAATACTTAATTGTTTGTTCTTATAAAAATAAAATAAAACACTTTTGTTACAAAAAAAATTGACTGTTTTTTGATGGCTTGACAGATACTTGACCTAGCATGCCATTTCTGTGGAACTGCCTCTGTGTGTAAATCAAGGAAGCAGGAGGAAGCAGTTCAAGTTTTGGAAGCCAACAACTCGAAGCTAAAAAGCAGTCCACGCATTGTCTATGTTTCACCCTTGTCCTTGTTCAATTCTCGAGAATGGGATAGCAAATACCAGCAAGGTGAGGTGGCTATTTCCTGGTAGCTTTCTGGAGAAATGAACACTTGATTGTTTGTACATATAAAAAGTATTTAAAAACTTTTATTACAAAAAAACCTTGATTGTTTTTTCATGGCTTGATGGGCACTTGACTTAGAAAGTCATTTCTGTGGAACTGCCTCTGCATGTATTTGGAAGAAGCCACCAACCCAAAGGTGAAAAGTAGCCCACAGATTCTCTACCTTTGGCCCCTGTCCTGTTCAGTTCCACAGAAGGAGATAGCAGATACCAGCAAGGTGTGGTGGGTATTAGTTCATGTTGCAAAGAACAAACCGAAAGAAAAGACAATTTCCTGGAGCGAAATAAAAACCAAAGAAGGGGTAATATAATATAAAGAGTAGCCAACAATGAGGCCAACAGAATTCTTCTAGTCTAGCTCCTGTTGAAGACTGAGATTAATTAAGTGCAAATAATTCTTAACTTCACTATCTTGTCATATTTCCTAACCTCTAGCAGCTCCTCTAAAGGTCACCTCCATTGCATGAAAGTTTGGCATAAACTAGAAACTGCTTTTACTCCAATTCAGTCTTCGTTCCATCTTCCAGTCTCACCAGGTTGATATTTAGACGCTGAGAATATGGGGATGCATTATCAATAGTAATAGGTACCAAAACAACTGGAGCACTATTTGAACACCATAGGCATTGACAAATTTGCCATCAGTCAATTGCAGAAGGCAGCTTAACTTGGAACAACTTCCATCCTGCAACGATATCTGACACACCATCAAAAGTCCAGATTTGCGTCTCCCAGGTCCTTGGTAAGGACTCGATAGGTAGACAAAAATGCCAAACCCAGCCTGAACAACTGGCTGACTGTACGATTAATAATAATAATAATAATAATAATAATAATAATAATAATAATAATAATAATAATAATAATAATAATAGGAGAGGAAAAGGTTATAGAAAATGAGAAGGTGAAGATCTTGTGGGACTTTTGAATACCAATGGATTGACATTTGAAACAAAACACGCCAGATATCATAGTTGTCCAAAACTGAAATCTACATTTGATTGATATTGCGGTACCAGAAGACGGCAGAGTCAAAGAAAAAGAACTGGCAAAAATCATGAAATATCATGACCTGACCGCCCAAACTACGCAATTATGGTATGAAACATGGGACAGTGATACCCATTGTCATCAGGGCGCTTGGTACCACGTCCAAGAATTCTTCAAAGCATATCAAGAAACTGCAGCTTCCTGCAATTAACACCAGCGGAACTGCAAAAAACTGTGCTGCTCGGAACATCGTAGATCTTAAGAAGGTACTTGGTTGATACCTGGTGTAAGGTTTTTCGAGTGCAGCTCAGAATCTGATAAGTCCAATGAAACTCTGAACACGAGGCTACTGATCATCAGTTTTATTTTCTGATCAGAAAGCAAAAACTGGGCGAACTTTTAGTCTCCCACCTTAAACAACAAGGCAGAGAGAGAAAAGCAGATGCATGTGCAAAAACTTTTTCTCGAACTTTTATAGATTACACAGCTTGCAAAGACCGTCATTGCTATGGAAACATTATTTCATATCATGCAAAGCTTATGAAATTTTCTCAGCCCTTCTGCAAACAAAAGAACCTTACTTAGATGGATTGGAAAGAAATGCATTTTGGCCCAAAGCTTCGTTCCTCACTTTTTAAGTTACTGGGAAGAACACATTCTAAGTTAGTTCTAGCAAGCAGGTAGATGCATTTTGGGTTTCTCAAGTAGTTACTTTGCTAGGCTGAGGTTGGCAGTTCGCCCAGAAGTTTTTATCTCTGCAGTTGGCTCAGCTCCCAGCTCAGCACAAGTTTTGGAAACCAATAACTCGAAACTAAAAAGCAGCCCACGCATTGTCGGAGCTCAGCTCAGCCCAGCCAGGGGTTCAAAGCTTGAGCCAGACACACTCTATATATGTACTCTGTATATGCTCTAATCCTTTCACTAGAATGCTGGCAGCAACCCTTATCAACAACAACAACAAAAATAACAACAACAACTACTACTACAAGAACAACCACAACAACAACATCAACAACAACATCATCATCATCATCATGAACAACAACAACAACAACAACAACAACAACAACAACAACAACAATAATAATAATAATAATAATAATAATAATAATAATAATAATAATAATAATAATAATGAAATTATGAAATGAGTATGCAAAACTACTTGTGGGACTTCTGAATACAGACTGACAAAGTTTTGGAACACAATACCCCAGATATCACAATTGTGGAGAAGAAAAAAGTGCAGATCGTCGACATTGCCATACCTGATGACAGCAGAATCAACGAGAAACAACTTGAAAAATTCACCAGATATCAGGACTTGAGAATCGAACTGCAGAGACTCTGGCATAAACCAGTGCAGGTGGTTCCAGTGGTACTGGGCACACTGGGTGCTGTGCCTAAAGGCCTCGACCAGCGCTTAAAAACAATTGGCGCTGACAAGATCACCATCGGTCAGCTGCACAAGGCCACCTTACTGGGATCTGCTCGCATAATCCGCCGATACGTCACGCAGTCTTAAATATTTGGGAACATTTAACATTCGACTAGAGATTTGTGATACAAAATCCAGCATAGTTATCTTGTTTGCTATGTACACTGTCATTTTTTGTGCGTAATAATAATAACCTTTATTGTCACATCCTGGACATAAATTGTTTCACTCCTATCCTCAAAACAACACTATAGAGCACTGCACAGCAGAACAACTAGACACAAGGACAGTTTTTTCCCAAATGCCATCACTCTGCTAAACAAATATTTCTTTCAACACTGTCCAAGTTTTTACAAAGTACACACTACTATTAACCTTCTCATCACTCCTTATCGCCCACCCCCTCCCATTTGTGACTGTATGACTGTAACTTTGTCGCTTGTATCCTTACGATTTATATTGTTTCCTAGTCGGATTTGATTGCTTATTGTACTCTATGATTATCATTAAATGTTGTATCTTGTGATTCTTGACTCTTTTTTTTAAAATAAACTTTATTGTTCTTTTTCATTTTAAAAAAAGCAAAATTAATCATAAAATTAGCAGTACTATAGCATCAGTATTATACATATTTATCTCTTATGCATATTTAGATTTATATACATTGTTATATGATTTCCTGGTACCATTCTGAAGAAATGAATACTTAATTGTTTGTTCTTATAAAAATAAAATAAAACACTTTTGTTACAAAAAAAATTGACTGTTTTTTGATGGCTTGACAGATACTTGACCTAGCATGCCATTTCTGTGGAACTGCCTCTGTGTGTAAATCAAGGAAGCAGGAGGAAGCAGTTCAAGTTTTGGAAGCCAACAACTCGAAACTAAAAAGCAGTCCACGCATTGTCTATATTTCACCTTTGTCCTTGTTCAATTCTCGAAAATGGGATAGCAAATACCAGTAAGGTGAGGTGGCTATTTCCTGGTAGCTTTCTGGAGAAATGAACACTTGATTGTTTGTACATATAAAAAATATTTAAAAACTTTTATTACAAAAAACCTTGATTGTTTTTTCATGGCTTGATGGGCACTTGACTTAGAAAGCCATTTCTGTGGAACTGTCTCTGTGTGTATTTGGAAGAAGCCACCAACCCAAAGGTGAAAAGTAGCCCACAGATTCTCTACATTTGGCCCCTGTCCCGTTCAGTTCCAGAGAAGGAGATAGCAGATACCAGCAAGGTGTGGTGGGTATCAGTTCATGGGGACAAAGAGCAAACCGAAAAAAAAGACCATTTGCAAGAACAAATTCAAAATCAAAATAGCGGATAGCAAATGTCAACAAGGTGTGGTCTGGGAATCAGTTGACCTAGAATGCCATAGAATACCTAGGAAATATCAGTAACATGTGGTGGGTATCAGGTAAGAGATAACAGATAATCACAGTTAGAAGGGACTTTGTAGATCATCTAGTCCAACCCCCCGCCCAAGCGGGAGATCCTACACCTTTTCTGACAAATGACAGTCCAATCTCTTCTTGAAAGCTTCCAGTGATGAAGCTCCCACAACTTCTGAGGGCAACTTCTGTTCCGTTGGTTGATTGTTCTCACTGTCAGAAAGTTTCTCCTTATTTCCAGGTTGAATCTCTCCTTGTTCAGTTTCCATTTCCATTACTCCTTGTGTTGCTTTCGGGTTCTTTAGAAAATAGCTTGACTCCTTCCTCACTGTGGCAGCCCCTCAAATATTGGAAGACTGCTATACTTTCTCCCCTGGTCCTCCTCTTCGCTAGAATAGCCATTCTTGCAACCGTTCATTGTGTTTTAGCCTCCAGTCCTCCAATCATCCTGGATGATTGGACTTGTCTGTACTTTTTCTAGAGTCTCAACATCTTTTTTATAATGTGGTGAACAAAACTGGATGCAGTACTCTAGGTGTGGCCTTACTAAGGCTTTGTAGAGTGGTATCAGTACCTCCCTTGATCTCAATTGTATCCCTCTGTTAATGCAATTTAGGATTTCATTGGCTTTTTTGGCTGCTGCTGCACACGGCTGGCTCCTATTTAGCTGCTTGTCCACTAAGACTCCAAGATCCCTCTCACAGTTCCTGCTATTGAGCCTGGTTTCACCCAGTCTATATGTGTACTTTTGGTTTTTCTTGCCTAAGTGTAGGACTTTACTTTTCTCTACATTGAATTTCATTTTGTTAGATACGGCCCAGTGTTCTAGTCTGTCAAGGTCCATCTGGATCTTGAGCCTGTCTTCTTGGGTGTTAGCTATTCCTGCCAGGTTAGTATCATCTGCTAATCTGGTAAGTTCCCCTTTTATTCCCTCATCTAAGTCGTTAAACAATTCATGTTGCAAAGAGCAAAGCGAAAGAAAAGACAATTCCCTGGAGATTGTAGGAAGTTAGCACCCACCCCTCTCCTAGAAAAATTGAAATAGCCTAGGAAATATTTAAAAGGCAGAATATTATATCTCCCTGGATGAGAAAAGGAGAAACATGTTTTAAAGACAAAGCAGCTTTCTGCAGCTCCCTGCCCCCACTTCAGCTCCAGGGTGATGGGATTAAGGATGGCCCTCAGGAAATGATAGGATTACCCATCTCACCACATGTTCTGGGAAGATTGCATTAGCCAGCAGTCGGGTGAAGCCATGTGGTCCAGACCAAGCCTACAAAGTTAAGACCCCCGCCCCTGGGAGTCTGACAGCCAATGGGATACATTTCTTACACAGGAACAGGAAACACTAAGGTGGGGCCCAACAGAGGGTATATAAGGGTCTCTCAGCATCTGGACTTCCCTTTTTCCCTTCTCTTCTCACCTTGAAGCATGTGATCATTCTTCTCTGGAGCTCCAGGCTATGTGGCCCTGTACACCATTAAACCTTCCAAGCAGCCTCCATGTTTCCAGTGTCTTTTTCCCCACTTGGAACTGAACCCAGAAGGATATTTCTTTCAACAAGATAAAAGTGAGAAAAGACACTGACCAGGATGTGAATCACCTAAGTATCTTCCTTACTCTGCTGTAACAACGAGACCTGGCAATGTTGTCCAATGGTGTTAGGGGATTGGGGGCTGTTTCTTTCTCTGACCGATGAAGAAGTCTTGAAAATCCTGGTAGCAAGAGGGCTACATGCTTAAACCTCTTTGCCTACATTAACCATAACTAATTTCTTACTCTCCTGCTTGAGCAGGGAGCTGGACGAGAAAAACCTTCAATGATCCTTCCAAGTCTGTGGTTGTGTATTCTAATCCTGACCGGCTCAAGGTTTGACTCAGCCCTCCATCCTTCCGAGGTCGGTAAAATGAGGACCCAGATTGTGCAGGGCAATAAGCTGATTCTGTAGACCACTTAGAGAGGGCTGGAAAGCACTGTGAAGCGGTGTATACGTCTAAAGGCTATTGCTAGTGCTTTTGCACATGTTTCTGATAGAAGATCGCGTCGTAGGAACCAAATGCTGGCATCTGGGAAAACAACAAGTGACTGTAGCCAGGATTGAAAGCGCAGAGGTCAAGCATGTGTCCTGCACAGTGACAACCGATAAGAAAACATCACATGTTGCATTATGCAACAGAAGACTCACCAATGCAGCTGGGCCTGATTAGTTGCTTGCTTGTCTGGTTCGGTTCTGCAACCCAACAAGACAGACACAGACTTCAGAGAGTAATTAGGACTGCAGAAAAAACAATTTCTACCAATCTGCCTTCCATCGAGGACCTGTATACTGCACCCTGAGTCAAAAAGAGGGCTGTGAAAGTATCTACAGACACTCACAACCCAGACATAAACTGTTTCAACTCCTACCCTCAAAACGACGCTATAGAGCACTGAGCACCAGAACAACTAGACACAAGGAGAGTTTTTCCCCCGAAAGCCATCACTCTGCTAAACAAATAATTCCCTCAACACTGTCCAACTATTTACAAAGCCTGCACTACTATTACTGCTAACCTTCCCATCACCCCTTATCACCCATCCCCTCCCACTTGTAACCTTGTCGCTTGTATCCTTACGATTTATATTGACTTTTCCCAGTAAGATTTGATTGTTTATTGTACCCTATGACTATCGCTGTGTTGTACCTTATGATTCTTGACTCTTTTTTAAAATAAACTTTATTGTTTTTTACATTTTAAAAAAAGTAAAATTAATCATAACATTAACAGTACTGTAGCGTCAGTATTATGCATACTGTATTTATCTCTCATGCATATTTACATTTATATATATTATTATATGATTATATACATCTGCCTATAGTTTGCTCATCTTAAGTTTTTTTATTTTCTATTTACCTAGTTTCCAGCCAATTATACCGTATATCCCAAATTTTATGATGTTCAGATTCTTCTTTATCTTTAAGTTTTAGCGTCAATCTATCCATTTTGGCACAATCCAATTTGTCAGGGGGGTTGTTATTATGCTTCCAATATTGTTAGACCAATACTCGAATACAGCTCATCACTCTGGAACCTGCATTATGTTGTCGCGTTGTCGCGGTTTGCTCGTTGTCCTTAGGTTCTCTGATCAGCCCGTAGAGCCCCCGCAGGGGTGAAATTTAGAGGGACCCTCGCGAGGGTGAGTACTTAAGTACTAGAATCAATAATTGACACAGACACCATAGTTTCTCAAGGTGAGAGAGCACGTTGTGCCCGGGGTAGATGAAAAAATCCCCTGATTGCAACGCACCACCCTCTTTTATTTTGCAGTTTTATCAGGGCGGGGGGAGCGAGACATATGTGAAGAGGAACAAGGAAGTATAATTCTAATGGCGCCATGGCAGGATGCGACCACTGTTGTGTGCTAAGATAGAGTGATTATCTATTAACAAGATATTTTGTAGTCAGCTAGTTTCTGTAACTATTTGCCTACGTGTCGTGCCAAGCTGAGTTTATCATGCAATTCCTAACTTGAGAAGGTCATTCTTAGGGCCTTAGGTCAAGAGGACTCTCGAGGTTTACTACATTATGTATCTGATATTAATACAGTTGAGAAAGTCCAGAAATATTTCACAAGAAGAGTTCTCCACTCCTCTACTCGTTGCAGAATACCTTATGCCACCGGACTTGAAATTCTAGACCTAAAAAACCTAGAACTACGCCGCCTTCGGTCCGATCTAAGTATAGTATATAAAATCATACATTGCAATGACCTACCTGTCAATGAATACTTCAGCTTCAACCATAACAACACAAGAGCAAACAATAGATACAAACTCAAGGTTAACTGCACCAAACTTGATTGCAGGAAATACGACTTCAGCAACAGAGTGGTCAATGTCTGGAATACTCTACCTGACTGTGTGGTTTCTTCCCCAAACCCCAAAAACTTTAACCATAGACTCCTACTATTGACCTCACCCCTTTCCTAAGAGGTCTGTAGGGGGCGTGAATAAGTGCACCAACGTGCCTACCGTCCCTGTCCTATTGTTTCTTTTTTATTTTTCTTATATGTATCCATTTCATGTACTCATAACTATGTCTATACTTATACCTGCAATCTTATAGTTGCTTGACAAAATAAATAAATAAATAAATTGTGCATACAATATTCTAGCTGCCGTTAATATGTGTAATACAATATACTTAATCTTTTTCTCATGTTTCCTTTTAAATATTCCTAGCATAAATAACTCCGGTTCAAATTCTATTTATTCTATAACAATTTCTTGTAACCATTGCTTTATTTTGGTCCAATACCTTTGAACTTCTGAATAGAACCAGCACATGTGGTAGAAAGTACCTTGTATCTTTTTACACTTCCAGCATACCAGATTCATATTGGGATACATTTTAGCTAATCTCATTGGAGGTAGGTGCCATCCATAGAACATCTTATATATATTTTCTTCGTATGCCGATGATCTTGTTAATTTATAATTCCAATTCCAAATTTTTTCCCGTTCTGCTAGATTTATATTGTGTCCTATATTTTTGGCCTATGCTATCATACAGCCTTTTACATTTTCTTCTTGTAAATTGATTTCTAATAAATATTTGTAAATTTTTGCAATATTTTTCTCATCTGGGCCTGGTAGAATTTTACCTAAATACAGCAGTTCTGTATAGATACCATATTCTTGACTCTTGATGAATGTATCTTTTCTTTTATGTACACTGAGATCATTTGACACCAAGACAAATTCCTTGTGTGTCCAATCACACTTGGCCAATAAAGAATTCTATTCTATTCTATTGAAGACAAGCATGAAGCCATGTAGAAAGAAAAGATGCACAGTAAGATAGAGGCCTCTGCTCCAAGATTTAATTTCTGGTTATTTCCTGGTACCTTTCTGAAGAAATGAATACCTGACTGCTTGTACTTATAAAAAATAAAATAAAAAACTTTTTATTACGAAAGAACAATGACTGTTTTTTGATGGCTTGACAGACACTTGACCTAGAGTACCATTTCTGTGGAACTGCCTCTGTGTGTAAATGGAAGAAGCCACCAACCCAAAGGTGAAAAGTAGCCCACAGATTCTCTACATTTGGCCCCTGTCCCGTTCAGTTCCACAGAAGGAGATAGCAGATACCAGCAAGGTGTGGTGGGTATACAGAGTGTGTCATGGGTACTGACACACTCTGTATATGCACTCTGTATATGCTCTAATCCTTTCACTAGAATGCTGGCAGCAACCCATATCAATCAATCATAAATAAATAAATGTAGAAAAAACAATGGCTACCAACCTGCCTTGCATGGAGGATCTGTATATTGCACGAGTCAAAAAGAGGGCTGGGAAAATATCTGCAGACCCCTCACATCCCGGACATAAACTGTTTCAACTCCCTAATCAGTTTTATTTTCTGATCAGAAAGCAAAAACTGGGCGAACTTTTAGTCTCCCACCTTAAACAGCAAGGCAGAGAGAGGAAAGCAGATGCATGCGCAAAATCTTTTTCTCGAACTTTTATAGATTACACAGCTTGTAAAGACCGTCATTGCTATGGAAACATTATTTCATATCATGCAAAGCTCATGAAATTTTCTCAGCGCTTCTGCAAACAAAAGAACCTTACTTAGATGGATTGGAAAGAAATGCATTTTGGCCCAAAGCTTCGTTCCTCACTTTTTAAGTTACTGGGAAGAACACATTCTAAGTTAGTTCTAGCAAGCAGGTAGATGCATTTTGCGTTTCTCAAGTAGTTACTTTGCTAGGCTGAGGTTGGCAGTTCGCCCAGAAGTTTTTATCTCTGCAGTTGGCTCAGCTCCCAGCTCAGCACAAGATACAACAGAGCTCAGGTCAGCCCAGTCAGGGATTCAAAGATTGAGCCAGACACACTCTGTATATGCACTCTGTATATGCTCTAATCCTTTCACTAGAATGCTGGCGGCAACCCGTATCAACCATTAATAAATAAATAAATAAATAAATAAATAAATAAATAAATAAATAAATAAATAAATAAATAATGATGATGATGATGATGAAATTATGAAATGAACATGCAAAACTATTGTGGGACTTCCGAATACAGACTGACAAATTTTTGGAACACAATATGCCAGATATCACAATTGTGGAGAAGAAAAAAGTGCAGATCGTCGACATTGCCATACCTGGTGACAGCAGAATCGATGAGAAACAACTTGAAAATGTCACCAGATATCAGGACTTGAGAATCGAACTGCAGAGACTCTGGCGTAAACCAGTGCGGGTGGTTCCAGTGGTACTGGGCACACTGGGTGCTGCTGTGCCTAAAGACCTAGGCAAGCCCTTGAAAACAATTGGCGCTGACAAGATCACCATCGGTCAGCTGCACAAGGCCACCTTACTGGGATCTGCTCGCATAATCCGCCGATACGTCACGCAGTCTTAAATATTTGGGAACATTTAACATTCGACTAGAGATTTGTAATACGAAATCCAGCATAGTTATCTTGTTTGCTATGTACACTGTCATTTTTTGTGCGTAATAATAATAACCTTTATTGTCACATCCTGGACATAAATTGTTTCACTCCTATCCTCAAAACAACACTATAGAGCACTGCACAGCAGAACAACTAGACACAAGGACAGTTTTTTCCCAAATGCCATCACTCTGCTAAACAAATATTTCTTTCAACACTGTCCAAGTTTTTACAAAGTACACACTACTATTAACCTTCTCATCACTCCTTATCGCCCATCCCCTCCCATTTGTGACTGTATGACTGTAACTTTGTCGCTTGTATCCTTACGATTTATATTGTTTCCTAGTCGGATTTGATTGCTTATTGTACCCTATGATTATCATTAAATGTTGTATCTTGTGATTCTTGACTCTTTTTTTAAAATAAACTTTATTGTTCTTTTTCATTTTAAAAAAAGCAAAATTAATCATAAAATTAGCAGTACTATAGCATCAGTATTATACATATTTATCTCTTATGCATATTTAGATTTATATACATTGTTATATGATTTCCTGGTACCATTCTGAAGAAATGAATACTTAATTGTTTGTTCTTATAAAAATAAAATAAAACACTTTTGTTACAAAAAAAATTGACTGTTTTTTGATGGCTTGACAGATACTTGACCTAGCATGCCATTTCTGTGGAACTGCCTCTGTGTGTAAATCAAGGAAGCAGGAGGAAGCAGTTCAAGTTTTGGAAGCCAACAACTCGAAGCTAAAAAGCAGTCCACGCATTGTCTATGTTTCACCCTTGTCCTTGTTCAATTCTCGAGAATGGGATAGCAAATATCAGCAAGGTATAGTGGCTATTTCTTGGTAGCTTTCTGAAGAAATGAACACTTAATTGTTTGTACATATAAAATAATATTTAAAAACTTTTATTACAAAAAACCCTTGTTTTTTCATGGCTTGATGGGCACTTGACTTAGAAAGCCATTTCTGTGGAACTGCCTCTGCATGTATTTGGAAGAAGCCACCAACCCAAAGGTGAAAAATAGCCCACAGATTCCCTACATTTGGCCCCTGTCCCGTTCAGTTCCAGAGAAGGAGATAGCAGATACCAGCAAGGTGTGGTGGGAATCAGTTCATGGGGACAAAGAGCAAACCGAAAAAAAAGACCATTTGCAAGAACAAATTCAAAATCAAAATAGCGGATAGCAAATGTCAACAAGGTGTGGTCTGGGAATCAGTTGACCTAGAATGCCATAGAATACCTAGGAAATATCAGTAACATGTGGTGGGTATCAGGTAACAGATAACAGATAATCACAGTTAGAAGGGACTTTGTAGATCATCTAGTCCAACCCCCCGCCCAAGCGGGGGATCCTACACCTTTTCTGACAAATGACAGTCCAATCTCTTCTTGAAAGCTTCCAGTGATGAAGCTCCCACAACTTCTGAGGGCAACTTCTGTTCCGTTGGTTGATTGTTCTCACTGTCAGAAAGTTTCTCCTTATTTCCAGGTTGAATCTCTCCTTGTTCAGTTTCCATTTCCATTACTCCTTGTGTTGCTTTCGGGTTCTTTAGAAAATAGCTTGACTCCTTCCTCACTGTGGCAGCCCCTCAAATATTGGAAGACTGCTATACTTTCTCCCCTGGTCCTCCTCTTCGCTAGAATAGCCATTCTTGCAACCGTTCATTGTGTTTTAGCCTCCAGTCCTCCAATCATCCTGGATGATTGGACTTGTCTGTACTTTTTCTAGAGTCTCAACATCTTTTTTATAATGTGGTGAACAAAACTGGATGCAGTACTCTAGGTGTGGCCTTACTAAGGCTTTGTAGAGTGGTATCAGTACCTCCCTTGATCTCAATTGTATCCCTCTGTTAATGCAACTTAGGATTGCATTGGCTTTTTTGGCTGCTGCTGCACACGGCTGGCTCCTATTTAGCTGCTTGTCCACTAAAACTCCAAGATCCCTCTCACAGTTCCTGCTATTGAGCCTGGTTTCACCCAGTCTATATGTGTACTTTTGGTTTTTCTTGCCTAAGTGTAGGACTTTACTTTTCTCTACATTGAATTTCATTTTGTTAGATACGGCCCAGTGTTCTAGTCTGTCAAGGTCCATCTGGATCTTGAGCCTGTCTTCTTGGGTGTTAGCTATTCCTGCCAGGTTAGTATCATCTGCTAATCTGGTAAGTTCCCCTTTTATTCCCTCATCTAAGTCGTTAAACAATTCATGTTGCAAAGAGCAAAGCGAAAGAAAAGACAATTCCCTGGAGATTGTAGGAAGTTAGCACCCACCCCTCTCCTAGAAAAATTGAAATAGCCTAGGAAATATTTAAAAGGCAGAATATTATATCTCCCTGGATGAGAAAAGGAGAAACATGTTTTAAAGACAAAGCAGCTTTCTGCAGCTCCCTGCCCCCACTTCAGCTCCAGGGTGATGGGATTAAGGATGGCCCTCAGGAAATGATAGGATTACCCATCTCACCACATGTTCTGGGAAGATTGCATTAGCCAGCACTCGGGTGAAGCCATGTGGTCCAGACCAAGCCTACAAAGTTAAGACCCCCGCCCCTGGGAGTCTGACAGCCAATGGGATACATTTCTTACACAGGAACAGGAAACACTAAGGTGGGGCCCAACAGAGGGTATATAAGGGTCTCTCAGCATCTGGACTTCCCTTTTTCCCTTCTCTTCTCACCTTGAAGCATGTGATCATTCTTCTCTGGAGCTCCAGGCCATGTGGCCCTGTACACCATTAAACCTTCCAAGCAGCCTCCATGTTTCCAGTGTCTTTTTCCCCACTTGGAACTGAACCCAGAAGGATATTTCTTTCAACAAGATAAAAGTGAGAAAAGACACTGACCAGGATGTGAATCACCTAAGTATCTTCCTTACTCTGCTGTAACAACGAGACCTGGCAATGTTGTCCAATGGTGTTAGGGTGTTTCTTTCTCTGACCGATGAAGAAGTCTTGAAAATCCTGGTAGCAAGAGGGCTACATGCTTAAACCTCTTTGCCTACATTAACCATAACTAATTTCTTACTCTCCTGCTTGAGCAGGGAGCTGGACGAGAAAAACCTTCAATGATCCTTCCAAGTCTGTGGTTGTGTATTCTAATCCTGACCGGCTCAAGGTTTGACTCAGCCCTCCATCCTTCCGAGGTCGGTAAAATGAGGACCCAGATTGTGCAGGGCAATAAGCTGATTCTGTAGACCACTTAGAGAGGGCTGGAAAGCACTGTGAAGCGGTGTATAAGTCTAAAGGCTATTGCTAGTGCTTTTGCACATGTTTCTGATAGAAGATCGCGTCGTAGGAACCAAATGCTGGCATCTGGGTAAACAACAAGTGACTGTAGCCAGGATTGAAAGCGCAGAGGTCAAGCATGTGTCCTGCACAGTGACAACCGATAAGAAAACATCACATGTTGCATTATGCAACAGAAGACTCACCAATGCAGCTGGGCCTGATTAGTTGCTTGCTTGTCTGGTTCGGTTCTGCAACCCAACAAGACAGACACAGACTTCAGAGAGTAATTAGGACTGCAGAAAAAACAATTTCTACCAATCTGCCTTCCATCGAGGACCTGTATACTGCACCCTGAGTCAAAAAGAGGGCTGTGAAAGTATCTACAGACACTCACAACCCAGACATAAACTGTTTCAACTCCTACCCTCAAAACGACGCTATAGAGCACTGAGCACCAGAACAACTAGACACAAGGAGAGTTTTTCCCCCGAAAGCCATCACTCTGCTAAACAAATAATTCCCTCAACACTGTCCAACTATTTACAAAGCCTGCACTACTATTACTGCTAACCTTCCCATCACCCCTTATCACCCATCCCCTCCCACTTGTAACCTTGTCGCTTGTATCCTTACGATTTATATTGACTTTTCCCAGTAAGATTTGATTGTTTATTGTACCCTATGACTATCGCTGTGTTGTACCTTATGATTCTTGACTCTTTTTTAAAATAAACTTTATTGTTTTTTACATTTTAAAAAAAGTAAAATTAATCATAACATTAACAGTACTGTAGCGTCAGTATTATGCATACTGTATTTATCTCTCATGCATATTTACATTTATATATATTATTATATGATTATATACATCTGCCTATAGTTTGCTCATCTTAAGTTTTTTTATTTTCTATTTACCTAGTTTCCAGCCAATTATACCGTATATCCCAAATTTTATGATGTTCAGATTCTTCTTTATCTTTAAGTTTTAGCGTCAATCTATCCATTTTGGCACAATCCAATTTGTCAGGGGGGTTGTTATTATGCTTCCAATATTGTTAGACCAATACTCGAATACAGCTCATCACTCTGGAACCTGCATTATGTTGTCGCATTGTCGCGGTTTGCTCGTTGTCCTTAGGTTCTCTGATCAGACCGTAGAGCCCCCGCAGGGGTGAAATTTAGAGGGACCCTCGCGAGGGTGAGTACTTAAGTACTAGAATCAATAATTGACACAGACACCATAGTTTCTCAAGGTGAGAGAGCACGTTGTGCCCGGGGTAGATGAAAAAATCCCCCGATTGCAACACACCACCCTCTTTTATTTTGCAGTTTTATCAGGGCGGGGGGAGCGAGACATATGTGAAGAGGAACAAGGAAGTATAATTCTAATGGCGCCATGGCAGGATGCGACCACTGTTGTGTGCTAAGATAGAGTGATTATCTATTAACAAGATATTTTGTAGTCAGCTAGTTTCTGTAACTATTTGCCTACGTGTCGTGCCAAGCTGAGTTTATCATGCAATTCCTAACTTGAGAAGGTCATTCTTAGGGCCTTAGGTCAAGAGGACTCTCGAGGTTTACTACATTATGTATCTGATATTAATACAGTTGAGAAAGTCCAGAAATATTTCACAAGAAGAGTTCTCCACTCCTCTACTCGTTGCAGAATACCTTATGCCACCGGACTTGAAATTCTAGACCTAAAAAACCTAGAACTACGCCGCCTTCGGTTCGATCTAAGTATAGTATATAAAATCATACATTGCAATGACCTACCTGTCAATGAATACTTCAGCTTCAACCATAACAACACAAGAGCAAACAATAGATACAAACTCAAGGTTAACTGCACCAAACTTGATTGCAGGAAATACGACTTCAGCAACAGAGTGGTCAATGTCTGGAATACTCTACCTGACTCTGTGGTTTCTTCCCCAAACCCCAAAAACTTTAACCATAGACTCCTACTATTGACCTCACCCCTTTCCTAAGAGGTCTGTAGGGGGCGTGAATAAGCGCACCAACGTGCCTACCGTCCCTGTCCTATTGTTTCTTTTTTATTTTTCTTATATGTATCCATTTCATGTACTCATAACTATGTCTATACTTATACCTGCAATCTTATAGTTGCTTGACAAAATAAATAAATAAATAAATTGTGCATACAATATTCTAGCTGCCGTTAATATGTGTAATACAATATACTTTAATCTTTTTCTCATGTTTCCTTTTAAATATTCCTAGCATAAATAACTCCGGTTCAAATTCTATTTATTCTATAACAATTTCTTGTAACCATTGCTTTATTTTGGTCCAATACCTTTGAACTTCTGAATAGAACCAGCACATGTGGTAGAAAGTACCTTGTATCTTTTTACACTTCCAGCATACCAGATTCATGTTGGGATACATTTTAGCTAATCTCATTGGAGGTAGGTGCCATCCATAGAACATCTTATATATATTTTCTTCGTATGCCGATGATCTTGTTAATTTATAATTCCAATTCCAAATTTTTTCCCGTTCTGCTAGATTTATATTGTGTCCTATATTTTTGGCCTATGCTATCATACAGCCTTTTACATTTTCTTCTTGTAAATTGATTTCTAATAAATATTTGTAAATTTTTGCAATATTTTTCTCATCTGGGCCTGGTAGAATTTTACCTAAATACAGCAGTTCTGTATAGATACCATATTCTTGACTCTTGATGAATGTATCTTTTCTTTTATGTACACTGAGATCATTTGACACCAAGACCAATTCCTTGTGTGTCCAATCACACTTGGCCAATAAAGAATTCTATTCTATTCTATTGAAGACAAGCATGAAGCCATGTAGAAAGAAAAGATGCACAGTAAGATAGAGGCCTCTGCTCCAAGATTTAATTTCTGGTTATTTCCTGGTACCTTTCTGAAGAAATGAATACCTGACTGCTTGTACTTATAAAAAATAAAATAAAAAACTTTTTATTACGAAAGAACAATGACTGTTTTTTGATGGCTTGACAGACACTTGACCTAGAGTACCATTTCTGTGGAACTGCCTCTGTGTGTAAATGGAAGAAGCCACCAACCCAAAGGTGAAAAGTAGCCCACAGATTCTCTACATTTGGCCCCTGTCCCGTTCAGTTCCACAGAAGGAGATAGCAGATACCAGCAAGGTGTGGTGGGTATACAGAGTGTGTCATGGGTACTGACACACTCTGTATATGCACTCTGTATATGCTCTAATCCTTTCACTAGAATGCTGGCAGCAACCCATATCAATCAATCATAAATAAATAAATAAATAAATGTAGAAAAAACAATGGCTACCAACCTGCCTTGCATGGAGGATCTGTATATTGCACGAGTCAAAAAGAGGGCTGGGAAAATATCTACAGACCCCTCACATCCCGGACATAAACTGTTTCAACTCCCTAATCAGTTTTATTTTCTGATCAGAAAGCAAAAACTGGGCGAACTTTTAGTCTCCCACCTTAAACAACAAGGCAGAGAGAGAAAAGTAGATGCATGCGCAAAATCTTTTTCTCGAACTTTTATAGATTACACAGCTTGTAAAGACCGTCATTGCTATGGAAACATTATTTCATATCAGGCAAAGCTTATGAAATTTTCTCAGCGCTTCTGCAAACAAAAGAACCTTACTTAGATGGATTGGAAAGAAATACATTTTGGCCCAAAGCTTCGTTCCTCACTTTTTAAGTTACTGGGAAGAACACATTCTAAGTTAGTTCTAGCAAGCAGGTAGATGCATTTTGCATTTCTCAAGTAGTTACTTTGCTAGGCTGAGGTTGGCAGTTCACCCAGACGTTTTTATCTCTGCAGTTGGCTTAGCTCCCAGCTCAGCACAAGTTACAACAGAGGTCAGGTCAGCCCAGCCAGGGATTCAAAGATTGAGCCAGACACACTCTGTATATGCACTCTATATGTGCTCTGATCCTTTCACTAGAATGCTGGCAGCAACCTGTATCAACCATTAATAAGAATAACAAGAATAACAGGAATAACAGGAATAACAAGAATAACAAGAACAAGAACAACAACAATACTAATAGTAATAATACTAATACTAATAGTAATAATAGTAATAATACTAATACTAATAATAATAATAATTTATTTATTCAAATTTCTATACCGCCCCCTCTTCCAAAAAGGGACTCGGGGCGGTGTACAGCCTACTAAAAATGGACAGTATATACAATGAAAAACAAATTAAATGACATAGATCCGGCCGAATCCCTTCAGATATAAAATTCCCAAGGTTTAAAATTCCAGGATTGAATTAAAAAGTTAAAATTTAAAAATTTAAAAGCTAAATTAAATTAAAACCCGTTTACTGGGCCAGGCCGGCCTGTTGGAAAAACAAGGTCTTTACTGCGCGCCAGAAGGTCTGGATGTCTGTAATGGCCCGTATCTCCGGGGGCAGATCATTCCACAGGGAATGATAACGATGATTCATCACTCGGAACAAAGTGCTCAGTGAAGTCGAACTTGAAGAAATACGGTAAAATTTTGAAACGGGAATACAGACTGCTGAACAGCAGACTGCTGAAGTGGTAGCAGAAAATATTCCAATAATATCTGGAGCAACTGAACAGCCTGAATTCGAAGAAAATGCAGATATTTTGCAAAAACAGGATCAGCAAGGGCCTGAAGTCATCATTGAAACACCAGGAGTATTCAATGCCAGGCAGCAAGAACTGAAAGCTAAAATCTTGGCACACGCTGCAACAAATGCAGAAAGAAGAAGGCTTCCAACATTGAAGACTGTGCCTAGAAAATATTTGGCGCCATTGGTGATAGATGCGAACTATGCACTTGCAGCAGTCCAGATAACATCAATTGAACAAACAAATCAGCTTGCCTACAGTACAGCAGTCATAGTAACAGAAGAACTGGGGATTCAACAGTCGCAGCCCCTTAGAAAATTGACTGGAAAGCCGCAGTGGAAAATCAGGTTGGAGTTGAAAATCAAGAGCCTGCGAGCAGACTTGAGGCATTTGCAGGAGAAAAAGCTGAAGAACAGCAAGATCAAGAAATATTTGATCAAAAAATACAGACTCAACACAAAAAAATTGACAAAGCATTGGAAATTGTGAAGCAGCAGATAAACAGCAACAGCAAAAAAAAATGGAAAGATACAAAGCCAGAGTCATCCAGTACAAACAAAATCAATTGTTCCAATCAGACCAAAGACGGTTCTATCAGATTCTGAATCAGACGGAGGATACAAAAACTGAAAAAAAAAACCCTGAGAAAATGACAACTACTCAGTTTTGGAAAGACCTGGGAGAGACTGAGAAATGTTATACTAAAATGCTGGGTGGATCAGAGACTTTGAGACGAAATTCTCCAAGAACAAAATGGACCAACTGGAAATAACAACTGAAATGATAAGCAACAGGGTGAAAAAAGTCAAGAACTGGACATCGCCTGGCAATGATCAACTGCATGGCTTTTGGCTCAAATACCTGACCAGCCTGCATGGAAAAATGGCCAAACAATTCAGTGAGAGGCTGCAGACAGGAAACATCAGTGAATGGTTAACAGCTGGGAAAACCTACCTAATATAGAAGGATCCAGCAAAAGGGGCAACACCTGCAAATTACAGACCAATAACGTGTCTGCCAAGCACGTTCAAGCTGCTGACCAGCATCAGAGCTGACAGGATCCAGGAACTACCTAGAAGCAAATAACATCTTGCCAGCAGAGCAGAAAGGAAACAAATGAGGAAGCAGAGGCACAAAAGATCAGCTCCTGATTGACAAAATGATTTTAGAGAACTGCAAAAGCCGAAAAACAAATCTGCATACAACTTGGATTGACTACAAGAAAGCATTTGATTCACTACCACACAGCTGGATCATCAAGTGCCTGGATGTCATCGGAATATGCAAGTGCATTGGTACTTTCACTGCAAATGCGATGAAGCGCTGGAAAACAGAACTGTTTATTGGAAGTGAAAGCTACGGACTGGTCAACATCAAAAGAGGGATTTTCCAGGTTGATTCTTTGTCACCTCTGCTGTTCATCATCGCCATGACCCCCCTCTCAACAATTTTACAGAAAACTAACCTGGGTTATCAAACTGCTAAAAATTCACAGAAAATCTCTCACCTGCTGTACATGGATGATCTGAAGTTATATGGAAAATCAGAAATTGAAATACAGTCACTGACCAATACAGTTCGAATTTTCAGCACTGACATCAGCATGGAGTTTGGCCTGGACAAATGCGCCACAGTGGCACTGAAGAAAGGGAAGATCATAGAAAGTGATGGAATTGAAATGCCCAATGGACAAACCATCAAGTGCCACCAGCCCGAAGCCTACAAATACCTGGGTATACTGCAACTGGACAATATCAAGCACGGGCAAGTGAAAAATGTGGTCAGCAAAGAATACACACAAAGGGTCAGAAAACTTCTAAAAAGCAAACTGAATGGCAGGCTATAAATACCTGGGCCATACCCGTCATCAGATATACTGCTGGGATCATAAACTGGACACAGGCAGAGCTGGACAGCTTGGATAGGAAAACAAGAAAACTGATGACCATACACTATGCGTTGCACCCGCGTAGTGACGTCGACAGGCTATATTTGCCCAGAAAAGCAGGCGGCAGAGGACTTTTGCAAGTGAAGCAGCTGAAGAAGAGAAGTATGCTCTGACAGATTATGAGAAGCATGATCTGGCAGATTATTGTGTTGAACCAACTTTGATGGAGGTCAACAAGAGGAAGCTGCTCAAAGTGCAGCAAACGTAGAATCAATATAGGAAAATAGCGATGCAAATTCGGGCTGACAGCTGGTGTAACAAAGCACTGCACGGACAATTCCTTGAAAAGATCCAAGGAAAAGTAGATAAGGAAAAGACCTGGTTAAGACTGACCAATGGAACACTGAAGAAAGAAACAGAAGGCCTGATTCTTGCAGCCCAAGAACAAGCCGTCAGAACGAATGTAATCAAAGCCAGAATAGAAAAATCTGCTGATGACCCCAAATGCAGACTCTGCAAAGAAGCGGATGAGACCATTGATCACATACTGAGCTGTTGTAAGACAATAGCTCAGACTGACTACAAACAACTTCACAACACAGTCACTCAGATGGTCCACTGGAACTTGTGTCACAACTACCATCTGCCTGTAGCAAAGAACTGGTGGGATCATAAGCCTGAAAAAGTGTCGAAAATGAGCATGCAAAACTACTGTGGGACTTCCGAATACAGACTGACAAAGTTTTGGAACATAATACCCTGGATACCACGATTGTGGAGAAGAAAAAAGTGTGGATTGTCGACATTGCCATACCTGGTGACAGCAGAATCGACAAGAAACAACTTGATATCACCAGATATCAGGACTTGAGAATCCAACTGCAGAGACTCTGGCATAAACCAGTGCAAGTGGTTCCAGTGGTACTGGACCATATTGGGTGCTGTGCCTAAAGACCTAGGCAAGCCCTTAAAAACAATTGGAGCTGACAAGATCACCATTGGTCAGCTGCACAAGGCCACCTTACTGGGATCTGCTTGCATAATCCACCGATACATCACGCAGTCCTAAACGCTTGGGAAGGGTTCGACTAGTGATTTGTGATACAAAATCCAGCATAGTCACCTGGTTTGCTGTGTACACTGTTGGGTTTGGTGCATAATAATAAAAACCTTTATTGTCGTTGTACATATATACAATGAAATTGATTTTGCTCCTGCTGGCTCTCCATAACAAAAATACAAGACAACATAGATAAGATAGAAAATGTTTCTCATACATTGGTTTCTCATTAGGGAGAAACCAATCATATGTTTCCATGCACGCATGGAGTGATTGTAGTTGGATTTACGAGTCTGACAGCCCATGGATAAAAGCTGTTTTTAAACCTGTTTGTCTGACTGGCTGTAATTCTGTGTCTTCCGCCTGGTAATAGAAGTGAGAAAAGACACTGACCAGGATGTGAATCATCTCTAAGTATCTTTCGTACTCTGCTGAAACAATGAGACCTGGCTATGTTGTCCAGTGGTGTTAGGGGATTGGGGGCTGTTTCTTTCTCTGATCGATGAAGAAGTCTTGAAAATCCTGGTAGCAAGAGGGCTACATGCTTAAACCGCTTTGCCTACATTAACCATAACTAATTTCTTACTCTCCTGCTTGAGCAGGGAGCTGGACGAAAAAATCTCCGATGTCCTTTCCAACCAGTGGTGGTATTCAGCCGGTTCACACCGGTTTGGGATAACCGGTAGCAAGGATTTGGCATGGGTTGCCGAACCAGTACTAACTTCTGGGTGGCCACACCCCCAACGCAGTCGCCCAATCACCGCTCGCTCACTTGCCCCACCCCCCGATGCTTGGTCACCCTGCCCCACCCACCTTACGGGGGTTGTACTGCAAAAAGCAAAAAAAAACCCATGCCCACCCAGTCACATGGCCATTCCCCCTAGCCATGCCCCCAGAACTGGTAGTAAAAAAAATTTGAATCCCACCACTGCTTCCAACTCTGTTGTGTATTCTAATCCTGACTGGCTCAAGGTTGACTCAGCCCTCCATCCTTCTGAGGTCGGTAAAATGAAGACCCAGATTGTGGAGGGCAATAAGCTGACTCTGTAAACCACTTAGAGAGGGCTGGAAAGCACTGTGAAGCGGTGTATAAGTCTAAGGGCTATTACTAGTGCTTTTGCACATGCTTCTGATAGAAGATCGTGTCGTAGGAACCAAATGCTGGGCAAACAACAAGTGACTATAGCCAGGATTGAAAGAGCAGAAGTCAAGCATGTGTCCTGCAGTGGTGACAACCGATAAGAAAACTTCACATGTTGCTATATCCAGCAGAAGACTCACCAATGCAGCTGGGCCTGCATTGAAAATATCTACAGACCCCTCACATCCCAGACATAAACTGTTTCAACTCCCAATCTCAAAATGACGTTATAGAGCACTGTGCATCAGAACAACTAGACACAAGGACAGTTTTTTTCCTGAACACCAACAGTCTGCTAAACAAATGATTCCATCAACACTGTTCAACTATTACAAAGTCTGCATTACTATTACTATTAATCTTTTCATCACTCCTTATCACCCATCCTCTCCCACTTGTAACCTTGTCGCTTGTATCCTTACGATTTATATTGTCTGTTTCCTAGTAAGATTTGATTGTTTATTGTACCCTATGACTATCACTAAGTGTTGTACCTTATGATTTTTGATAAACTTTATAAACTTTAAATAAACTAAAATAAACTTTATTGTTTTTTATGTTTTAAAAAAAGCAAAATTAATCAAAACATTAACAGTACTGTAGCATCAGTATTATATCTATTTATCTCTCATGTGTATTTACATTTATATACATTGTTATATGATTATATACATCTGTCTATAGTTTGCTCATCTTAAGCTTCTTTATTTTCTATTTACCTAGTTTCCAGCCAATTATACCATGTATCCCAAATTTTATGATATTCAGACTCTTCTTTATCTTTTAGTTTTAGGGTCAATCTGTCCATTTTGGCACAATTTGAAATTTGTCAAAGGGATTGTTATAATGCTTCCAACATTGTGCGTACAATATTCTAGCCGCCAATAATATGTGTAATACAATATGTTTAATCTTTTTGTCATGTTTCTTTTTAAATATTCCTAGCATAAATAATTCCGGTTCAAATTCTATTTGTTCTTTAACAATTTCTTGTAACCATTATCTTATTTTGGTCCAATACCTTTGAGCTTCTGGACAGGACCACCACATATGGTAGAAAGTACCTTGTATCTTTTTACACTTCCAGCATGCCAGATTCATGTTGGGATACATTTTAGCTAATCTCATTGGAGGTAGGTGCCATCCACAGAACATCCTATGTAAATTTTATTTGTATGCCAATGATCTTGTTAATTTATAATTCCAATTCCAAATTTTTTCCCATTCTGCTAAATTTATATTGTGTCCCATATTTTTGGCCCATGCTATCATATAGCATTTTACAATTTCTTCTTCTAAATCGACTTCTAGTAAATATTTGTAAATTTTTGCAATATTTTTCTCATCTGGGCCTGTAGAATTTTACCTAAATGCAGCAGTTCTGTATAGATTCCATATTCTTGACTCTTGACGAATCTATCTTTTCTTTTATGTGCACTGAGAGCATTTGCACCAAGACAAATTCCTTGTGTGTCCAATTCCACTTGGACAATAAAGAATTATATTTTGTTCTATTGAAGACAAGCATAAAGCCATATAGAAAGAAAAGATTCACAGTACAGATGGAGGCCTCTGCTCCAAGATTTAATTTCTGGCTGTTTCATGGTACCTTTCTGAAGAAATGAACACTTGACTATTTGAACTTATAAAAAATAAAATAAAACACTTTTGTTACAAAAAAAATTGACTGTTTTTTGATGGCTTGACAGATACTTGACCCAGCATGCCATTTCTGTGGAACTGCCTCTGTGTGTAAATCAAGGAAGCAGGAGGAAGCAGTTCAAGTTTTGGAAGCCAACAACTCAAAGCTAAAAAGCAGCCCACGCATTGTCTATATTTCACTCTTATCCTTGTTCAATTCTCGAGAATGGGATAGCAAATATCAGCAAGGTGTAGTGGCTATTTCTTGGTAGCTTTCTGAAGAAATGAACACTTGATTGTTTGTACTTATAAAAAATAAAATAAAAAACTTTCTATTACAAAAAATCTTGACTGTTTTTTGATGGCTCGACAGACACTTGACCTAGAGTACCATTTCTGTGGCACTGCCTCTGTGTGTAAACAGAAGAAACCACCAACCCAAAGGTGAAAAGTAGCCCACAGATTCTCTACATTTGGCCCCTGTCCCATTCAGTTCCACAGAAGGAGATAGCAGATACCAGCAAGGTGTGGTGGGTATGAGTTCATGTTGCAAACAGCAAACCAAAAGAAAAGACAATTCCCTGAAGTAAAATAAAAACCAAACAAGGGGTAATATAATGGAAATGGAATGGAATACTTTATTGGCCAAGTGTGATTAGATACACAAGGAATTTGTCTTGGTGTAAATACTCTCAGTATACATAAAGAAGGAACATTCGTTAAGAATCAAGAATCATGATGTACAACACTTAATGATAGTTATAGGGTACAATCAACATCAAATCATACTAGGAAACAGAGGATACAAGCAACAAAGCTACAGTCACAAGTGGGAGGGGATGGGTGATAAGGAGTAAAGAGAAGATTAACAGTAATAGTAGGGTACACTTTGTAAATAGTTGAACAGACCCCATAAAAGAGATGGTGGAGTTGCACTGTATGTAAAGGACCACTATATTGGTACAGAAATGCATGAAACCAAAGATGAAAACCTCCTACAATGCATATGGGTCAATATAAAAGAAAAAAAAGAGTGATATGGCCATAGGTGTATATTATAGGCCACCCAATCAAGCAGAAAATATAGGTGTCCTTTTTGCCAGCCAACTAACAAACATATGCAGGAAACACACAACAATAGTAATGAGAGACTTCAATTATCTTGATATCAATTGGAAAACTAATTCTGCACCAAGTGAGAAATCAAATAAGTTCCTAACCAACCTAGCTGATAACTTTGTTGTCCAAAAGATAGAAGGTGAAACTAGAGGGACAGCCATACTGGACTTAATTCTTACAAACAGAGAAGAAGTGATAGAGGGAGTTGAAACTACAGGAACTTTGGGTAAGAGTGACCATGTCATACTAGAATTCAACATAACACAAACACAAGCAACAGAACATAATGACAACAGAGTCTTGGATTTTAAAAGAGCTGATTTCAATAAACTTAGAGAGAACTTGGGAAAGATTCCATGGATGAAAATCCTAAAGGGGAAAACAACTCAAGAATCTTGGGAGACTCTAAAAAGTATGATCATAAAAGCCCAGACCAGCACAATACCACTGAGAAAGAAAAACAAGAAATCCAAGAAGAAATGGCTGCACAAAGATCTCTCTGGCAAATTGAAAGAAAAAAAGGACAAGTACAAAAAATGGAAAGAAGGACATACAACTAAGGCAGAATATCAGCAGATAGCCAGAATCTGCAAAGACGAAGTCAGGATAGCAAAGGCTCAGAACGAACAAAGATTTGCAACAAAAGTCAAAGATAATAAAAAAAGTTTCTTCCAACATATATATAACAAGAAAAAAATCAAGGAAACAGTCGGTCCACTAAAGAGAGAAGATAGCAAGGAAGTAACAGGCAACAGAGAGAAAGCAGAACTGCTTAACTCATTCTTTGCATTGTCTTCATGCAAAAAGAAACTATAACTCAACCCACCAAAAATGTAACTGTAAAGAACAGACCAGAAATAAAAGTTAAAATAAGCTAAAAATGGGTCAACTTATTCAATGGACGGAAACTAATCAAGGAGAGAAGCAACCTGGAATTAAGGAGAAACTTTCTAACAGTGAGAACAATCAACCAATGGAACAGCTTGCCATCAGAAGTTTATTATTTATTTATTTATTATTAAAACTTTTATACTGCCCCCTCTCCCAAATAGGGACTCAGGACGGTGAACAGCCATAATAAAATACAATCGATATACATTTTAAAATGAATTAAAAGAGAATTAAATAAATGGCTGAAATTAAAAAGTAAAACCAATAAAACCCCGTAAAAATGAAGATTTAAAAATTAAAACCCTACTAATGGGACTAGGCCGGACCGGCCTGCTGAAAAAGGTGGGTCTTCAGTGTGTGCCGGAAGGCCCATAGGTCAGTGATGGCCCGTATCTCCGTAGGAAGCTCATTCCAGAGGGAGGGTGCCCCCGCAGAGAAGGCCCACACCCTCGGACCTGCCAGCCGGCATCGGCCAGCCGGCGGCATCCTGAGGAGGCTCACTCTGTGGGAGTGCACTGGCTGGTGGGAGGCCGATGTTGGCAGTAGGCGGTCCCGTAAGTACCCGGGTCCCAAGCCATGAAGCGCTTTAAAGATGATCACCAACACCTTGAATCGCACCCAGAAGGCCACCAGAAGCCAATGCAGCTCGCGCAGGAGCGGTGTAACATAGGAGCTCTGAGAAGCCCTCAAGATCACCCGCACGGCTGCATTCTGCACCAGCTGAAGCCTCCGGATGCTCTTCAAGGGGAGCCCCATGTAGAGAGCATTGCAGTAGTCTAGGTGGGAGATGACGAGGGCAGAAGTGACCATGCGCAATGCACCCCGATCCAGAAAGGGCCGCAACTGGTAGATCCTACGGACCTGAAAAAAGCCCCCCCTGGCGACGGCTGCTACATGGTCTTCTAATGACAGCCATACATCCAGGAGGATGCCCAGATTGTGTGCCCTCTCCATGGGGGTCAAAATTTCTCCCCCCACAGCCAGCGATGGAGTAAGCTGGCTGTATCTGGGGGTAGGAAACCACAGCCACTCGGTTTTGGTCGGGTTGAGCCGAAGCCTGTTAAGACCCATCCAGCTCCGCACGGCCTCCAGGCACTGAGTCATCACTTCAACGGTTTCGTTGGGGTAGCCTGGGGTAGAGATGTACAGCTGAGTATCATCAGCATACTGATGAAACTCTACCCCAAAGCCACAGATGATCTCACCCAGCAGCTTCACATAAATGTTGAACAGAAGGGGCGAGAGCACAGACCCCCGAGGGACCTCACAAAACAGAGGCCTCGGGGCCGACCTCTGCCCCCCTGCCAACACAAATTGCGAGCAGTCGGAGAGGAAGGAGGAGAACCACTGCAACAAAGTGCCTTCCATTCCCAACCCCCCCAACCGCTGCAATAGGATACTGTGGTCGACAGTATCAAAAGCCGCTGAGAGATCTAATAGGACCAGGAGAGAGGAACAACCGCTGTCCCAGGCCCTCCAGAGATCATCCACCAACGTGACCGACGCCGTCTCCGTGCTGTGCCTGGGCCTGAAACCCGATTGGAGAGGATCTAGGTATACCGTTTCCTCCAGGTGCTGAGGGAGCTGTCGCGCCACCACACTCTCAATAACCTTCGCCACAAAGCAAAGGTTGGAGACCGGCCAATAATTCGATAATAATGTTGGGTCCAAGGATGGTTTCTTGAGGAGGGGCCTCACCACCGCCTCTTTCAAGGTGGCAGGCAAAAACCCCTCACTCAAGAAAGCATTGATAATACCCTGGAACCAACATTGTGTAACCTCCCGGGTGGCCACAACCAACCAGGAGGGACACGGGTCCAATAAACATGTGGTGGCGTTAAACCCACCCAGAATCCTGTCCATGTCCTCTAGGGTCACAGGATCAAACTCCCCCAAATGACCTCACCGAAATCCGCCCCCGCCCTCCCGCCCAGAGTTGCCCAGTCAGAGTCCAGCCCGTCCTGGATCTGAGCGATTTTATCCTGCAGATATCTAGAAAAATCCTCAGCCCGTCCTTGCAAGGGGTCCTCCCGTGCTCCCATCTCCAAGAGGGAGCGGGTCACCCTAAACAGGGCAGCCGGGCGATTATTTGCAGATGCAATAAGGGCAGAAAAGTAAGATCGCTTTGCCACCTTTATCACCACTAAATAGGTCCTAATATAGGACCGCAATAGTGTTCGGTCAGATGCGGAGCGACTGGTCCTCCAACCACTCTCTAGGGATCTTTTCCAGCGCTTCATCCCCCTCAGCTCCTCGGAAAACCAAGGGACCAATTGGGATCGACACCGGGTCAGAGGCTGAAAGGGCACAACCCGGTCAAGGGCCTCGGCCACCACCCTATCCCAGGCGGCCACCAAGTCCTCAATCGAGTCATGTGTGCGAGTCTTGGGAAGCGTCCCAAGCTCCATCAGGAACCTCTCTGGGTCCATCAGGCGCCTGAGGCGGAACCATTTTGTCAGTCCCGCCTCTCCATGGCGAGAGGGTGTGGAACGGAAGTCCAGCCGAAGGAGCGAATGATCCAACCATGACAGGGACTCTATCAAAACGTCCCCTATACCCAGATCATCCTGCCACTGGCCAGAGACAAAAACCAAATCCAAGGTGTGACCCCCAGTGTGTGTGGAATCCTGAATTAATTGGGTCAGGCTCAACTCTGTCATGGAAGCGATGAACTCCTGAGCAATCCCTGAGGCCATGCCAGCCAAGGGTAGGTTGAAATCCCCCATGACCATAAGCCTGGGGGTCTCAACCGCCAAGCCGGCGATGACCTCAAGGAGCTCAGGCAGGGCTGATGTCACATAGCAGGGAGCCAGGTACGTGATCAACAGGCCCATCTGAACCCTGGAACCACACTTCACGAAGAGGGATTCACATCCAGTCGTCTGAGGAACAGTGAATTCCCTAGGACACAGATCTTCCTTAATAACCACCGCCACCCCCCCACCCCTCCCCTGAGCCCTCGGCAGATGAAAAACCCGAAATCCGGCTGGGCACATCCCCTCCTGGCCCAACCAGGTTTCGGTAACACCCGCCAGGTCTGCTCCCCCCTCCAAAATCAAATCATGAACGAGGGGGGCTTGATTAACTACGGACTTGGCGTTACATAACATCAGCCGAAGGCCTGGGGCCCAAAGACTCGGACAGCCCGGGGAACGGGAAGTAACTAGGGGGTCGGAGCATGCCACCATATGTAAACAATGGGGGCACGCTCCCACAACATAATACGGCCCCCTGTAACCGCCATATCTGCCTCTCCCGCTCACCATGCAGATAGACTTAAGTTCTCCCTCCTGGGAAGAGCCCCCCATCCTCGACCTGAGCCCACCTGACCCAAGAACCTCCTGGTCACGCTCGACCCCCGGTCTGGCCCCCATTTCAGGCAGGTTGTCCCCCAACCCAGACCTGGTCCCCCTCCCTAACCCCATTAAAAATTTAAATAAAAATAAAAACAATTTTGTCCCACCCTTAAAACCACCTTCATCACTCTTCTGATGGCCATGCCACCTCTCGGGATCCCAGGACCCGTCCTTGAGGTAGGCCAATGAGAGACCGGGGGGCCATTGCAGGGAAAGGGGGACATTCCCCAAGGCCCGCAACTCCGCTGAAGAGTCGTCACCGTCGTCGGGGCCGTGAAGCTACCGCTGTCAATGTCACCGCTGGTGTCATTCTTCCAGTCACTGGGGCTGCCACCGCCAGGGCCGTCACCATCGTCAGGCCAAGCCGTCGCCACCACTGCCGTCGCCGCCGTCGAGGCCACGGAGCCACTGCCGTCACCGACACTGCTGGGGTCATTGTTTCCACAGGGGTCACCACCGCCGAAGCCGCCGCCGTCACCAGGCCAAGTCGTTGCCACCGTCGCTGCCATTCCCCGCCCTGCCGTCCACGCTGCCTCCGAGGCCACAAAGGCCTCCCAGCCGTCACATGCGCCACCTCTGCCATCACCGCCATCAGCAGGGCCACCAAGCCAGGGAAATCACCCCCGGAACCGTCGGCTCCGTGGAACCAGGTGGAGGCACCCAGGCCGGCCACCACCATCGCCGCTGCCACTGCCGCCACTGCAGATGTCGGGGCCAGGCCCCCAGCCACGGTCACAACCAAGGCCGAGGCCAGGGCAGCCAGAACAAGGCCACCACCACTCGTGGCATCTGCGACAGCCATGACAGCCAAAGCAAGGCCGCCACCACCGCCACCCGAACCAACAAGGCTGGATAGATCGAAGGCAGGGCCGGAGACAATGCCGGAGGCAAGGCCGGCAGCAGCCGAAACAAAGCCGTCGCCACTCATGGCGAGGCTGCCACTGCCTGTGGCAAGGCCGCCGCCATCCACAGCAACCTCGGCGCCACCCACAGCAACCGCGGCAACTGAGGTGGGACTGCTGCCTCCGCCGCCGCCAAAATCGTCTTAGCGCAGAACAAGGCCGGGGGCCACAGCAGGGCCACCTGCCTCGGGGAGGCCGCCACCATCCATAGCAGCCGCAGCAGCCCCAGTGCCACCCGCGGCAGCCACAGCAGCCGGGTAAAGGTCGCTGCCGCCCACGGCAGCCCGAGCAGCCATTCCAGCAGCCCATCCGACACCCCTGGCTCTCTCCACGGTACCCCAAATCCCCACTCAGCCCCACAGTCACCCCAGCCATCGATGGGTGCCGAGGGGGAAGCTGGTTCAGGCGAAGACCCGAAGCCCACAGTGGAGCTCGGCGCGGACTCGACTACCGGTCGCCATCTTGCAGGAAAGAACAATCAACCAATCGAACAGCTTGCCATCAGAAGTTGTGGGGGCTCCATCACTGGAGGCTTTCAAGAACAGACTGGATAGTCACTTGTCTGAAATGGAGTAAGGTCTTCTGGTTGGAGAACTGGCAGTTGGACTAGAAGACTTCCAAGGTCCTTTCAAACTCTATTCTCATTGATCCTTCCTTCCCTCCCTCTCTCCCTCCCTCCCCCCTCCCTCCCTTGGAATCCTGTGTCCAGTTTTGGTTACCATAATGTAAAAAAAAATGTTGAGACTCTAGAAAGAGTGCAGAGAAGAGCAACCAAGAAGATTAGGGGACTGGAGACTAAAACATATGAAGGATGGTTGTAGGAACTGGGTATGTCTAGTTTATTAAAAAGAAGGAATAAGGGTGATGCACTGGTCACTCCTCTTAAGAGTGACAAAATTGTCTCGGCAATGATTGCAGATTGGAAAAATGAGTATAGGCCGAAAAGCCAAGGAATAGAAAGGAGCCAAACAGCAACATCATCAGAACTTTGATGCCATCCACAACCAATGCACAACCTTTCTTGTCTTTGACCTCTTCTTGGACACCCCTACCAGCCTGTTATCCACTCTTTCAGGAGACAGTGAGCTCATTGACGTCTGGTTTTCTGGTCAGATCCCAAGAACTAAGATCTCCTGCTGCTTCTGCAGAACTTTGAGGTGCTTCCTTTTGGTTTCTCTTCCTTTCCGAAGAGCGATGATTTCCTCCTTCAGTTGGCTGAAGTGGCTTTTCTATACACGAAGTTCTGCTCCACATCATCCAGACTCAAGAGGGACTTAAAAAAAAAAATTGGAAAAAGTTTTTTTTATTTTAACAACAAAGACAACAAATAAAACCATCTTTCAACTTTACAGTATGTTGGTTGGATACATATATCTTGTGCACATAATGTTGTACATTTCTTGTTATACATTTATAAACTATTCTAATGAGCAAACATATTGTACAAATGTTATTATTGATATTATAATTATCTTTTAATATTTCATGTGATCTTGATTGTATCCCTCTGTTAATGGAGTCTAGAACTGTGTTGGCATTTTTGGCAGTTGCTGCACACGGCTAGCTCCTATTTAAATGGTTGTTTATTTATTTATTTATTTTATTTGTCAATTGCTTACAAGATAATAGGTATAAGTAAAACATAGTTATGAATACATGGATACATATAAAAAAACTAAAATATAAAAGAAACAATAGGACAGGGATGGTAGGCACGTTGGTATGGTTATGCACACCTCCTACAGACCTCTTAGGAAAGGGGTGAGGTCAAGAGTAGACAGTCTAAGGTTAAAGTTTTGGGGGTTTGGGGAAGAAACCACAGAGTCAGGTAGAGTATTCCAGACATTGACCAATCAAGTTTGGTGCGATTAACCTTGAGTTTGTATCTATTGTTTGCTCTTGTGTTGTTATGGTTGAAGCTGAAGTATTCATTGACAGGTAGGAAATTGCAATGTATGATTTTATATATTATACTTAGATCGGACCGAAAGCGGCGTAGTTCTAGGTTTTCTAGGTCTAGAATTTCGAGTCTGGTGGCATAAGGTATTCTGCAACGAGTAGAGGAGTGAAGAACTCTTCTTGTAAAATACTTCTGGACTTTCTCAACTGTGTTAATATCAGATACGTAATGTGGGTTCCAGACTGATGAGCTGTATTCGAGTATTGGTCTAGCAAATGTTTTGCATGCTCTAGTTATTAGTGTAATATTACCAGAGAAAAAGCTACGTAAGATTAGGTTAACAATTCTTAACGCCTTTTGGGCTATGTAGTTACAGTGGGCTCTAGCACTTAGGTCATTTGAGATGAGTACTCCAAGATCCTTTACAGAGTTTGGGTCATCAACAAGGTCTTGACTATTCAGCCTGTATTTTATTTTCTGATTTTTTTTGCCAATATGTAGGACAGAGCATTTATTTGTTGAGATCTGAAGTTGCCATTTGTTTGACCATTCTGACACGTAGTCAAGGTCTTTTTGAAGGGTAGCGGTATTTTCTGTGGTGTTGAATAGCTTTACATCATCAGCGAAGAGAACGCAGTTGTTCTTGATATGATCACAGAGGTCATTTATGTAGAGTATGAAAAGAGTTGGTCCTAGAACACTGCCTTGGGGGACACCACTCTTGACAGGTATAGAAATTGATAGGACTCTCCCAATTTTGACCATTTGTTGTCTGTTTGACAGGAATGCTTCTATCCAGTTATGCAGGTGTCCAGAGATACCATAAGATTTTAGTTTTAGGAGTACTTTGTCATGTACCACTGAATCAAGGGCTTTGCAGAAGTCTATGTAGATTGCGTCCATTGCTTTGCCCTGATCGAGTTGTGTAGTCCATATGTTTTTGCAATGTAAGAGTTGCAGATTACATGATAGTTTTTTCCTAAAACTAAATTGTTTATTAGAGAGTAAGTTGTTTGTTTCTAAGTGGAGGATGATGGATCGGTTAATAACTGATTCCATGACTTTACAGGTGACGCAGCATAAAGAGATTGGTCTATAATTTTCAACTAGGCTGGGGTTTCCCTTTTTGAAAATGGGGATGACTGTGGCTTGTGACCATAGTTTTGGCAAGGAGCTGGTCCTGAAAGATTTTTCAAAGATTATGCTTAGAGGTCCTGCTATGGCAGTGGATAGCTTTTTTAAGAAGTAGGCACATATTCCATCCGGTCCAATAGATAGAGATGGTTTTAGATTGCATAATGCTTTTTCAACATTGTCTTCTGTAAAATTGATATGTATTAGATCATTGTAGTTGTCTGTGGTTCGACTAGGAAATACTGGGCATGATCCATTGCTGTTTACAAATACTGAGCCAAAGAATGTGTTAAAGAGGTTGGCTTTAATAGTGTCGTCACTGCAGTCTTTACCATTAGGTCATTTCAGGGGTGGGATGGACCTTGAGTCTTTTAGTTTCTTGTTTATAAAATTGTAGAAAGCACGGGTGGAATTGGTGTGTAGAAGGTTTTCTTCTTGTTTAATGTGATAATTGGTGCATTCAGTTTTTATCTGGTGGCATAAATTTTTGTATCGGCTTTTGAAGTTGGCAACATGATCAGATTTGTTTTTCCACCAAAGTGATTTCTTTTTGGATTGAAGCTTCCTTATAGTTTTGGGTAATTTGTTTTTTCTGGTTTTGGGAGTTGTTAATGGTATATGTAGTTTGATGACTCTTTTGACTTCAAGTAAAAGTATGTTGTAATGGTCTTCTATAGTATTGCATCCAGAGAATAGAAATTGCCAATCAAGGGAAGAGAGATCATTGTTTATAAGATCACAGTTGCCTTTTTTGAAGTTATAATTGGGGATTCCGTCCCCATTTACTGTGGTGATGATTTTTGTGTGGACGTATGTTGAGACAAAAGTCAATCATGTTGTGGTCACTGTTGGAAAAGGGTTCTTTAATTTGTATTCCATAAATTGAATTCAAACTATTGCAGAAGATGAGATCGAGGCAGTTGTTAAGTCTAGTGTTGTTGGTTACTAGTTGTTCTAGTCCCAGATTTGTTACTTCATTGTAGAAGATTGCATGTGTGGGTTCAGTTGTACATTTGTTAAGGGTCCAGTTAATATGAGGTAGATTGAAGTCACCAAGAAAGATGAAAGCGTGTGGGCAGGATGCTGCCCATATTAGTAGTGTATTTAGCTTGTTTGCATGTTCGATGTCATAATCAGGGGCTCTGTAACATAGTAAGAACCGAAATGTGATATTTAAGGACAGTTCACAGACGATGGTCTCAGGAATAGCAAGCTCCTGGGTAACTTGGATGCTTTTTAGATGTAGGGACTTTTTATAGAAGATAGCAACACCACCTCCTCTACGGATTTCACGACCTGATCGGTAAACATGATAGTCTCTTACTGTGGTAATGGAGTCAGGGAGAGATGCGTTGAGCCATGTTTCACAGACAAATATGATGTCGAATTTATCTGTACTTAGTAAGAGGAGAAATTCAGGTATTTTATTTACAAGGCTTTTTGCATTGAGTAACTTGCATTTAAGACCAGTTGTAGTTGGGATAGAGGTAGTTTTGTCCACTAGGACTCCGAGACTTCCTCTCACAGTTACTACTATTGAGCGAGGTACCACATATACTGTACCTGTGCATTTGATTTTTCTTGCCTAAATGGAGAACCTTACCTTTTTCACCATTGAATTTCATTTTGTTAGATAGCGCCCAATGTTCCAGTCTGTCCAGATCCTTCTGTATCATAAGCCCATCTTCTGGAGTGTTGGCTACTCCTGCCGGCTTGGTATTGTCTGCAAATTTGCCGAGTTCCCCATCTATCCCCTTGTCCAAGTCATTGATGAAGATGTTGAAGATTCCTGGGCCTAAGATAGAGCTGTGGGCTAGTCCACCACATGCTTCCCTCCATGTAGATGCAGTTTCCTTGAGGATTACATGTTGAATGTAGTTGCTCAGCCATTTACAAACCATCTGGTGGTGTTAGAGTTAGAATAACTTTATTGTCACTTTCAATGTACACTAATTGGCATACATTAAAACAAAATTTCATTGCAAACAGCTCTTAAAGGGTCACCATCTCCAATATATTCTATATCAACATGACAAGATAAATAACTAAATACAATATATGTGTGTGTGTGTGTGTGTGTGTGTGTGTGTGTGTGTGTATTTGTTTGTTTTCGTAGACTTTCATGGGTACAGGTATGCAAGTCTTGGCGTGTTCGGGTCTTTTCCCATGTAAGATTGAGACTATCTTGGCGATGTTTCGAGATCCCACTCGCCATCTTCAGGCTGGTGCTTTCGGCTTCGTACTTGTGCAAGCAAAGCATGATCTGAGCTGCCTTCTCTCTATAAATATTGGTGGGGAGGTTGGCTGTGTTGTCATTTCTTGATTGGTTGATGGATTTGATGTTTGCAGATTGGCTGGCTTTTTCATAAGAACATGTGTGGCTGAAGTATTGGCTGTGTGTCTATAAGCCTTTTGTGTTGTAATGACCTGGGTCATGGGCTATGTGATGACCTTCTGAGTTCTATTGTTGTGACATTTATTTATTTATTTATTTATTTATTTATTTATTTATTTATTTATTTATTTAATTTTTATACCGCCCCCTCTCCCAAAAAGGGACTCGGGGCGGTGTACAGCCTACTAAAAATGAACAATATATACAGTTAAAAACAAATTAAACAGAATTAATCTGGCCAAAATCCCATTTAAATACAAAACATTACTAATAAATTTAAAATTTAAGGATTATTAAAATTTAAAACTTTAAAACCTAATTAATTTAAAACCTCCAAAAAACCGTTTACTGGGCCAGGCCGGCCTGTTGGAAGAACAGGGTCTTTACTGCGCGCCGGAAGGTCTGGATGTCGGTAATGGCCCGTATCTCCGGGGGCAAATCATTCCACAGGGAGGGGGCCCCCACAGAAAAGGCCTGCACCCTCGGGGTCGCTAACCGACAACGATCAGGCAGCGGAACCCTGAGGAGGGCAACCCTGTGGGAGCGCACTGGGCGGCGGGAGGCTGTTGATGGCAGCAGGCGGTCCTGTAAGTACCCAGGTCCCAAGCCATGGAGCGCTTTAAAAACAATCAGTACCACCTTGAATCGGATCCGGAAGGCCACAGGAAGCCAATGCAGCCTGAGGAGAAGTGGTGTTACATGGGAGCTCCGAGGAACTCCCAAGATCACCTGCACGGCCACATTCTGGACCAACTGCAGCCTCCGGACACTCTTCAAGGGGAGCCCCATGTAGAGAGCATTGCAATAGTCCAAGTGGGAGATGACGAGGGCGGAGGTGACTGTGCGAAGTGCGTCCAGATCCAGAAAGGGCCGCAACTGGTAAATCAGACGAATCTGACAAAAGGCCCCCCTGACGACGGCCATGATGTGATTTTCTAAAGACAGCCGTACGTCCAGGAGGACACCTAGACATCCTGGGTCTTGTGCTGTAATCTCCTGGGTTGTTGGCTGTGTTGTGGCATCCTGAGGTTTTGTGGTGTAACCTCCTGAGTTCCGTGATGTGATATCCTGAGCGGATGGCTGTGATGCGACATTCCGGGTTTTGGTTTGGCTCCAAGTTTGAGGCCTGGCTATGTGTTCATGGCATGTGTCCATTTGCTTGGTTTGGGGGTCAAGATGTGTGGCAGCTGGTGATGCAGCCGTGGTCTGGTTTCTGGACAATGGTTGCATTACGTCTATGGGGTGGGTTTGGATTTGAGTCTGATGAGGGAGATTGGTGAGTCTGGTGAGGGAGATCATGTGTTGTTTTGGGTCCGGCATTGGTTTTCGTGGCTGGGACTTGTTTGTTGATAAGGGCTAGTTTCCAGATGTTTGGTAGGCAGGAGGTATCATCCCATTTATTCATGTTTCTCTATTTTGATGACTTCCTTGATTATTCTCTTGTTGAAGTGTTCAGTATTAGAGATTAATTTGGTTCCCTCAAAATTAATTTCATGTCCTGTGGCTTTAAGGTGCTGGAAAAGGGAGGAAGAATTTTCTATTTTTCTGACTGCATTCTTGTGGCCATTTTTGACCACCACTGCAACTTGTCTTCAGAGGGGGTTTATCCTGTCAGGGAGGGGAGATGCAGCTCCTATCAATCCTCCAAGCAATTTCCCCTTTCTTCACCACCCCTCCAGAGTGGTTCCGGTCCCAATTGGGACCCTCCAACAAGTGAGCTCGGAGGGAAACCATGCATGATCACGGATTCTGCTCCGACCACGATGGAAGACCAACTGGAAGTCTACACATTTTTCTGTCTTATCAAGTAGTAGGTTGTGGTCTATTTTATCAAATGCCTTACTGAAATCCAAGTAAATTATATCCACAGTCATTCTCTGGTCCAGAAGACATTGTACCCAAAGCAACACATGGAGCAAATTTTGTAGAGTCACTAACCAAGTATCCTATAGGTTATCCTTGACTTACAACCATTCATTTAGTGAAAGTTCCAAGTTCTAATGCCAATGAAAAAAGGGATTTATTTATTTTATTATTTATTTATTTCATAATTTTATATACTGCCCTTCTCCCGAAGGACTCAGGGCGGTGAACAGCCAACTAAAATACATACAAACACAGATATAAATACGATTAAAAAAGAATTAAATTATAGGCTGCCCAAATAAAAATCTAAACCCCCCGATTAAAATAAATTAAAACTTTCGTACCCCAACCAACTAATCTAAAACCCCTTATTTAAAATCCCATTTGAGTCAGCTCAGGCCGGTCTGCTCGATTTATGATGAGTCCTCACATTTATGACTATTGCAGCATCTCCATAGTCACATTCTGGTGGCATGGCAATCAACATGTATTTAGGACAAGTAAAATCGATGGATGAAACTACATTTGCTTAATCACTTCACAATTCACTAAACAACAGCAGTGATTCGCTTAAGAACAGACAAAAAACATTGTGAAATTGAGAACAATGCACTAATGGCTGTGCTATTTCAAGAGAAGAAAGATGGAGGCCTGAGGGTGTGTGTTGATTTCCATGGAATCAATGCTGTGTGTGTGGAACATATGTACCCCCTTCCTTTAATGAAGATCATGTTAGCCTGGTTGATGGAAGGTCGAATTTTCACAAAACTAGACTTACAAGAAGCTTATTATCAGGTGCAGGTGCAAGAAGGTGATGAGTGGAAGATGGCATTCAATTGTCCTTTGAGGAGCTATCAATTTAGGGTCATGCCATTTGGCCTGCAAGGGGCTCCAGCTGTTTTTATGCAGTTTATTAATGAGGTTCTGAGAGACCACTTATATAAAGGTATTTTAGTGTATTTGGGTGACATATTGGTGTATACAAAAACCTGAGAAGAACATACCAAGCTGATGAGGGACATGTGCAGTAAATTGCTGGCAGTGAAACTGTATGTGAAATTATCAAAATGTGAATTTCACAAAACACAATTGGATTATCTCGAGTTCCACATATCCACAAAAGGCGTTGAGATGGACCCTGCAAAAGTTCAGGCAGTTGTAGATTGGCAGACTCCACGTACAAGAAAACAATTGCAAAGTTTTCTAGGGTTTGCCAATTTTTACCGACAATTCATCCCCTCATTCACCAAAGTCACTTTGCCATTTACTAACCTACTGCATACCAAACATTTATCGAGAAAACCACGGCTGAGTCAGCCAATACAGTGGACTTTACAATGTCAACAAGTGTTCGAACATCTGAAAGCATTATTTGCTAGGGAGCCAATACTAAAGCACCCCGATCCCATGCCCTTTTTTGTAGTACAGGCAAGCGCTACTGATGTGCTGGTTGGAGCTGTGCTTTTGCAAGCCAATAGCGATGGGATTTTGCTACCATATGCATATACAATCAGGAAACTGACAAATACCAAGCAGCAATGGGCCATATGGGAGAAGAAAGCTTTTCAGTTAAGTGGGCTCTGATGACATAGCAGCATTTATTAGAAGGCAGTATGTGGCAATTTGAAGTGTGGATAGACCACAAAAACCTAGAAGCTTTGCAAACCCCTTGCAAGCTGTCACCAAAACAGGTCAGATGGGCTTTGTATTTTTGTAGGTTTAATTCTGTGCTATGCTATGTTCCTGGGGGAAAGAATTTCTTAGCGGATGCTTTGTCTCGCAAACCCCGGTATGCAGGGACATGGGAAAATCTTTTCCAAGCCATCCTCCTAATTGGCAATGAGTGGCAAAATACATCATTAGACATGTCTGATGAAAGAGCTCACCTAGTTGCCTTACCATGGGTCATTGAAAAAGCGTTAAAAAACAATACATGGTTTTCGAATAATCAACAAATCCTTACATTACGAAATGGACTGGCATGGAAGGGTTCTAAAATATATGTCCCTGAGGAGCTCCATCTAGAAGTGTTGCAGAGATGTCACAATGCTTGCTCGGGTGGCCATTTCAGGTTTATGAAGACTTTACATCTAACTAATCGCCAATTTTGGTGGCCACATATGAAACAGGACTTGAAGCAGTATGTGCGTAGTTATGTAGTATGCATGACCATGAAGAGGAGGCCAGGAAATCCACCTGGTTTATTGCAAGAGGTTGCCTGCCCGACTAGACCATGGGAAGAGATAGCAATGGTTTCTGTGGTGGATTTACCTGATAGTCAAGGAAATAGAGTGATATGGACTGTGGTGGACTTATTTTCCAAACAAGCCCATTTTGTGGCTTGCCCCCCCACCTTCCTTCTGCCAGAACCCTTGCCATCTTATTCATTACCCACATATACCGGCTACATGGGGTTCCCCATAGAATTATATTGGATAGGGGGGTTCAATTTACAGCCATATTTTGGCGTAGGTTCCTGAAACTGATAGAATCATCCCAAGGGTTTAGTTCTGGATATCACCCTGCTACTAATGGTGCTGCGGAGAGAATGAATGCTATGGTGGAACAGTATTTGCGTTGCTATGTTAGACACCAACAGGACAAATGGGCGGACCTGTTACCGCATGCCGAGGTTGCATACAATAATGCATCCATAGTAATACCAGGTTCACTCCATTTCATGTCATTTATGGGGTGGAGTTCGTCCCAGTTCCAGAGTGTCCCACAGACATTCCAGAGGAGGGGGGAGTTTAAAGGAGTGGATTGCTAAGTTACAATGATTGTGGGGGCCGATAAAAGAAGCATTGCATAAATCTTCAGATAACTATAAGGGTTGGGCAGATAAAAAGAGATGCCTACAAACCCACTTTTCAGTTGGCCAATCTGTGTATTTATCCACTAAATACTTACACCTTAGAATACCCAATAGAAAATTAGGACCAAAGTTCATAGGGCAATTCATCATCAAACAGGTCATCAATCCAGTGACAGTACGGTTAAAGTTATCACGTTTATTAGGAAGGTTCATCCAGTTTTTCGTTTGTTACGACCTGTGCAGACAGCACCTATTAGGGGTCCCCCTCCTCCTAAGCTTCCTCCAATTATCATTGGTGGAAAGGAACGTTTTGAAGTACAAAGGATCCTAGACTCGAGAATACATAGAAATAGGTTACAATATTTAGTATTATGAAAAGAGTATCTATTGGCAGGGGCATGAAGGGAATATGAATGCACCCTGCCTGGTAGCTAAGTTCCACTGGTTAAATCCTACCAAACCAGGTACGATCCTTGTGCCTTGACATGTTTTGACTGTGTCTTTTGTCTTCCAGCAGCCCTCCCTGTGGTAGAGAGGCCACATGTCAATCCTGTTTGCTTTTCTGGCACAGAGCTGCCATTCTGGGAGGGTTGTGTATGGTTACAATTTATCTTATGGGAAACCATGGCATTGGAAGAGTGCCTAACAGCTGATCAGCGCTGACGAGCAGAAGAATGAAGAAAGCACATGCAACACTCAAGCCTTGGTTACACAATAGCCAGCGTCTCCCTCCTTTGGAATTCTAATCACCAGGTGTGACGGAGGTTTTGTTTAACGAGGCTGCGATAGGCCGGGGAGAGAGCGGCACTTGCCTGAGGATTTGATTGTTGGGTGTGGGGGAGGTGGAGCGGTAGGCAGCCTTTATTAGTCACAGGCAAAGTTCAGCGAACAGAGCTGACTGTACTCGCATTTTTTGTTTGTGCTGGTCAGTTCGTGCCATTCCTCAGAGAAGATAAAAGCATCGTGGGGGGAACCCTCGAAGTGTGCTGGTCTTTATTTGTGGCAAAGTGGAACCAGACAGCCACATCCCACGGTTGTGTGTCTGATGTAATTTGTCTTCTCAAGTCTGAGGACTCTGACCACTTCGTCCTTTTCAGAGTTATAATAGGAACAACATCCTAGCTGACAGAGATACTTGAGGCTTCTCTACTCCGGGTGGAACCTCTGCTCTTCCTACGTGCCGCAGAGAAGTTGTGTTGGGGTTGCACGGACTGAAGAACATTGCTGAAGATCCCTGCAAAGGATTCTAGAAATTTGGGATGAATAAGCAGTGAGTATCTCCTTCCCATCCTAAAATAAAATAATTGGGCTCATGAATGAGATGAGTTTAGAGTATGTGGAGGAGGCCATAACGGACTTGCAGTTTGGTTTTAGATCAGAGGCAGTAAATGCTTATTCTTACTTTGCTACAAATGGGATGCATTTCATTTAACAGATTTAACAGATTGTTAGAAGGGACCTTGTAGGTCATCCAATCCAACCCCTCGTCCAAGCAGGAGACTTAACCTGAAAATAAGGAGAAACTTTCTGACAATGAGAACAATCAACCAATAGGACAGAAGTTGCCCTCAGAAGTTGTGGGAGCTGCATCACTTGAGACTTTCAAGAAGAGACTGGACTGCCATTTGTCAGAAATAGGGTAGGGTCTCGTGGCTGGGCGCAGAGTTGGACTAGATGACCTACAAGGTCCCTTCCAACTCTTGATATCTGTTATCTGTTTGAATGGAGCTAAAATAGATACATGCAAATCAGGAAGACCCCATACCATTTCAGATTAACAAACAAGATTAACAGAGTTCGAAGGGACCTTGTGGATCATCCAGCCCACCCACCTCACCCAAGTAGAGGACCCTACCTATTTCTGACAGATGGCAGTCCAGTCTTTTCTTGAAAGCTTCCAGTGATGAAGCTATCACAATTTCTGAAGACAACTTCTGTTCCATTGGCTGATTGCTTTCACTGTCAGGAAATTCCTCCTTATTTCTAGGTTGAATCTTTCCTTGTTCAGTTTCTACCCATTGTTCCTTGTCTGACCTACAAATGCTTTAGAAAATAGCTTGATCGCTTCCTCTCTGTGGTAGCCCCTCAAATATTGGAAAATGCTCTCCTGTCTCCCCTGGTCTTTCTCTTCCCTAGACTAGCCAGGCCAAGTTCCTGCAACCCTTCATCGTATGTTTTATCCTATTCATCTTGGTTGCTCTTCTCTGCACTCTTTCCAGAGCCTCAAAATTTTTTTTATAGTGTGATGACCAGTGGCCTTACTAAGGCTTTATAGAATGGTATTAGTATCTTCCTTGATCTTGATTGAATCCCTCTCTTAATGCAACTAAGGATTGCATTGGCTTTTTTGGCTGCCGCTGCACACCGTTGGCTCATATTTAATTGATTGTCCACTAAAACTCCAAGATCCTTGTAGGCCAATCTCTTCCCCACAACCCTTCCTTGTCCAGTTCTTCCAGCCCTTTGGGGTCAGTCCTTGGCCCACCTACCATTCCACTGTCACCCTTCTAGGATGATGAAGGCGAGTGATGGTCATGGAAAGGGGGCAGTTGGGAAGAAAGATGGACCGCCAGTCTTTGATAGACCTAACGAGGAAGACCTTCCCCAGATGAATCCGAAAGATGAGGCAAGAGCTGACAGGTAAGTCATTATCACTGATACCGCTGAGAATTATTTTGCAGAATTTTCCCACCAGAAAGAATTTTGCATGGATTTTTGTCAACGGTTTATGGGTTGATTTGTGGTCCTGTTCAGGAGTCTTAAAACAATGCACAAGCACCTTCCCCCTTCTATTTTCCGCACAACCCCCCCCTCCCCACATGAGAGAGGGCTGAGAGAGAGAGGGACTGGCCCAAAGTCACCCAATCAGCTTTCGTGCCTAAGACGGGACTAGAACTCACCATTGCGTAGCAATTGACTCCCTCATTTTTGTAGGAGTCTCCCCAATTTCCTGACATAACAATTAATCAGTGGAACAATTTGCCTCCAGAAGTTGTGAATGCTCCAACACTGGAAGTTTTAAAGAAGAGATTGGATAACCATTTGACTGAAGTAGTGCAGGATTTCCTGCCTAAGCAGGGGGTTGGACTAGAACAGGGGTAACCAACCTTTTGGGCCTCAGGGACCACCAAACTCATAATTTTAAATCCCGTGGAACACTAATGTGAATTTTGATTGAAGGTGGCTTGCTGACGTTTTCCCAGGGTCTCTGCAGAAAGCAGCAGAGACCCTGGAAAAATCCCCAAAAAAGTCTGCAGGAAAATTCCCCACCCCGTTTTCCTACGGATTGATCGTTCTTTATTTGAGATTGCAGGATACTGTCTCCAGCTCCATTCTCAGGGGGGAAAAGAGAGAGAGAGAAAGAGAGGGAGGGAGGGAGAGAGAGAGAGAGACTTTTCACTTCATGCAAGGAAAGCAGCAGAAGCAACAGAAGTTTTTCTTTCTCTCCCCCAAACTCCGCCAGAAATGAGTTTTTGTGAGACTTGTCGTGCCAGCACAGCCTCTTAGAGCAGGATGCCTTGGAAAGTCATTTCTGGTGGAGTTTGGGGAAGAGAAAGAAAGACTTTTGCTGCTTTCCTTTCGTGCAGCCACAAGCAGAAGAAGAAAGAAAGAAATGGAAAGGAGGTGGCCAGGTGAGGGGCGTGAGGCGAGTGGGGCAAGTTCCCCCCTCCACCCTTCCCCCCTTCCCCTCACTACCTTGTGTTGTTCAGATTGCAAGCGATGCAAGCCTTGTGTTCCCACAGGCCATGTGGGCGGCACAGCCTTGTGTTCCATGCAGCCTGGATTAATTGCTTTGAAGGGGACATTTCTCTGCAGACCATCAAAATTTTCTCATGGACCAACAGTGGTCCCCGGCCCACTGGTTGGTGACCACTGGATTAGAAGACCTCCCAGGTCCTTTCCAACTCTGTTATTCTATTCTATTCTAAATATTGGAACAGTGCTACTTTATTGTGCTATTTTATTGTGAGTTGGACTAAGGAAAAATTTCCTACAGGTGAGACCAATCAAGTTGGCCATGCCCACCCAGTCACACCCACTCAGTCATTAGGACAGAGAACCGGTTCTTAAATTATTTGAATCCCACCACTGGAAGGGATTTGATTTGGATGAGGGGATAGATTGGAAACTCAAATTTACAGATGACACCAAGCTGGCAGGAATAGCCAACACTCCAGAAGATGGGTTTAGGATACAGAAGGATCTTTTTTTAAAAAAATAACCTTTATTGAAAATTTAAAACATAAAAATACAAAATACAATACAGATATTTAAAATGAAAATGCTGTGTATATTACATTCCTTTTTGATGATATTTACATTTCAATTGTTATTCCAGTGCATATTTTATACTCCTAATTGTTCTTTTATATATACCTCTATCTTTCTAAACTATACATTCCTATTTATTTGATTGCTGGTTTCTATTATTTATTCATTGATACCAATTTTCCCAAACTGTATAATAATCTCTTTTAATTCCTTCTTTTTTAATTTTAATGAGCGTTTATCCATTTCTGCGCAATCGAAAATCTTTTGGATTATTAAGCCATCTGTCGGAGTAGAATCTCCTTTCTAACATTGTGCGAGTGCTATTCTCGCTGCTGTAATTATATGCAGGATTAGATATTTTATCTCTTTGGTGTAATTTCCTTTGATAATTCCCAGGGGAAATATTTCTGCTTTAAATTCTATTTGAACTTTCATAATTTCCTTTAATAATTTTCATATTTTGGTCCAATATTTCTTAATTTTCAGACATAGCCACCATACATGAAAGAAGGTACCATTTATTTATTTATTTATTTATTTATTTATTTATTTATTTATTTATTTGTCAATTGCTTACAAGATAATAGGTATAAGTAAAACATAGTTATGCATACATGGATACATTAAGAAAAATAAAATATAAAAGAAACAATAAGACAGGGACCATAGGCACGATTGGTGCGCTTATGCACACCCACTACAGGCCTCAATAGTAGACAGTCTAAGGTTAAAGTTTTTGGGTCAATAGTAGACAGTCTAAGGTTAAAGTTTTTGGGGTTTGGGGAAGTATTCCAGACATTGACTACTCTGTTACTGAAGTCGTATTTCCTGCAATCAAGTTTGGTGCAGTTAACCTTAAGTTTGTATCTATTGTTTGCTCTTGTGTTGTTATGGTTGAAGCTGAAGTATTCATTGATAGGTAGGACATTGCAATGTATGATTTTATATACTATACTTAGATCGGACCGAAGGCAGTGTAGTTCTAGGTTTTCTAGGTCTAGAATTTCGAGTCTGATGGCATAAGGTATTCTGCAACGAGTAGAGGAGTGGAGAACTCTCCTTGTGAAATATTTCTGGACTTTCTCAACTGTGTTAATATCAGACACATAATGTGGGTTCCAGACTGATGAGCTGTATTTGAGTATTGGTCCAGCAAATGTAATATTATTAGTGTAATATTACCAGAGAAAACTCTACGTAAGATTAGGTTAACAACGCCTTTTTGGCTATGTAGTTACAGTGGGCTCTAGCACTTAGGTCATTTGAGATGAGTACTCCAAGATCTTTGACAGAGTTTGGATCATTCTGTGATTGCTTACATTTCCAACAATTTGGACTTAAATTAGGATACATTTTAGCCAATCTCAAGGGTAGCACATTTTATATTGATTTTCTTTATATGCCGCTGATTTTGCTATTGCACAGTGTTTTTTCCAGATCTTTTCCCAGTCCTCCAGCTCTATATTATGTCCCAAATTCCTGGCCCATGCTAGTCCCTTCACTATTTCTTCTGCTAAGTCATATTCTAACAAATAGTTATATATCCTTGATACCAATTTTTCCTCTGTACCTACCATCAATTTATCTAGTTGGTTTGGTTCTACCTCAATTCCGAATTCCTCTTGGTCATTTTTTTATCTTGATTTTAATTGGAGGTACAGCCACCAGTCTATATTTAGTCCCAGATCTCTTAACAGCCGTGTTACTAACTTAAACAATTGAGGTGATTCACTGAACAACTGTGTCAAGAAAGATTGTCATACATCAACCGTCATAAATATTAGTCAGTTGCCAAGCCTCTAAATTTTGATCACATGACCATGGGGATGCAATGGCCATAAGTATGAAAAACAGTCGTCACTTTTTTCAGTGCCATTGTAACTTTGAGCAGTCACTAAATGAACTGTTGTAAGTTGAGGACTACCTATATTTACTATATACTATAGCAGTATCTTTAGTGGTTATAATACTATAACCCCCTAATACTGTAGTAGTATTCCAGTATTTGAGGGCAGCCCCAAAGAAGAGGGTGTCAATCTATTCTCCAAAGCACCTCAAGGCCGGACAGGAAGCAATGGATGGAAACTAACCAAGGAGAGAAACAACCTGGAATTGAGGAGATGCTTCCTAACAAGTGAGAACAATTAATCAGTGGAATGACTTACCACCAGAAATTGTGGGTGCTCCAACACAGGAAATTTTTTTAAAAAAAGACTGGACAACCATTTGTCCAAAATGGTATAGGGTTTCCTGCTTGAGTAGGGGGCTGGACTAGCGGACCTCCAAAGTCTCTTTCAATCCTGTTATTCTGTTGTTGTTATTTCGCCTTGGTAAACATTGCTTTCTATCCCTCAGCAGATGACAGTATAGCTTCATCAAACTCAAAACAGTTTGGCAGAATTCCAGGTTAACTTAGCAGCTCCTTTTCCAACCAGATAGTCCTTGATTTATGACCAAACACTTAGTGACCAAAATTACAACAGACCAACTTTGGGGCTAATTACAAGCCAGCTCCGAAGTCCTGACAGTCGATCCCCTCTAAGTTTGGATGCACAACCATTTGCAGGTTCCAGCACACGTGGCCGTGATTTACAAAGTTCTTGCCCAAATCTGATACCCCCTGGTTTGCTTAATGACCATGGTGTTCTCTTAACAACAGCCATAGAAATGGTCCTAAAATCAACGGGTCCATTTTACAACCGTCATGGAGAGTTTCCATCATGGTCAGAAGGCGAGGATTACCTGCAGCCGTTTTGGAGAGTTCCGGATTGGGACTTCCGATGCTGCAGTTCCCGAAAACTCTGTACTGGTAATCCTCAACTTACAACAGCAATGGAGCCCCAAATTTCTGTTGCTAAATGAGACAGTCATAGAGTGAATTTTGCCCCATTTTCCAACCTTCCTTCTCACAGTTCTTAAGTGAATCACTGCAGTTGCTAAGTTGGTCACACAGTTGTTGAGTGGGTCTGGCTTTCCTGTTGACTTTGTGTCAAGTCATAAAACATTCCTAGGCCTGTTTTAGTAGTTGCCATAAAAGGGGGGGGGGGGAGGAAGGAAATCTGGAAAAGCAGTGCAGTAGTTTGAAAGTGAAAGTACATTCCAACTCTTTATCTTTAAAAGATTGTAACTAGTATTAGTATTTTTTTTTAGTATTTATTTGATTTGTCAATCGCTTACAAGATACAGGTACAAGAATAAATATAGTTTTGAATACATGAGATAGATACTTAACAAGAAAAATAAAAGAAACAATAGGACAGGGATGGTAGGCACGATTGGTGCAATTATGTACACCCACTACAGGCCTCTTAGGAAGGGGGTGAGGTCAATAGTAGACAGTCTAAGGTTAAAGTTTTTGGGGTTTGGGGAAGTATTCCAGACATTGACCACTCTGTTGCTGAAGTCGTATTTCCTGCAATCAAGTTTGGTGCAGTTAACCTTAATTTTGTATCTATTATTTGCTCTTGTGTTGTTATGGTTGAAGCTGAAGTATTCATTGACAGGTAGGACATTGCAACGTATGATTTTATATACTATACTTAGATCAGACCAAAGGCGGCGTAGTTCTAGGTTTTCTAGGTCTAGAATTTCAAGTCTGGTGGCATAAGGTATTCTGCAATGAGTAGAGGAGTGAAGAACTCTTCTTCTGAAATATTTCTGGACTTTCTCAACTGTGTTAATATCAGATACGTAATGTGGGTTCCAGACTGATGAGCTGTATTCGAGTATTCGTCTAGCAAATGTTTTGTATGCTCTAGTTATTAGTGTAATATTACCAGAGAAGAAGCTACGTAGGATTAGATTAACAACTCTTAATGCCTTTTTAGCTATGTAGTTACAGTGGATTCTAGCACTTAAATCACTAGAGATGAGTACTCCAAGGTCCTCGAGAAAGTTTGGATCCTCAACAAGGTCTTGACTATTTAGCTTGTATTTTATTTTCTGATTTTTTCTGCCAATATGTAAGACAGAGCATTTATTTGTTGAGATTTGAAGTTGCCATTTGATTGATCATTCTGATAAATAGTCAAGGTCTTTTTGGAGGGTAGTAGTATTGTCTGTGGTGTTGAATAGCTTTACATCGTCAGCGAAGAGAATGCAGTTGCTCTTGATATGATCACAGAGGTCATTTATGTAGAGTATGAAGAGGGTTGGTCCTAGAACACTGCCTTGGGGGACACCACTGTTGACAGGTACAGAATTTGATAGGACGCTCCCTATTCTGACCATTTGTTGTCTGTTTGACAGGAATGCTTCTATCCAGTTATGCAGGTGTCCAGAGATACCATAAGATTTTAGTTTTAGGAGTAGTTTGTCGTTTAACACTGAATCAAAGACTTTACAGAAATCTATGTAGATTGCATCTATTGCTTTGCGCTGATTGAGTTGTGTAGTCCATAAAGTAAAGTAAAGTAAAGTAAAGTAAAGTAAAGTAAAGTAAAGTAAAGTAAAGTAAAGTAAAGTAAAGTATAGTAAAGTAAAGTAAAGTAAAGTAAAATAAATAATAAATAATAAAATAAAATAATAAAATAAAATAAAATACCAGAGCTTTTGCCCGTGAATATATTTAATTGGAGAATGTGATTGATGACACCCAGTCTGTGAAAGGGCTCAATTGGAGAACCTGGTTTATGAGACACCAGGGAGGAGTGGGGAAACAGGGTCACAGGGGACTGAAAATTACGTATGCCAGAGTTGGCTTCATACAGGGCAGTGCCAGTATGTCGCCTCTAATAAATCCTTGGAAGTGTTTTTGAAGTTTGGCTCGAGAATCATGATTTAATTAGGGCAATTTCTGGAATCCTGACACTTTGCTTGTCAAAAGGTCACAAAATGGGGATCAGGTGATCCCTCCCCCGGGGACACTGTGACCATCATAAATGGGAGTCAGTTGCGAAGGGTCCAAATTTTGATCACTTGACCATGGGAATGCTGCAATGGTTGGAATTCTGAAAAACGATGATAAGTTGGTTTTTTCAGTAATGTCAAACAGTCCCTAAATGAATGGTTGTAAGTCGAGGACTATTTGCAAAGCACTGCTTAGTGTGGTAATTTGAACTAATCGCTCGTTTCTTGACTTCCCCTGTTATTCCAGTGACAAAAATACGAAGCAGGGTGTCCCAAGCCAACAGGAGTCACCAGGCCAGAAGGACAAGTGAACAGACTTGCTTCATGGAGGAAGAATTTTCCGTGCATCTCAGTTAATGCAGCAGAGACATTCTCTGGGATTGCTATTCTATTCTATTCTGAATCATATCCTATTCTATCCTATTCTATATTAGATTTGTAATAAATTCTATATTAGATTTGTAACGAATTTATTTGCTGCTCTGGGCAGTTGATTGTACAGCCGCTGGACACTTCAATGTACAGCAAATCATCATTTCTCAAGATTGTGGTCAGCTGCCATCTTGTGCTTCGCTACCTTGTGGTGATAGACTGTGGGAAGGGGGAATGACATGGGGAATGCTTGGGGAAACGAAAGTAAGTGTTGTACCTTCTCCAGGCTCTGCCTCAAGATCACCTAGCTGGGAGAAGAAGGGGGCCACATACCAAACCGGGCTTGGATTGACAACATCTTGCCTGATCCTGATTGGCTACAATGGGGTGGACAATGAAGGACAGCTAAGAGAGGGAAAAGTAGAACTTAAGAGATTTTGGTGTGTGATTCTCAGTTCCGGCTTTGCAATACTGCAATACACTTCACTCTAATAAAATTATACCTTTCTCAACAAATGGAGCCAAGGATCATTTTTATTTAGAGGTTTAAGCGGTAGCAGGTCCAACAGTTGTTGATTTGATTCTCCAACTCTAAGGATTATTTTTCCATTCTTCTTCGAGAATGTCCCTTCCATTATTTTGTCTTCTGCAGCATTATAATAATTTAAAAAAAAAAAACAAATCTTGGCTGACCAATCTTTTTGAATTGGCCATATGAATCTGGAGTTTCTCCACCTTGGCAGTTTTAAGGTCCATGACTTCAACCTCCAGAATTCCCCAGCCAGCAAGACTGACTGAGGAAATCTGGGACTGAAGTCCATATGTCTTAAAGCATGCTGGGTGGAGAATTCTGGGAGTGGAAGTTCACCTGCCTTAAAGTATGCTGGGCAGGGAAATCTGGGAATTTAAGGTGCACATAGCCTAAAGCACTCTGGCTGGAGAATTCTGGGAGTTGAAGTCCATGCACCTTAAAGCATGCTGGCTGGGGAGTTCTGGGAGTTGATGTCCACCAATCTTAAAGCTGCCAAGGTTGAAAAACACTGTTTTGGCAAAACATGAAGAGCAAAGCATCAAAAAGGCTGAACCCTTCAAAATGAGTTTAGCTTTGTTCCTCCTTTACAACACATCATTGAAGAAACCCCAAACAAAGACATATCAAAATATTATCAGTAAAAAGAAGAAACGAAATCAGCATTGTAAGGTTCGGCGATGCGCTTAAGTCAATAATGATCCAAAAGAAGAACTTAAGCAGAGGCCTGAGAAAGAATTGGCATTTAATTTGATCAAAGCAAAGAGCTGGGTAAACCATTCCAAATATACAAAAGAGACATTTAAGGAAGGCCACACCTTGCAGAAGGTATGGCATCCTTTTATATCTTTAGAAACATCAGCTTGGTCCCCAATACCAGCCTTCTGATTTAGGTTTCCACATTTCTCATAGTCCTGCAAAAGATAGATGCCTCCCCATCAATGTTATCTCATCCTTCGGTATCCCTTTGTTCTCTTCTCCCATTTGCTACTAGGCCCCCCGGTGCTACAGGGAATGGAACTGGGTGCCTAACAACACAGATCTGTACACTGCATGAAGGAGAGAGGGGAAGAGGAGAGGATCCATGGGCCCAGCCTGAGGGAGAGAGGGGGATGAGATAGAAGAGGCCTCTGTGGGGCCACCTGAAGGAGAGAAGGGAAGATCAATGGGGTCAGCCTGAGGGAGAGAAGGGGATAAGATAGGAGAGGCCTCTGTGGGGAAAGCCTGAGGGGAGAAAAGGGGAGAGGAGAAGATCAATGGGGCCAGTCTGAAGGAGAGAAACGGATAAGATAGGTGAGGCCTCTGTGGTGCCAGCCTGAGGGAGAGAAGAGGAGAGGATCAATGGGTCAGAGAGGGATAAGATAGGAGAGCAGGGGTGGGATTCCACCGGTTCGCACTGGTTTGGTAGAACTAGTAGCCAGTTCCCAGTAGTTCGGAGAACCGGTAAAACAGACCCCTGGCTGGCTCTGCCCCTCTCCACCTGCTCCTCCGTTCCCAGACCAGTTTTTCATTATTGCACATGCGTGACATTGCACACATGTGTGACAATCGGGGACATATTTTCCTTCGCCCACCCCTCAGTTCCCAGCCCAGTCATTCATTATTGCGCATGCATGATATTGCGCAAATGCGTGACAATCTAGGGCGGCATTAATCCCTGCTGTCAGCCCTGCTCCGCCCACTCCTCAGTTCCCGGCCCAGTCAACCATTATTGCGCATGTGCGACATTGTGCCCCAGTTGCCATCACTGCTAGCTGCCCTCGCCCACCTGGCCTGCCTTGCCCAGCCTGCCTCCCCAGGCCTGCCTTGCCTGGCCTGCCTCCCAGGCCTGCCTTGCCCGGCCTGCCTCCCAGGCATGCTATCTGCCTTGTCCAGACTGCCTCCTATGCCCAGATTTTCCCCCGGTTGGCTGCCATTACCGAACATGCGGATCAGTGAGTGAGATCTCCAAGCAAAACCCAGTCGCCTACCTGCTGCCACCACCAGCCCCGGTTGAGTCCCAACGACTCCTGGACTGCAGCTGCCTTCACCCACGCTGCCTGCCTTGCCTGCCGCCATGTTCTCTTGCCTGCGGCCCTACATTGTTGCTGCCTTGCCTTCCACCACCGATTGGTGAGTGAGGAGGCAAAGGCAGCAAGACCCGCTGGTCACCTACCTCCTCCTGCCACCGCCGCCACTCGCCCTGGTTTAGTGCCAACTCCTGGGCCAGCCATCCAGCCGTCCTCGCCACAACAAGCTTCAAGAAGACTGAGGATGACCCCGGCGTAGCTGGCTAGCCAAATTGCCTGTCTAATTTTTGGTAAGTTCCTTTTTAAACTTCTTTATGTATTTATTTTTTTAGTATCTGTTTTGGTTTTTATTAATCATAAAAACAAAACAGATACTAAAAAAATAAATAAATACATAAATAAATAAAAATTATTTTACTATTTTTGTTTGATGTTGATACTTCTGTTTGTTTCTCCTTTGTTTTTCACTATTAGGAAAAAGCAAAGGAGAAACATAAATATCAATATGTAACAATAACAGTAGTGTAACAAAAAAAAATCATTTATGTATGTGTTGTGGAGCGGCGGAATCACTGAGGCAGACAACCAGAGAAACTTCAGCTTTTAACTTTATTTACAGAATAAAGGGTTGCCACGACTGCCACGCTAACTCGGCAGCCAGCTGGAGTGGCAACAGCTGATGCTGTTTGACAGTTCCTTTTATAGCCGGCTGTCAAACAGCATCAGCCAATGGCAGTGGTCCGTGTCTCCTGCCTCCTCTAGTCAATATACAACAGTATGTATTCAGGTTTTCAGTATCTCCACTGTTTGTATGATTAATAAAAACATAAGCTATGCTAAAATATTATTAAAATAACAGTTTAGCAAAGGACTGGACAGGATGACTAAGAAATATTTCAGTAGTACATGTAGAATGTTTACTGAAGTCTATAGTCTGGCACAAACATGCAGACCATTTTCATATATAGAAGATTTGATTGAATTGCAAATAAAAAATAGTTTAGATTTGGGAACAGGGTTGCATTCACATAAAACTGCAGTTGCAATAGTAGATTTCATTGCAAAAGACATTAAGAAACATTTATTTAGCAAAATTATTGAAAAAACTCGCAAAATCTGTTTGATAATTGATGAGGCCTCAACAATATCTTCCAAGCCAGTTTTTTTGCTGTACTTAAAAGTTGAGGATCCAGATTTCTCACCAACAATTTTCCTTGAACTAGTAGAGTTGGATAAACAAGATGCAGAGACAATATGTTATTCAGTTATGGAAAGTTTGAATAAAGTTGGGTTTAATAAGTACTATCTGGAGAAACATTTAATTGGATTTTGCTCTGATGGTGCAGTGTTATGCTTGGGAGAAAATCTGGGGTAAGCACTAGGATAGCCAAAGACTTTCCAAACATTATAATATGGCATTGCTTAAACCATCATCTGCAACTTGTTTTAGATGATTCTATTAGGGAAATAAAGCAAATAAATAATTTTCAAATTTTTATTGATAAAATATATTCTATCTTCCAACAATCGAATAAGAACCTAATTGAACTTAACAAAATTTCCAAACAACTTGAGATTGAAATTATAAAAATCGGTAGAGTTTCTGGACCAAGATGGGCTGCCTGTAGTTTAAGATCAACCCTAGTTGTGTGGCGTGCTTATCCAGAGCTACATCAGTTTTTCTGTTCAAATAAAAAATACTCCAGTATGGCTGCCCATCTTGAAAACACGTATTTTCTCACTGATTTGGCGTTGATGATTGATATCCTAACTGAAATATCTCTTCTTTCTCATGCATTGCAAGTGAGAAACATAGGCATTATAAAGGCTGAAAAACTTGTGGTAAGATCAATTAAATCATTTGAAATGCTTATAAAGGAAAAGGGTGCATATAAAAAAAATTATCGATTAATTACTTCAGAAATCTTTAAAAATATAAATTTTATACAAAATCATGGATTTGTGGGACTTCCTCATGAAAGACTTATACAAAGCATTGTATCTAATTTGAAGAAAAGATTGATGGATTGCAAACATTTAAAAACAGGCTGCCAATTTAAAGATACTGATCAAATAAAATTTCTAAATTGCATTTGGTGAAATTTTCAATCATGAAATCAATATTAATGATTATTGTGATTTCATAGAAAATGTATTAAAAAGATCCGGAAAAATATACAATTCCTTGCAGCATTAAAAAAGTTAGAGATATTATTAGAACTATTGCAGTCAGTTCAGCAGAGGCGGAAAGGGGCTTCTTGCAGATGAACATAATATGTTCAGAGGGCAGAAGTCGCCCTACAGTTTCCAATGTAACAAACCTCCTGACCATCAGTCTAACTGGCTTACCTCTGCAAGAATGGGACCCTGTTCCTATAGTAAAGAAGTGGTTATGGGCACATCATCACACAGCTGATGATGCTCATGTTAAACCCAAGAAAACTGTAACTCAGGACGATAATAGGAAAGCAATTTGGCAGTACTTTAAATAAGTTTTATTGTTTTTTGTAAAGTTTTGTTATGTAAAAGTTTTTGATTAATATTTTAAAATGTTGTAACAATATAGTTTTGTGTACCTTTTTATTATTTAAGCATTAAAGACACGACATAATAAACTACCTTTTAATCTGGTATATCTTTTTTTAATATTTAAAGTCATTACGGCAAAGAAGTGATATTGAGTTGGCCGTGCCCAGCCAATCACATGATCTCCAAATCACGCCCAGCTGGTATGTGATCACCAAGCCACGCCCACAAATTAGGCCACACCCACAGAACTGGTTGTTAAATTTGAATCCCACCCCTGTAGGAGAGGCTTATGTGGGGCCACCCTGAGGGAGAGAAAGGGAGAGGAGAGGATCAATGGGGTCAGCCTGAGGGAGAGAAGGGGATACGATAGGCTTCTATGGGGAAAGCCTGAGGGAGAGAAGGGGAGAGGAGAGAATCAATGGGGTCAGCCTGAGGGAGAGAAGGGGAGAGGAGAGAATCAATGGGGCCAGCCTGAGGGAGAGAAAGGGAGAGGAGAGGATCAATGGGGTCAGTCTGAGGGAGAGAAGGGGATACGATAGGAGAGGCTTCTGAGGGGAAAGCCTGAGGGAGAGAAGGGGAGAGGAGAGCATCAATGGGGCCAGCCTGAATGAGAGAAGCGGAGAGGAGAAGTCAATGGGGCCAGCCTGAGGGAGAGAATGGGAGAGGAGAGAATCAATGGGGTCAACCTGAGGGAAAGAAGGGGATACGATAGGAGAGGCGTCTGTGGGGAAAGCCTGAGGGAGAGAAGGGGAGAGGAGAGGATCAATGGGGCCAGCCTGAGGGAGAGAAAGGGAGAGGAGAGGATCAATGGGGTCAGCCTGAGGGAAAGAAGGGGATACGATAGGAGAGGCGTCTGTGGGGAAAGCCTGAGGGAGAGAAGGGGAGAGGAGAGGATCAATGGGGCCAGCCTGAGGGAGAGAAAGGGAGAGGAGAGGATCAATGGGGTCAGCCTGAGGGAAAGAAGGGGATACGATAGGAGAGGCGTCTGTGGGGAAAGCCTGAGGGAGAGAAGGGGAGAGGAGAGGATCAATGGGGCCAGCCTGAGGGAGAGAAAGGGAGAGGAGAGGATCAATGGGGTCAGCCTGAGGGAAAGAAGGGGATACGATAGGAGAGGCGTCTGTGGGGAAAGCCTGAGGGAGAGAAGGGGAGAGGAGAGGATCAATGGGGCCAGCCTGAGGGAGAGAAAGGGAGAGGAGAGGATCAATGGGGTCAGCCTGAGGGAAAGAAGGGGATACGATAGGAGAGGCGTCTGTGGGGAAAGCCTGAGGGAGAGAAGGGGAGAGGAGAGGATCAATGGGGCCTTTGTTCTCTTCTCCCATTTGCTACTAGACCTCGTGGTGCTAAAGGGAACGGAACTGGGCGCTTAACAACACAGATCAAAAGTGTAAGTTAGAGCTGAGGTGTCAACTGTAACAAGGTACCCCCATATGTGTCCGCTGCATGAACTCTGATGATCATGTATGCAGCACCAGCCTAAGATAGGTGCCAGGCTCAGGATAGTAGAGAAAAACAAGATTGAGATTGATGGGGGTTCAAACTGACAGCAGGAGCATATGCTTGACAGATACCAAATACAGTACTTCACATACAAGTACCAAATACTTTACAAAGGCCCAATGCAGCACATATGTTGTTATAAAAATATCCCAATAAAGAGGAACACAGACAAACCATAAGCAATAAATCTTACTTTAAGATCAGAGGTTTATTTCATGAGCGATTTGGAACATGAAACATCATCATAACATTAATTATCTATATATATAAAATCGTAAAAGCACTGATGCATCATCACAAAATATCCAGAACTGCAAAGCCTACAAACTTGAAATTTGGCACATATCTTCCTTTTGGCTTCTAGGTTATCACTTAGAAGGGATTTTTCAAAATGACTCTCAGAGCATTAATATTTCCTGTATTATTATTATTAACACGCTCTGATGCTAAGGAATTCTACTCCCCCTCCCCAATTGAAAAGAAATCTCTTTCAAATGCAAAAAACAGAAGCAGAGGAGTTTCAGTTTCAGTTTTACTTTCACAGCAGCAGCTGTGATCTAAGCCATCCCCAGGCTCCTTGCTGTCTTCTTACTTACACAGCAAATACTGCTTCAGTTTTCAAACAGCCCTCAATTCTCTCACTCCCCACCTGAAAATAAATCTGTTCCAACTGCAGTTGAGCTAAGCCACACCCAGGCTCCTTGCTGTCTCCTTGCTCACAAAGCAAATTCTGTTTCAGTTTCCAAACAGCCCTGAACTCTCTCACACACTGACAGGACTCTACTGATGGATGCTGGTAGGTAAAGGCACAATTTTCTCCCCTTATTTTCCTCCTCAAAAACTTGCCCGATTACATAGTTTCGTAGCAAAGCATGGTTACCCTGCTAGTGGCTACACATATGTCAATTTCATGCTCGACAAGCTGCCACCCCTCCCCTTCAATTGAAAAGAAACTCCTGCAATGACAAGAATACAGAAAGATTGCAATTAGGTTACACAGTACATATACTAACCTCCCCTGCCACCTGCAGAATCTCCCTTAGGTTTGTGTGGATATTTTTCATGGAACTTTTGCACAATCTATCAGCACTGACTTTCCAGCTATTCACCCAAGTGGCCTCTGAAATAGGGTATCCCTTCCAATGAATTAAATATTGTAGGCAACGATCTCTCATCCCTTGATTGGCAATCTCTATTCACTGGATGCAATACTGTTGAAGACAATTACAACATATTTTTACTTGAAGTCAAAAGAGTCATCAAACTATATGTACCAATAACAACTCCAAAAACCAGAAAAAACAGATTACCCATAACAAAAGAGATCACTTTGGCGGAAAAACAAATCTGGTCATGTTGCCAACTTCAAAAGCCAATACAAAAATTTATGCCACCAGATAAAAACTGAATGAACCAATTATCAATTAAACAAGAGGAAAACCTTCTACACACCAATTCCACCCCCGCTTTCTACAATTTTGTAAACAACAAACTAAAAGACTCAAGATCCATCCCACCCTTGAAAGGACCTAATGGTAAAGACTGTAACTGTTAGATCGCGGGGAATGAGATGCTTCAGGAGTCAGCTCGATCTAATACTGCTTTATTTCTCGTCAGAACTGAACTCGGAAGAAGCTGCTCGCGCTGTGGCTCGTTAAATTTCCCGCCACTGCGGACTAACCAATCACGGGTGAGTATACTAATACATAACACCCCTCCCCACCTGGTCCGGTCCACCCAATCCCATCCTCGCCTACTGTACGTAATCACGTAGGTAGACAGGACTTGTATGGGTGCGACTGGACCTGCGCAGCTCAGTTGCTGGTTGGTCTCTGATCTGTTTGGGTGGATTTATCATTCCTCCCATCCCCCTCCTTGGAACCTCCTGGAAGGTTGAGTTGGTTATGCCGCTCCCGCCAGGGGCCGTTCTTTCAGTATCTTTCTGGACCTGTTCCTGCCTGCCTATGCTGCCTGTTCTACGGTTTCAGGTACATGTTTGTGTTTTCCATCTGGTGCTAGTCTTATTTGTGGAGGTTGTGTGTTTTTAGTTGTCAGGGTTTGTTCTATGTGTGTTCTTGTTTGTGAAGGGTTTCCCCCTTCCTCTCTGGTTGTGCTGTGTCTGTGTGAGGGGTCTCCACCCTCCCCTCTGGTTGTGTTTTGTCTGTGTGAGGGGTCTCCCCCTTCCTCTCTGGTACTGTTGTATCTGCATGAGGGGTCTCCCCCCTCTTCTCCATTTTCATCTGTGTCAATCCTCTTTGCCCTGGTTCTGAGCTTGTCTATATGTCTCTTCCAGCTCCTGCCATCTGTAGTATCCACTCTATAAGAGCGGTGCCCGGTTACCTGGGTCTCTCTTGCGGGTATCCATAAGGGTTCCCTTGTAAGATTTTTTTCTGTATACTAGGTCCCCTATTTGGAATGTTTGGCTTTTGCTGGAGGAGTCTACTGGTTTTTCTGGGTTATATGTGGGGTTTAGCCTGTCTAAGTATGACCTCAGCTTCCTCCCCATGAGTATTTCGGTTGGGCTCTTATTTGTTGTTGCACTGGGTGTTATATGCTGTATGCTTAGTAGTTTATCTATCTTTTCTTGCCCTAACTTTTGTAAGGTCTCCTTTGTATAACATACCATGCGTTCCGTCCGTCCGTTCATCGTTGGGTATCCCAGTGCTGTTAGTGCGTGTCTTATCCCATTCTGTGCTAAAAACCCTTCGAATTGGGTTCCCGTGAACTGGGGCCCGTTGTTGAATAAATAAATCCGGCAATCCGTGTGTTGCAAAAAGCCTCCTAAGTTTCCTAATGATGGCTTCTGCAGTGGTGGATTGCATGATGCTTACCTCCAACCATTTGGAGTAAGCGTCCACCAGTATTAGGAATGTGTGTCCCTTGACTGGGCTGACAAAATCAATGTGTAATCTTGACCATGGCCCCCTTGGCGTTTCCCATTCGTGTTTGGGTGCTGCCGGAGGTGTTGGCCTAGATTCTTGGCAGCGTTTACAAGTTGACACCCAGTCTCCTATTTCCTTGTCCATCCCTGGCCACCACACATAACTCCTCACCAGGGATTTCATTTTTACAATACCTGGGTGCCCCTCATGTAGCATTTTAAGTACGTTTTCCCTTAAAACTTCCACTATGACCACCCAATCCCCCCATAGTATGCACCCTTTTAGGATTGAGAGTTCTGTTTGTCTGTTCCGAAACAGTTTGGCTTCCTCAGTGGTCTCAGTTTCTGGCCAACTTTTCCCTACCCAATTTAATATTCGTGCCAGGGTTTTGTCTCTTGTTGTTGCTCTTGCAATGTCTGCTGCTGTTGCTGGTAAGTTTTCTAGTGTCTCTATTAGGAGGGTAGACGTGGTTGGTGCTGGGTCTTCCTCTAGGTTTGGTAAGGGGCAATGGCTGAGTGCATCTGCATAATTTATGTCCTTTCCAGGTCGGTATATTAATTTGTAGTTGTAGGCGGCTAGGAATTCTGGCCACCTAGTCATTCAGGGTGACAGTATGTTTGTGGTGGCTTTGTTTCCTGCGATGATGCCCAAAAGTGGCTTGTGATCCGTGACTAGGGTGAAATTTTTCCCATAGATATACTCGTGGAATCGCTTGATTCCGGTGATGGAAGCCAGCGCTTCCTTGTCCAGTTGGCTGTAGTTCTGCTCTTATTTTGACAGTATTTTTGAATAGAATGCTACGGGAGCCTCTTTTCTATCACGTAACACGTGGCTGAGAATAGATGCCAAAAGGTGATGCATCGCAGGTTAAGATTATTGGAAGTGTTTCGCTGTATTGTATTAGCACGCGGTCTGATGTGATCAGGTTTTTTATTTCCCGGAATGCTGTTTCTTCCCGTTGCCCCCAAGACCAGGCTGCTTTCTTGTCAAGCAACCTGTGCAGTGGCTCCGCAATTGTTGCTTTCTGCGGTAGGAATATGATATAAAAGTTAATAAGTCCTAGGAAGGCTTGTAGGTCAAATTTATTCGCAGGACTGGGGGGCTTCTTTGATTGCTCTGACCTTGCTCTCCATGGGGTGGATTCCTTCACTGTCTATTAGATAGCCTAGGAATTCAACCCTGTTGGCGGCTAATTGGCACTTCTCCCTTTTCACCTTAAGTCCCACTTCCTTGAATTTACTTAAGACTTCTCTCAGGCAGTCGTGCAATTGTCTTTTATCCTTGGCTGTACCAGGACATCGTCGAAATATGGCACCACCCCTTTAATCCCTTGCAGCAAGCGTTCCATTAAACTCTGGAATACCCCTGGGGCAACGCTGCCCCCAAATTGTAATCTGTTACATTTGAATGCCCCTCTGTATGTTACGATAGTCTGGGCTTCTGCTGTCTCTGGATCTACCGCAGTGGTGGGATTCAATTTTTTTTACTACCGGTTCTGTGGGCATGGCTTGGTGGGCGTGGCAGGGGAAGAATACTGTAAAATCTCCAGTCAGAGGTGATATTTGCTGATTTTCCAAACTACTCAAAATTTCCACTACCGGTTCTCCAGAAATGGTCAGAACCTGCTGAATACCACCTCTGGTCTACCAGTAGTTGTTGGTAGGCCTGTGCGAGGTCTAGTTTTGTGAAAATTTTCTCCTGCCCCAGGGAATGCAATAGATGTTGTACTACTGGGACAGGGTATGCGCTTTGCTGGAGGACATGTTTAAGAGTTGCCTTGTAGTCTCCACAGATGCGCACGGACCCATCTGGTTTTACTGGCGTGACAATCAGGGTTTTCCACTTCGCGTGATCAATTGGTTCTAGGACCCCTTGTGCGATGAGTTTATCTAACTGCTCATCGATTTTACGTTTGAATGCAAAGGGGACCCACCTCGCTTTTAACCTTATGGGGGCTATGTTTGGTTCTTGATTAAAGGAGATTGGGGACTTGCCTAGCTTTCCATCGAACATGTCTCAGAACTCCTCCATCAGGGTCTCCTCCCAATTGATCTCAGTGATACTGTTTATTCCTGTGACTTCGATTCCCAATGGTTCAAACCATTCGAGTCCCAGAAGGCTGGGTCGGTCCTGGTCTACTATGGTTAGTGGTAGGACTCTGGATTATTTTTTGAACATTACCATGAACTTTCCTATGCCTATTACTGGAATTTTGTTTCCTTGGTAGTCTTTTAACATTAAGGTTTGTCTTTTAAGCTGCTTCCTGCTTATATCAGGAATTAGTCTTTTTATGGTGTCCCAGGACACCATCGATAGGTATGAAACTGAGTCCACTTCCATCCAGAAATTCTGGCCTTCTATAGTCACCTGGATGTGTACCTTCCGGGCGTTTGTCATGTTGGAATGTCCCACGGTCATTGTCTGGTGTGTTTCGCCTCTCCCGTTGGCTGCCTCTTTTCCTTGCCTCTTTCTGGTGGGTTGGTTCCATTGGCTCCCTGGTTGATTCTCTCTGTCCCGGGTATGTGTGTTCCGTCTCTGCCTGGGGAAATAGTTCTTCGATGCCCATGCAATGTGTCCCCGCGGTTCGCAATGTTGGCAGATTGCGTCGAGGAAACGGCATTCCGAGCATGGATGGTTCCTTCACAGCCAGGGCAACGAAACTCCCTTCTTTTCCCATTTCGGTTCTTTGTGTCTCATTCTGACCTGAGTTGGTTCACCCCTCATCTTCTTCTTCGCTTCCCGATTCGGACTTGATGTCCTTGTGGTGAGTGGTGGTGGTGGTGTTTTTCGGCAGTTCCTGGGGTGCCTTATTCATTTTCCGTATGGCAGCCGCCAATTTCTGAATTGCTTCCACTGCGGTTGCCTCTTCAATGGCTTCTTTTTAGCGTTATCTTAGGCTTAATTAGTCGTCTGCTCTGCAAGGTTAGATCTCACATTCCAAGGACTACACGATCTCTCATGGCCTTGTCCATGTTGAGGAACTCACACACTCCAGCGATGTCCCTCAGGGTTGCGACAAAATCGCTGATGCTCTTGCCTTCCTTTTGGTCCCGCCGGTAAAATTCATGTTGTTTGATGAGGTAGGATACTGGCAGGGTATAGTGAGCCCTCTAGGTCTGGCCAGGCCATTGTCTTCAAGTCGTTCGATGCCGACAACACTTTGGCCATTTTAAAAACAGTGGGTCTTCAGTGTGTAAGGAAGAACGCTCTCTTTCTTTGTTCTGAAATGTTCATGAGATTGTTCCCTACGAGGAGCATGTTGGATCGATCGACATACAATTCCCAATCTTCGGTCGTGGGATTGAACGGTGGGGGTGGCGTGTTCCGGCCATTTTGTTCTGATGTGTTGCTAAATTTTCTCAGTGGCAACATGCTCGCTGGTTCCTGTTGTCTCAGTATCCCATCTTCATCACCAGTGTTAGATCGCGGACAATAAGATGCTTCAGGAGTCAGCTTGATCTAATACTGCTTTATTTCTTGTCAGAACTGAACTCGGAAGAAACCGCGGCAGGCTTTTACATTCGAGCTGCTTTTGGCTGTCGCCAGTGACAGCTCATTAAATTTCCCACCGCCGCAGACCAACCAATCATGGGTGAGTATGCTAATACATAACAGCAACGATAACACCATTAAAGCCAACCTCTTTAACACATTCTTTGTCTCAGTATTTGTAAACAGCAATGGATCATGCCCAGTATTTCCTAATTGAACCACAGACAACTACAATGATCTAATACATATTGATTTTACGGTAGACAATGTTGAAAAAGCATTACACAATCTAAAACAATCTCTATCTACTGGACCGGATGGAATATGTGCCTACTTCTTTAAAAAGCTATCCACTGCCATGCCAAACCTCTAAGCATAATCTTTGAAAACTCTTTCAGGACCAGCTCCTTGCCAAAACTATGGTCACAAGCCATGGTCATCCTCATCTTCAAAAAGGGAGACCCCAGGCTAGTTGAAAATTACAGATCAATCTCCTTATGCTGCGTCACCTGTAAAGTCATGGAATCAATTATTAACCAATCCATTATCCTCCACTTAGAGACAAACAACCTACTCTCTAATAAACAATTTGGTTTCAGAAAAAAACTATCATGTAATCTGCAATTCTTACACTGCAAAAACATATGGACTACACAACCTGATCAGGGCAAAGCAATAGACGCAATCTACATAGACTTCTCTAAAGCCTTTGATTCAGTGGTACACAACAAACTACTCCTAAAACTAAAATCTTATGGTATCTCTGGACAACTGCATAACTGGATAGAAGCATTCCTGTCAAAGACAACAAATGGTCAAAATTGGGAGTCTTATCAAATTCTGTACCTGTCAACAGTGGTGTCCCCCAAGGCAGTGTCCTAGGACCAACTCTCTTCATACTCTTTGTAAATGACCTCTGTGATCATATTAAGAGCAACTGCATCCTCTTCGCTGACGATGTAAAGCTATTCAACACCACCGACAATACTGCTACCCTTCAAAAAGACCTCAACTATGTATCAGAATGGTCAACCAAATGGCAACTTCAAATCTCAACAAATAAATGCTCTGTATTACATATTGGCAAAAAAAAATCAGAAAATAAAATACAAGCTGAATAGTCAAGACCTTGTGCATGACCAAACTCTGTCAAGGACCTTGGAATACTCATCTCAAATGATCTAAGTGCTAGAGCCCACTGTAACTACATAGCCAAAAAGGCATTAAGAGTTGTTAATCTAATCCTATGTAGCTTTTTGTCTGGTAATATCACACTATTAACTAGAGATACAAAACATTTGCCAGACCAATACTCGAATACAGCTCATCAGTCTGGAACCCTCATTACGTATCTGATATTAACACAGTTGAGAAAGTCCAGAAATATTACACACTCTACTCATTGCAGAATACCTTATGCCGCCAGACTTGAAATTCTAGACCTAGAAAATCTAGAACTACACTGCCTTCGGTCCGATCTAAGTATAGTATATAAAATCATACATTACAATGTCCTACCTGTCAATGAATACTTCAGCTTCAACTATAGCAACACAAGAGCAAACAATAGATACAAACTGAAGGTTAATCGCAACAAACTTGATTGCAGGAAATACGACTTCAGCAACAGAGTGGTCAATGTCTGGAATACTCTACCTGACTCTGTGGTTTCTTCCCCAAACCCCAAAAACTTTAACCTTAGGGGGCGTGCATAAGCACACCAACATGCCTACCATCCGTGTTCTATTGTTTCTTTTATTTTTCTTATATGTATTCACTTCATGTGTTCATAACTTTGTTTATCCTTATACCTGTTATCTTGTGAGCGATTGATAAATCAAATGAAATAAATAAATAAAAAATAAACTTCCCTCTGAAGTTCCTAGAGTCCAATATCTTCTTAACCTTATAATGTTCATGCCCAGCAATGATGAAAGGCTTTGGAGCCGCACAGTCTGCTGGCCACAATGAGGATGTAACAAACGGCTTCAACAAGCTACTATGAAATACCTGATGCATTTTCTCCAACAAGCAAGGGAGTTTAAGTTGAACAGTTACTGGGTTTATTAATTAACTGAAAAGATCCTATAAACTTTGGACTCAGTTTTCTAGAAGCCATTTCAAATATTTAATTGAATAATAAACCTTTTGAACTGAGGTTGCTGTGAGCGATGTTTGTCATCTTGCTTCTTGTGGATTTCTGCTGCCACCCTCAAAGCTTTTTTGTGTTTTCCCATGACTCCTTTAATGAGTGCATCCACTCAAGTACTGATATGGACGAGATTAGGCACGCTTGGAGCCTCCTGTGCTCATGCCCAGGGGGCGGGGCCGAGGCTGCAGCGTGGATATAAGGCTGGCCATGGGTAGCAGCAGTGCCTGCATGCCCCATTTGTTGGCCTTTCCTCAGGACTGCCACACCCCCACGTGGGAAAGCCACGTCCCTACCTGTGCGTGGAGGAAGAAAGAGGTAGGAGGTATGGGCAGTAGCCATAGGAGATGGCTACTTGCAAGCCACAAGGGCTCTGTGGGGGGGGGAGAAAGTGAACGGTGGTGGTTTGTGGCTTCTGGCATTGCGGAGTGGGGGGGTGGGGAGAGGGCGGAAGCAGAACTGACCTTTTGGCATCAGGCAGGGAGGCAATGGGGGCAGTGATGGGATTCCATTTTTTTTACTATCGGTTCTGTGGGTGTGGCTTGGTGGGCGTGGCAGGGGAAGGATACTGTAAAATCTCCCGTCAGAGGTGGGATTGGCTGGTTCTCCGAACTACTCAAAATTTCCGCTACCGGTTCTCCAGAACTGGTCAGAACCTGCTGAATTCCACCACTGAATGGAGGGAAGGGTGGAGAAAAAGGGAAGCTCCGTAAGTTTCTTTTTTTTAATGGGCAGAGGCTTCTCACTTTGATGCCCTTCCCTTGTCGTTGCCTCTGTGCCTGATGGACCTCTGCGTGACTCTCAGCTCAGCTCTTCAACCTGTGCACACAGGATTGTGTGTGTGGGAGTATGCGTGCACCTAAGGTCCTGTTTGAGTGTATGTGTGTTTGTGTCTTGGATTGAATGAGCTGAATGGCAATGGCCGGTTTCATCCAAAGGAGTTTTTGTTTCAGGTGGGTCTTTCTCTCTCTCTCTCTCTCACACACACACACACACACACGCATACGCACACGCTCATGCACGCACACACAGGTCCCTCACACACCCCAACACTCTCCAAGGCAGCCACATTTCTTCATTAACCAGCTTTTCAGCTCCATTCTCAGGGAGAGAGAGAGAGAGAGAGAGAGATCCAATCTAACCTCGGAGGGCTGGCAGTGATGTTCTCTCTCTCTCTCTCTCTCTCTCTCTCACACACACACACACAAACACACACACAAACACAAACACACACACAAAAAGAGGTGCCTTACACACACTCACACCTTCCAAGGCAGCCACATTCCTTCACTAACCTGCTTTTCAGATCCATTCTTAGGGGGAGAGAGAGAGAAAGAGAGAGATGGTATCCTGCGATCCAAAATAAAGAACAAATCGATCGGTAGGAAAACGGGGTGGCGGATTTTCCTGCAGACTTTTTGGGGGATTTTTCCAGGGTTTCTGCAGAAAAAGCAGAAGCAGCAGAGACCCTGAGATGATCCTCCAAAAAGTCTGCAGGAAAATCCCCCACCCCGTTTTCCTACTGATCGATCATTCTTTATTTGGGATCACAGGATACTGTCTCCAGCTCCGTTCTCAGGGGGGGAGAGAGATTGGTTGCTAAGCAAGAGTGTTGTTAAGTGAGTTTCACCACATTTTACTCAATTCATGACATCTCCTGGCTCTAACAGTCATGTGCAGGCTAGGGAAGAATATATGAAGCCGTGTATAATGTTTTAATCTAATGTACAGAAAATTGTAGTTAAAGGTGTGGCAGAAAGTGAACTTGGGGTGTGTTTTTCCAAACACAGTTAGTGAGGTTGAATGTGTATAGTTTTAGAAGAGCTCTCTCTCTCTCTGTGTGTATGTGTGTGTGTGTGTGTGTACATACACATACAGTATATATAGTAGATAATGTATGTTTTTTATATATGAAAATTCTTTTATTTTTAAGACAAACACATACAAACAAAACATAACAACATAAAACCATCTTCCATTTTATATATATACAGTGTGTCAGTTGGTTACAAATCCTTTGTGCTATTCCTTCGTAGTCATTACAGTTTATAGAAATTTTCACATTGTCAAACAAACATATGCTTATATATTTATTAGTTATTAATCATCTATGACTAAATATAATGTATCTTTTTGTGTGCCTATACACACTCTATACTATGTAATATGTATATACACAAATGGCATATATACATAGGATTAAATAGTGTATTTTGTATTCTCGTTGAGGCCTTTGAGGTGAGGAGAGGCCAGGCAAGGCGCCCCTTGATGTGAGTGAGGTCAAGTTGGCCACGCCCACCCAGTCACACAACCACTCATCCATGACCACCCAGTCACATGACTACCCAGTCACGCCTACCCAGTCACGCCCACCAGTTTTAGAAGAGCTCGCTCTGTGTGTGTGTGTGTGTGTGTGTATACATACACATACAGTATATATAGTAGATAATATATCTTTTTGTGTGCCTATACACACTCTATACTATGTACTATGTATATACACATATGGCATATATACATAGGATTAAATAGTGTATTTTGTATCTCGTTGAGGCCTTTGACGTGAGGAGAGGCCAGGCAAGGCGCCCCTTGACGTGAGTGAGGTCAAGTTGGCCACGCCCACCCAGTCACATGACCACCCATCATGCCCACCCAGCCAGTCATTAGGGCAGAGAACCTGTTGCTAAAAAATTGGAAGCCCACCCCTGATTAAAACTCCAAATTCCTGTAGGCCAATCTCTTCCCCACAACCCTTCCTTATCCAGTTCTTCCAGCCCTTTGGGGTCAGCCCTTGGCCCACCTGCCACTCCACTGTCACCCTGTCAGGACAATGACGAAATCCCCCTGTGACCTGGAGATGGATGATTATCTTGGAGAGGATCCGAACTCAGCCCTGAAGGGGTCATCTGAAGAGGAGCATGAACCGCCAACCTTGAAGACCCTTCTGCTGAAGAAAGACCCTCCCCAGATGAATCCAAAAGATGAGGCAGAAGCCGTCAGGTAAGTCATTATCACTGATACTGGTGAGAATTATTTCACTACCAGAAAGAACTTTGCATGGATTTCTGTCATCGGCTTATGGGTTGATTTGTGGTCCTGTTCAGGAGCCTTAAATCATTGCACAAGCACCTTCCCCCTTCTATTTTCCCCACAACAGCCCCCTCCCCCCTGGTGGGTTGGGCTGAGAGAGAGAGGGACTGGCCCAAAGTCACCAAACCAGCTTTCGTGCCTAAGGAAGGCTAGAACTCACCATCACCTGGCAATTGGCCCAACCTTTTATTAACTATATTAACCTATTAGTAACCTTCCAACTCTGTTAATGTATGTTCTTTGAGTCGGCTTTCATGGCTAAAGCGGGACTAGAACTCACTGTCTCCTATTGATTGGCCCAAAGTTACCCAGCCAGCTTTCATGGTTAAGGCAGGACTAGAAAATCACCATCTTCTGGTGATTGAGTCAAAGGCACCTAGCTGGCTTTCCTGGCTGAGGCGGGACTACAACTCACTGTCTCTTGTTGATTGGCTCAAAGGCACCTGGCCAACTTTCATGGCTAAGGCAGGGACTAGAAAATCACCATCTCCTGGTATTTGGCCCAAAGTCATCATTGGGCTTTCATGGACTGAAGGACTGAATCCCACCTGGATCCTTTTCCTTTCCTTTCTCTTCTGCAAACCGGATGATCCCAATAGCTTCGAAAGGAACCGTATTTTTAAAGCCGTGAATGAGGGAGATCCTGAACAGCTCAACGGCCTGAGCGATTATCTGCAGAAAACATGCAGCTTTCTCTCCGACACTGAATACACAGGTAGATCGCTTATTCTTTCTTGCTGACTCTCATATCAGCATAAAACCAATGCAAGCCTCATAGAACTGCCCCTAGAAGGGAATATTTGCAGCTCAGAGTTGAACTGGGGTGGGTGGGTTAACAATCAGAATACAGCTGGAAAGGAGCTTGCAAGATCATCTAGTCCAACCCCCTGCTCAAGCAAGAGACCTTATATCATTTCAGACAAGTGACTAACCAATCTCTTCTTAAAAACGTCCAGTAATGGAGCACCCACAACTTCTAGTGGCAAGCTGTTCCACTGGTTAATTGTCCTCACTGTCAGGAAGTTTCTCCTTCATTCCAGGTTGCTTCTCTCCTTGGTTAGTTTCCATTCACTGTTTCTTGACTTGCCTTCTGAGGCTTTGGAAAATAAGTTGACCCCCTTAATATAGGAACACTCTGCTATCATGGACCTCCCTAGTCCTTCTTTTCTCTAGACTAGCCAAACCCAATTCCTGCAACTGTTCTTCGTGTGCTTTAGCCTCCAGGCCTATTAATCATCCTAATTGCTCTTCTTTGCAGTTTTTCCAAAGTCTCGACCTCTGTTTGGTAACGTTCATTTGGAGCACCTGAAAAACCCTCCCATGGGTGCAAAATTACAGAATGCCTCTGTGGGCAACTGGTTTGGGCAGCAGCTGCCACACACACACACACACACACACAGATCCTGCTGGGCCTTGGGTGGGCTAGGATCTGGTAGACTATAGTTCCCATGCTCCTAAGCACTTGATTATGCTGTCTGGGTGGTGGGAGAAGCAACTTACTTAATCATGTCTGGAAAGTTCCCAAGGTGGGAAAAGTGAACCTAGGAAGACTCTGAAAAAGCTTTTCTCCACTTTGGCCTCTTGAAGATGGGCAGACTTCAACTTCCAGAATTCCCCAGCCAGCTTTGCTCTAAATTTCAGAATTCAGGGAGTTGAAGTCTGCCCATCTTCAGGTGACCAAAGTGGAGAAACCCTACTTTAGGAAGAGGGAAGTTGGGGCAGGCATCATCCAAGCCTCCTTTCTTGGACTTCTTTCTTGCAGATGAGGAGACAGGCAAGACCTGTTTGATGCAGGCCTTGCTACGTTTGAAAAACAGGAAGAATCCCACCATCCCTGTGCTCTTGAGGATAGACAAGGAGACCAAGAACCCCAATCCTTTGGTCAACTCCGCTTGCACTGACAGCTACTACAAAGGTAAGGCTCCTTCTTGGGACGTTGAGGGTGGAGGAGTCTATTTTCTAGGGTGGGGTGGCTGGAAAGAGATCTTGTTTGGATAGGTTGGAACTTCCTTCCTTCCTTCCTTCCTTCCTTCCTTCCTTCCTTCCTTCCTTCTTTCCTTCCTCTTCCTGAAACCCGGCAGAGTTTAGCCCAGCCAGATTCTTCTTCTTCTTCTTCTTCTTCTTCTTCTTCTTCTTCTTCTTCTTCTTCTTCTTCTTCTTCTTCTTCTTCTTCTTCTTCTTCTTCTTCTTCTTCTTCTTCTTCTTCTTCTTCTTCTTCTTCTTCTTCTTCTTCTTCTTCTTTTTCTTCTTCTTCTTCTTCTTCTTCTTCTTCCTCCTCCTGCGAGATCTTATGGAAATCCCGTAATATTTTAGCCAACAAATTCAGGGAATGTTTATTCCATTCTCCTTCCCTCCCCTCTCCCTCCTCCTCTTCTTCTTCCTCCTCTTCTTCCTCCTTTCTTCCTCTTGTTTTTCCTCATCATCATCATCATCCTTGTCCTCTTCCTCCTCCTCTTCCTAGAATAGATCTTATGGAAATCCAATGACATTTTTGCCAACAAATTCGGGGAATGTTTATTTATTTCATCAATTTCCATGCCCTCCCCAATGTTGACATAACCTGAATAGACAGCCAGGAATGTGGTCATAAAAGTGAAGTTGGCCACCACCATCCCAGGGCACCTTAAAGGGACTGTTCTCTTCTCATTCTTGAAACCCATCCCATGCTTGGAAATTAGGGGGAATAGTTGCATTAGTGATACAGTTTAAAAAACAGTTGGAGCTTTTTCTGTTAAATAAGAAAACAGGTGGAGCTTTGATGACCCTGGAGTGGCTGCCATCTTGACTTTTTTGACCAAAATATGTGGACACCTCTGATAAAGCCTTCCATCTTTATCTGGTGCTGTTTTTCACCATCCTTGCAGGACAAACAGCCCTCCACATCGCCATCGAGAAGAAGAGCTTAGAATTTGTGAAGCTCCTGGTGGAGAATGGGGCTGATGTCCATGCCAAGGCTTCTGGTCTTATGTTCCAGAAGGACCACAAAGAGGCTCACTTTTATTTCGGTATGTCAGCGGGACAAATGTTGTGGGTGCATTTCGACTTTTTAACCACTCCTGCAGGTATCGTTGTTTTCATCAGCAAAGGGGATTTGATATCCTCACTTTCTGGGAGACATTGCAGATCAGAAGTGGGCAACCATGGCCACTTGAAGACCTATGGACCTCTTGGAGCATAGCTGGCTGGGGAATTCTGGGAGCTGAGGACTACAAGATTTAAAGACCTGTGGATTTCAGCCTTGGCCACTTGAAGACCTGCTGGCTGGGGAATTCTGGGAGTTAAAGTCCACTTGTCTTATAAGTGGCCAAGGTTCGACACCTCTGATCTAGATGGTCAATGCAACCTTGGCCCATCGTCTTCTCTCTTCCAGGTGAACTTCCTCTCTCCTTGGCTGCTTGTACCAACCAGCTAGAGATGGTCATGTACCTCCTGGATAACCCTCACCAGAAGGCCGACATGACCGAACAGGATTCCATAGGTAACACCGTCCTCCATGCGCTGGTGATGGTGGCCGACAACGCAAACAACACCGAATCCGTGGTCAAGATGTACGACAAGATCCTGACGACAGGAGCCGAGATGGATCTTTTCTCCAATTTGGAAGCAATTAAAAACAAGGAACAGTTGACCCCTTTAACACTGGCTGTCAAGACTGGGAAAGTCAAGGTAGTCTTCCTCCTCACCAGGATACGTAGTCCTCGACTTATAACCATTTGTTTGGTGATGCTTCGAACTTGCAACGGCATTAGAAAATGTGATTTACGGCCAACCCTTGTCGAATCCCCTGGTCATGTGATCAAAATTCGGAGCTTGGCAGCTGGCATGTAGATATGATAGTTGGAATGTCCTGAGTTCATGCAATCTCCTTTTGTGACCTTCCCAGTCATCTTCCAGCAAGCAAAGTCAATGGGGCAAGCCAGATTCACTTAATGACCTAGTGATCCACTGAACAACTCCATAGAATGAGTACCATCTGTCTTCACATAATTATTCCCCTGACTTGGCATTTTTAAGATGGGTGGACTTCAACTCCCAGAATTCCCCCACCAGTCTTGTGTGAAGTACAGGTAGTCCTCAACTTACGACACCCTAAGTTTATGTGATTAAGTGAGATATGTGTTAAGTGAGTTTTTCCCCATTTTGTGACCTTTCTGGCCAGAGTTATTAAGTGAATCACTACAGTGTTTGAGTTAGTAGCACCATCGTTAAATGATTCTGGCTTCCCCATTGACTTTGCTTCTCGCAAAAGGGGATCGTGTCACACTGCGACCATCATAAATATGAATCAGTTGCCAAGTGTCTGAATTTTGATCACCTGACCGTGGGGATGTTGCAAAGGTCATAAGTGTGACAACGGTCCTAAGTCACATTTTTCAGTGCCATTGTAACCTTGAACGGTCACCAAATGAACAGTTGTAACTCAAGGACTACCTGTATTTTCATGTCTATATTGTGATGTGTGTAATGTCAACTTGTCTTCGTTTTGGTGTGCACATTTTCTAGATAGACGAGGAAAAAGGAGAAATGGACAGAGGTGCAAGAGGATTATTATTATTATTATTATTATTATTATTATTATTATTATTATTATTATTATTATTATTATTATTATTATTATTATTCATCACACAGTCAGCCAGATGTTCTGACTGGGTTTGGCATTTTTGTCTACCAACTGAGTCCTTACCAAGGACCTGGGATAGGCAAAACTGGATGCTTGATGGTGTTATAGATATCGCCGCAGGATGGAAGCTGTTCCAAGTAAAGCTGCCTTCTGCAATAGACTGATGGCAAATTTGTCAATGCCTGTGGTGTTCAAATAGTGCTCCAGTTGTTTTGGGACTGCACCCAAGGAACCTATTACTATTGGTACTACCCTTGCTTGCCTTTGCCACAGTCGTTCTATTTCCATTTGTAGATCTTTATATTTTGTCATCTTCTCCAGTTCTTTCTCTTCTCTTCTGCTGTCTCCAGGCACTGCCACATCCATTATCCAGACTTTTTTGTCTTTCTTGTCAACAACTGTTAAGTCCGGGGGGTTATGGCAGGGGTCTGTCTTTCTGGATTCTGAAGTCCCAGAGCAATTTAACTTTTTCATTTTCTACGACTTTTTCTATTTTATGGTCCCACAAGTTCTTGCTTACAGACAAATGATATTTCTTGCAGATCTTCCAATATACCATTGATGCTACTTTGTCATGCCGCTGCTTGCAAGGATGGGATTCTACCGGTTCTGACCGGTTCTATAGAATCCCTTGTTAACTTTCTAACCAGTTTGGAGAACCAGTAGTTAGAAGAAATCTCCTTTTGTTTTTTTTTCCACCCTTATTACATTTGTGGCATATGCCTAGACTTCCTGTCTCCGAAGCAGGTTTTCTTTCTTTCTTGATACTTTCTTAAAAGGGAAGGGTTATTTTAAGCTTTTTACACTGCTGTTGGGAGGAAATACTCCCCTGGCATGCAAGGATCAGCACTTTGAAGAAATAATTGAATAATGAAGCAGAGCTGCAGAAAGAAGCTTTTTAATGACAAGGAACCAAGATGAGTGACATTCAGCAAGGCTTCTTGGCTAGCTAGAAAGATTGATATTCAAACCTGAGTTTACATACCGTTTCTGAGTTTTGGTCTAAAACTGGTTTTTGATGAAGTTTAATTCTGTGTTTATTGATGGGATAATTTTCCCTATTCAGCTTTGTTTGGAAGGAAAAATATTAACCTGTGTTCCTGAAAAGAAACTGGGTTGAGAAATCTGGCTAGTTCCTGTGTCTATTTGTTGTGGTAATTGGTTTAACAAGCAACAGCTACTGTTGTGATTTAATTATTTGCATTGTGTTTGAATTTTTTCCTGCCTCATGGTTTCTTTTTCTATCTGGGGAGGGGGTCTTTCTTCGCTGCTTTAGTGGTATCTGTTAGGAATGTAAGTAACCTAACAGTTGGGTTGGAAATATATAAACCAGGATAGACATTTTATTACTGTTTCTTTAAGAGAATGCTAAAATTGTAATTGGGTGTGGTTCCTCAAACGGCCATAAGATGTAGCCAGAAACCTGGTTTCCCAGAGAGTGTTGCTAGTTGGTCAATGTTCTGATGTTTGCATTTTTCCCTATTAACTATTGCTGATTGTCGTTATTCTTGGATTGATGTGAGCCTATTACTGAACTGTTTTTGATACTGGACTCTGTTACTGGATTATCCCTGGACTGAAAACTGACTGCATAACCGTGTATGACTTGGACTGTGTGTTGGACTTTGCTTAACTGTTTACTGGAAGTAAAACCTACATTTTACTATACAGTGTAATTGTGTGCTGTGTGTATGTTATTCAACATTATTCTCAGTACGTTTCCCTGTGTGCAGTCATTCTCCTAATGGGGAATTACCTCAACAGTATCTGGCACTGTCATTTTGGGGTGTACTTCCAAGAGGCAGGATGCAAGCTTGGTACTGATTTTTTTACTGCCTTACTGGGGGACGTGTGACCTTTCCTTAAATCTGGATGATTTCCTTAGCATATCCTGTGAGGTGAGTTAGACCAGCTGGTATCTTTAAGTGGTGCAAATGGATCTAAGGATTGCTTTTCCTCGGTGTGCTCTTTTTGGAGAGCTTAAATGACCTCTCTGCTAAAGGGTTTCATTTTATGAGCAAGAGTTGGCTGCTGATAGTTATCATTGCATTTTAACTAATTCCTCAAGATGCTCTGTCACCCTGCCTGATTTGTAACTTTGGCTTGCAGGTATTTTCAATCTAATGATTGGTATTTACGGCAGCTTTTTGCAAGCAAAGAAGCTTTTTGTATTGTACAGGTAATCCTGTACAATTTGAAAATTGTTGGTAAGCAAATAATTGGCCTGTGGTTGCCTGGTGCTCCCCCTGTTGCTGGATCTTTCATTATCAGGTAGGTTTTGGCAGATTAGCCAGTCTTCAATTTCATCTCCTTGTATTATGTTGTTAAACTGCTTGGCAATGAGTGGGAATAAACCAGTTAGATATTTCAACCCAAAACCATGCAGTTCATCTTCACCTGGTGCTGACCAATTCTTGATCTTCTTTTCTCTACCATTTCTGTTGTTATTACATTATTGTTGTTGTTAATCATGTTTAATTGCATTTAATTGAATTATCAATGCTAATAATTATAATTACTTTGTAATATGAATGTTAATAATTATTATTGATAATAATGGTGTTAATATTAAATATTATTAATGGTATTATAATTAATAGCATTATTATTGATATTAGTTATAATTAGTAGTAATATTATGAAGGGTTAATTAAAAGGTCAGGTCCAAAGAAAATCATTTTTGTGCTGAGGTTTTCTTGATTGTGTAGCTTAGTTATCAGACGTGACTTCAAGAAGGTCAAAAATGTCCAGATGATGGATGGACAATGAGACCACCTCGGCTTTTCTGACCCACCCCAGAGACACTCCTGTTACCGACTCAACCATTTTGGTCTCTCCAGATCCTCAAGCACATGCTCCAGCGAGAGATAAAGGACTCCAGGTTCAAGAGGAAGCTTTCGCGCAAGTTAATCGACTGGTCCTTTGGTCCCATGCAGACTTCCATCTATGACATGACCTCCATCAACAGCTGTGAAGAGAACTCAGCTCTGGAGGTCCTGGCCTACAACAGCGACATTCCAGTGAGTAGATCCAGTCAAGGATGGTCTTTCTCAGGATCTTCTCTTCCCTGCGATTCCTTCATTCAGCACCTTCTCCTCCTCTTATATTCTTCTCCTCCTCCTCCTCCCCTCCTCTTCTTCCTCTTCCTCCTCCTCCTCCTCCTCCTCCTTTTTCTCTTCCTCCTCCCCCTTTTTCTCCTCCTCCTTGGTTGCTTTTGGTGTGGAGCTTCCCTTTTATTCACCTTTTTCTTCTATGGCCCTGTTTGCTCTGTGATTTACCTCATGATGCTCCTGTTTGCCTGACTATCCACTTTGCTATCTATGTAGATATAAAATATATTTATTTATATAAAACTATAAGTTCTGTTCAGCATCTCTCATTTGGACACCGGCTGCTGCGTAACTCCCTGACATGATCTCTCTGTCCACAGAATCGGTACAAAATAGTGGCCCTGGAGCCTCTGAACAGGCTACTTCAGCACAAGTGGAAATACTTTATTAAAAAAAGGTTTTTCTTCAGTTTTGTCCTCCATTTCGTTTTCATGGCGATCTTCACAGCCACTGCTTACTTCCAGCCACCAAAGAATGAGGTAACTCTTCTTTTAAACAATGGATGGTTTGGATATAAATAACAGAACAGAATTGGAAGGGACCTTGGAGGTCTTCTAGTCTGACTCCTGCTCAAACAGGAGACCCTATACCAGTGATGGTTAAGCTTTTTGAGCTCCTGTGCCAAAAATTGTGCATGTGCTTGCACGCTCATGCTCGCGTGCCAGCACCCAGAAGGCAATATGCACCCCCCCTACGCCCCTATGCATGTGTGTGCAATCCCCACCCCCCACCCTCTGCTGCCCCCTTACCTGCACTGCACCTCACAGCTGATTTTCGGCCAATTTGAGGTCTTTTTCTACCTCACAGAGGCTTGAGGAAGGCTTCTGCAGGCTTCTGCAGGCTTTTCAGTCTGAAAACTAGGCCTGTTTCGCCACTTCTGGTATTTCCAGAAAAACAGGAAGTGATGAAACAGGCCTAGTTTTCAGACTGAAAAGTCTGCTGAAGTCTTCCTCAAACCTCTGGGAGTCGAAAAAGTCCTCACACCGGCAGAAAATCAGATGTGAGACACACGCATGTGCAGTGAGGTAAGTTTGCCTGTAGCTTGCATGCTGACACAAATGGCTCTGCATGCCACCTGTGGCACGCGTGTCATAGATTCGCCATCATGGACAAGTTTTCTTGAAAACCTCCAGTGATGAAGCTCCCACAACTTCTGGAGGCAAGTTGTTCCACTGGTTAATTGTCAGGAAATTTCTCCTTAATTCTAGGTTGCTTCTCTCCTTGATTAGTTTCCATCCATTGTTTCTTGTCCTGCTGTCAGGAGCTTTGGAGAATAGATGGACCCTCTCTACTTTGTGGCAACCCCTCAAATACTGGAAGATGCTATCATGTCACCCCTAATCCCTCTTTTCATTAAACTAGACATACCCAATTTCAGCAACTGCTCTTTGTATCTTTTAGCATCCAGTCCCCTAATCATCCTTGTTGCTCTTCTCTGTATGCAAGAATAATTTCAACAAGTTTGATAGACTAGACTAGAATAAAAATATCAATAAGAATAGAACAGAATAGTATAGAAATATCAATAAGAGTATAGTAGAAATAAGAATAAAATAGAACAGAATAGAAATATCAAGGATAGAATAGAATAGAATAGGTTTATGGGTCAAGTGTGATTGGAACCACAAGTAATTTGTCTCCAGTGTATAAGCTCTCACTGTACTTATATCTTTAAATTTAGAAGATACTTCAGATGAAATGTAGAAAATCTAGACCAGGAGTATCCAATCTTGGCAGGTTTAAGACTTGTGAACTTTAACTTCCCCAGCAGGCTGGCTGTGGGATTCTGGGAGCTGAAGTCCACCCCTCTTAAAGCTGCCAAGGTTGAGGAACACTGTTCTGAAGGTTCTGCCATTTCCCCAACCCTGAAGTCCATCTTATCCTGCTCTCTTCCTCTCTTTACAGCCTCTTGTTCCAACAACAGTGACATTCCCGAACTTAGCAAGACTTTTTGGAGCTGTGATCGTTTTAATTGGTGGCATTTATTTCTTCATTGCTCAGGTAGGATGTCCTTTTTTGTTTATGGCTCCTCTGACCACAAATGCATTTTTAGTACAGGCAGTCCTCGACTTGCAACAATTCACTTAGCGACTGTTCAAAGTTACAACAGCACTGAACAAAGTGACTTATTTTCACAGTTATGACCATTGCAGCGTCCCCAGGGTCACGTGGTCCTAATTCAGACACTTGGCAAATGACTCATGTTTACAATGGTGAAAAAGTCCTGGGGTCATGTAATCAGGGGTGAGATTCTACCGGTTCTCATCTATTCGCTAGAACCTGTTAACTGTCTAAACAGTTGGGAGAACCGGTTGTTAGAAGAAATCTCCTTTTGTTTTTTCCATTTTACAGGGCTAATCCTGTAAGGAAGGCAGGAAGGAAATATTCTGGTGTTGTTGCTTACAGAAACTGCCTCTCCATTAACCCTTATTACACTCTTGGCAGTATTAGACTTCCTGTCTCCGGAGCTTCTCTGGAGGTTTTTATTTCTCCTTTGCTAGTACTGTGCTTGACTTTCTTAAAGGGTATGGCTTGTTTTAAGCTTTTTACACTGCTGTTGGGAGGAAATACTCCCCTGTTGAAGTTCTTCCAGCTGGGATGCAACGGTTAGCACTTTGAAGAAATAATTGAATAATGAAGCAGAGTTGCCAGAAATAAGCTTTTAATGAGAAGGAACCTTCAGCGAGGCTCCTTGGATAGCTAGAAAGATTGACATTCAAACCTGAGTTTACATACCCTTTCTGAGTTTTGATCTAAAACTGGCTTTTGGTGAAGTTTAATTCTATGTTTATTGATGGGATAATTTTCTATATTTAGCTTTGTTTGGAAGGAAAAAGATTAATCTGTTTTCCGTAAAAAAACTGGGTTGAGAAATCTTGCTAGTTCCTGTATCTATTTGTTCTGGTAATTGGTTTAACAAGCATCAGCTACTGCTGTGATTTAATCATTTGTATTGTGTTTGAATTTTTTCTTGCCTCGTGGTTTCTTTTTCTATCTAGGGAGGGGGGAGTCTTCCTTCACTGCTTTAGTGGTATCTGGCACTGTCCTTTTGGGGTGTACTTCCAAGAGGCAGGATGCAAACCTGGCACTGATTTTTTTACTGCCTTTCTGGGGGACATGTGACCTTTCCTTAAATCTGGATTATTTCCTTAGGATATCTTGTGAGGTGAGGGAGACCAGCTGGTATCTTTAAGTGGTACAAATGGATCTTAACAATTGCTTTTCCTGCGTGTGCGCTTTCTGAAGAGCTTAAATGACCTCTCTGCTAAAGGGTTTCCCTTTATGAGCAAGAGTTGGCTGCTGATAGTTATCACTGCATTTTAATTATTTTAATTCCTCAAGGTGCTCTGGCACCCTGCCTGATATATAACTCCGGCTTGCAGGTATTTTCAATCTAATGATTGGTATTTAGGGCAGCTTTTTGCAAGCAAAGAAGCTTCTTGTATTTTTGTACAGGTAATCCTTGACTTATAGCAGTTCACTTAGTGACCATTCAAATTTATAATGGCACTGAAAATAGGGAGTTATGACCGTTTTTCACACTTATGACCATTGCAGCATCCCCACAATCATGAGAGGCGAGGCGAGGAGAAGCACCTCTTGATGTGAGTGATGTCAAGTTGGCCATGCCCACCCAGTCACATGACCACCAAGCTATGCCCAACTGTTAAAAAATTTGAATCCAACCCCCTGCATGTAATCCCCTTTCGCAAACTTCTGACAAGCAAACTCAATGGGGGAAGCTTGATCTACTTAACAACCATATGATTCACTTAACAATGGCAAGTGAGTCGCTTCACCGTGCCAAAAATAATCATAAATCCTTGCTTAGCGACAGAAATTGTAGTCCCAAATTATGGCCACAGCCTCTTCTACAAAATGGCATTGGGCTTTTTACAACTCCACTTACAGACAAATCCTCGACAAAATTAACTATTGGCCAGTGTGAACTAAGTCATGCACACCCCTTCCCACATCTGAGTACGGCACAGAGACAACAGAGGCAGCTGGCAGTTCAAACCACCCCTTTATTGCTCCAAATTTTTTAAAAAATCAGTACACCAAATACAAGCTAGGTGGATATGACCTTGTTGACAACCCTTACTCTGTCAAGGACCTCGGAGTACTCATCTCAAACAACCTCAGCGCCAGAGCTCACTGCAACAGCATTGCCAAAAAGGCATTAAGAGTTGTAAATCTGATCTTATGAGGCTTCTCCTCCAGTAATACTGAAGTGCTAACTGAGGGATACAAAACCTTTGCTAGACCAATACTCGAATACAGCTCATCTGTCTGGAATCCGCACTGTATATCGGACATTAATACAATTGAGTGAGTCCAGAAGTATTTCACGAGAAGAGTCTTCCACTCCTCTGTTCACAACAGAATACCCTACACCATCAGGCTTGAAATTTTGGGCTTGGACAACCTTGAACTACACCACCTACGGTTGGACTTAAGCCTAATACATGAAATTATCTGCTTACAATGTCCTACCAGTCAATGAGTACTTCAGCTTCAACCGCAACAATACAAGAGCACACAACAGATACAAAATCAATGTTAACCACTCCACACTTGATTGCAGAAAGTACGACTTCAGCAACAGAGTGGTCAATGCCTGGAATGCACTACCTGCCTCTGTTGTTACATCCTCAAACCCCCACTCCTTTAACCTTAAACTATCCACTATTGACCTCACCCCATTCCTAAGAGGTCTATAAGGGGCGTGCATAAATGCACAATCGTGCCTACCATCCCTATTCTATTGTCCCATTTATTTGTACCTATTTCCTGTATTCTTACTCATGTTTATACTCATACCTATGATCTGGTAAGTGATTGACAAATCAAATAAATAAAAATAAATAAATAAATTTCCCCAAACGCTCCCACGTTTCTGGCAAGTCCCAGAGCAATGATGAATCTGCATACAGACTGGAGGTTGAACAACTAGCCTCGTGGTGTGATCGGAACAATCTGGAACTGAACACACTCAAAACCGTAGAAATGGTGGTAGACATTAGGAGAAACCCTCCCATATTACCACTCTTACAATACTAGACAACACAGTATCAACAGTAGAGACCTTCAAATTTCTAGGTTTTAAGTTCTCAAGACATCAAATGGACATCTAACATCAAAAACATCATCAAAAAAGCACAACAAAGACTGTTCTTTCTGCACCAATTCAGAAAGCTCAAACTGCCCACGGAGCTGCTGATCCAGTTTTACAGAGGAATTATTGAGTTTATCATCTGCACCTCTATAACTGTCTGGTTCGGTTCTGCAAACCAACAGGACAGACACAGACTTCAGAGGATAATTAGGACTGCAGAAAAAACAATTACTACCAACGTTCCTTCAATCAAGGACCTGTATACTGCAGAGTCAAAAAGAGGGCTGGAAAATATTTACAGACCCCTCACATCCTGATTGGCACCAGGAATTTTGACCTGCTCCATCTCCGACCTGGGCCGGTTCACCCCTCCTTAGGCAACCTGGTGGCCCTCGACTCCCCGGGGATCACCATATTGATGCCGAACTTAGTGCGGATACCCAATCGGCATAGCCCACTGCAGCCCAGAACTCCTGAGCTCAAACAATCTGCCAGCTTCAGTCTCCGGAGTAGCTGGATACAGGCTCGTGCCACCGCACCCGACTGGCCATATCCTGGACATAAATTGTTTGTGTATAAAATTCCTTGTGTGTCCAGTCACAATTGGCCAATAAAGAAGAAAGAAAGAAAGAAAGAAAGAAAGAAAGAAAGAAAGAAGAAAGAAAGAAAGAAGAAAGAAAGAAAGAAAGAAAGAAAGGAAAGAAAGAAAGAAAGAAAGAAAGAAAAAGAAAGAATCACACACAAACACTCCTAAAGCAGCCTCTGGCTTCAAATAACCCTGCCCAATGCTGTGAGCACCACAGCTGCAAAGCAAGAAATCCAGCAGGGCAAGTGGAAGAGTCAAGGAAGCAAAGGAGCAAGGCAAGTAATCCAGAAATCCAGAAAGAATGCAAGGAATCCAAGAAGTTCAAACAACGGCACTCAACACTCCAGGAATTCAGCATTAGTTCCCGACAAATGCCCCTCCCCATAGTGTCTCCTTAAGTCTCAGTCCCCAGGTCTGCCTCGTGAAGAGGGGCAGGGCGCTCTCCTCCCAAGTAGTCAGCTCAGTCTGCACTGTTCTTGTCTTCTCTCCACTCTCCATGCTTGAGGGATCAGGAGTGGGTGCTGCTTACTCATCACCTGAGCTCTGTCTCTCATGTTCATGTTTAGCCTCTCTTGGTCATCCTTCCCCACCTTCGTCCCTGGCTACAAGCTGTCCCAATCCTGAAAGGCCCTGACCTGACTTGACCTGCTCCTCCCCATTTTCCTCCCAAACCAACAAAGCCGCCCACTTGATCTTCGTTGGCTCCAGTTCCAGCTCGTCTTCCTCCATAGATTCAGGCTCCGAGGTGAGCATGACAGCAGTGTTCTGATTTCTGTTCTTATTTATTCCCTTTTAGAGTGTTCTCTTCTGGAGAAGACGCCACTCTCTGAAAGGTCTTCTAATGGACAGCTGCTTCGACATATTACTGTACGTGCGTATACATTTATGGAGCGATCCAATCAACCAATCTATCAGATTAGAACTGGAAGGGACCTTGGAGGTCTTCTAGTCCAAAAACCCCTGCTCAAGCAGGAGGCCCTAGCCGAGACCATTTCAGATGGGGACTGTCCAGTTTTTTCTTAAAAACCTCCAGTGATGGAGCACCTACAACTTCTGGTGGCAAGAATGTTCCCCTGGTTACTTGTCCTTCCTCATTGGATAATTGGCCTTTTGTTGGAAGTATTGATGAAAATGCCACTTGTTTGCTTTTGTGGCTGAGGTAGGACTAGAACTCACCAGCTCCTAGTGTTTGGCCCAAAATCACCCACCGATTTCAGGTCTAAGAGAGGACTGGAATTCTCCATCTCCTGGTGATTGGCCCAAAGTCACCTAATCGACTTTCATGCCTGATAGAGGACTAGAACTCACTGGCTCCTTGTGGCTGATCCAAAGTCACCCACTTGGCTTTCCTTGGCTGAGATAGGACTAGAATTCATCATCTCCTTTTGATTGGCCCAAAATCACCCACCTGATTTCATGTCTAAGGCAGGACTAGAACTCTCTGTCTCCTTGTGGTTGGTCAAAGTCACCCAGCTGACTTTCATCCTAAGGCAGGACTAGAACTCTCTGTCTCCTGGTGATTGGCCAAAATCACCCAGCTGACCTTCATCATAAGGCAGACTAGAATCTCACTGTCTCCTGGTGATTGGCCCAAGGTTGCTGTCACTGCGTTCATTTTGGATTTGTCTGTTGAGCTCCCAGAATATGCCAGACTTGTTATCACATACCAAAGTAACAGATATGAGTATCTTGTGATGTATGACTTTACTACGCATGTGGGCAGGGGAGGAGTTTTTTTCTTACTTCATCTTTCTTTCTTTTTGCTTGCTTCTTAGAAGGCACTGCTTTTTTTCTTTGTTCCTAGTTATTTGTAAATAAAGTATGCTGGCAACAGAAAAACATGATCATTTTTCCTCTAATTTATAAGCTGAATTTTTTCGCTTTGGACAGTTGCCGCCCGCTGGCTTTGCATGTCTCTGCTAAACCAGCCAGAAAACAAGCAGATGAGATCATTTTATTTTATTTAAAGCTAGATTAACATAAACTTGAAGGTCTGAAAATAAAAATCTCCCCACTGACTCTTTGATAGCCTGAGAAAACTAAAGAGGATCCTTTCTGGGTTTCTTTCTCCCTCTGCCCGTTATGCAGCTGTGGGCTCTGCCGCTCTATCTGAACATGGCCCTAAAAAAAACCGCATCCTCTCTTTCCTCTGTCATATTTTTTCCCCCTTTCCCTTATTTTTCCACTTTCACTTCCATAAATCATTCCTATGCCCTTGTATCGAATTGACATTAAAGGGGAGGAGAACGGCATAACGGAGCATTGGGCAGGTGAAGACTAACGGACATTCCCTGGGCTTATGTTGTGGAGTGTCCGCTTTGGAAGCATATTGAGCACCAGGGACCGCTTCCATTTTTCCAGCTGCCACATCTTGAGCCTGGAAATGGAAGGGGACTTTCCTTTGAGCGTATGGTGGTAGGACCCATAATAGCATTCTTCTTCTAAGTAAATCAGGTCATGTTATTCCGGCACCTACGGATGAACATCTCAATTTGGACCTGTTAATGTGGTCATGTGATCAAAGATAGTGAATGTAGGAGGGGATTGATAATTTTTTTTTTTTCACTTATTGCAAGGAAATACCCCGAACATTTCAGATTCCGATTTCTCCCCGAGATAGGCCAGTTTAACACGACGCCAAATAAAAAGAACTTGGAGAGGTGGCTGTCTTTGGATTATTTTTTGGAGTGAGGTTTTCTGTAATACCGGACAGTGGAGATTGTAGCCTATGTAACTGGATCGTCTGGTCCTCGAAAATCTTATCTTTTTCTTGAAAATGTGATGTGGCCGCCTAACCATGAAGCTGCTTGTTAAAACACAACAAAAACAGAATACAACACTGGCGAATCTGATATATGACACCCTAGGGGGTGTTGGTGGGGCGGGAAAGAAAAAAAAAACAAAGGTCATAATGTGATATTAATTATGTGTCGCAGATTTTGCTTCATATATATAGGTTGTGCTGGCATGTTGCTCCTAAAAATCTTTGAATTAGTTCTTTTGAAGAAGCTTTTGCTCGAGGCTCATGATTTAATTAGGGCAATCTCAGAAACCCCCTGAACCACCC